>CM032806.1:12429495-13011995 GCA_019155185.1 Beaufortia kweichowensis
TTATGCTAATGTTAAATGAAAGCATTCCGTTTTGATTTAGTGAATACGTGCCAATTCATGTTCTGCTAAGTAGGCGAAACCTCCAACATTGCCATAGGCATTCAGTCGGGTTTTCGGTGATATCAGACGGCTGAATGAATCGGTGTTGAGCAGCCTCTCTGGAGGTTCGGGGCCGAGTCGCCATCTGGGATCGGACGGACTACAAGGTGGTTCTCCCGGTCGGTGACACCGCGATCTTCTATGACGCTTGCTGTCTTCGGCAGGGTTGGAGAGCTCACTGCCCTGTCGAAAGGTTTTACACTCGGAGTCTTGTTTTGGTGAAATTTTGACAGTTGATTCAGTTAATTCTCCTTGCTAAGTCATAACTGTTCAATGAATCAACTTTGGCGATTCACTCCGTCGGTTTGATTAAGGTGGGTGAACATACTGAATCACTTTGAAAGAGTCAAACCGAGTGAGTCTTTGTGTTTGATTTAGCCTTAGTGTGAAGGTAATGGACGTGTTTTGATTCAATTTATTGCTTGTTAATGCCAAAAAGTTTGTTAATTGCAGTTTAAAAAGACACAAAGTCATTTGGGAAGTTTTCATACTAAACATTTCAGAGGTTTTAATTGCCTTTTGATGATTTTATGTTACTTATTTCTTTTTCTTTTTTTTCCTTTTTATTGTGACTATGTGAAATAAACATTTGTTTTTGTAGTAATCTCAAATGCACTTTCTTGGTGTTATTTTATGGTTTATGTACATTTATGGAGGCACCGCCGTAAGTATTTCTACTATTTGTAAATTATTCTCAGTAATCGACACCCAAGCATCATTCTTCATCTATTAGCTGGGACCCCTGTCTCCTTTGATTATTTTTGTGTTGATTATTTAAGTGTCTAAAAATGTATTATTTAAGTGTCTAAAAATGTATTATTTAAGTGTCTAAAAAAAACAGAATACAGAAGTACAGAATACTTTACGATAGAGACTCAATTGGCTAAAGAAATAACTTGAAAGTGATCTGGTGTATTTTGTATATTGGACAAATGTATATGCACTAACAAAGGTTAATAAACGTTGTTTGTTGTTCATTTTGGTTAATGTGTTCATCAAAATGACAGTGACGCATTCGGTCCGGGTGCAAAGTTTAGAGAGAGTTGGAGCTGGGAGAAAGTTTGACATCGAAAATGGCGAAGAGAATAAAGAAAAAAAACTTTTCACTTGAAGAAGTAGTGGAGCAATGCACTCGGCATGACAGTGATGAGTCGGATGATGACATTACTGAAGATGAGAGCGATGTTTTATCCGTCGACTCGATAGCTGAGGAGATGTTTTTGGATGGCGGAGATGTCATTCTTGACAAGTAATTGTTTTATCATATTTTATAACATTTTACTGTATGTACTGGGGTATGTTTTTTGAGGTGTCCTGTGTATTTGATTTGCACGAGTGTATATGTTTGGTGTTTATGTGCGCTAATGCAAAGGTGTATATATTTGTTCGCATCCTTGTGTGTGTTTCTGCAAAAACAGTAGAATACAGAAAAGATGCAAATGTTGTGAATAATATTTATTTCTTTGTTTTTTTGCATCACAGACAAGCATCCGACATCGAAACAGATGAAGAGTGGAAGCCAGTCGGCAAAGAACCTGAAACTGAGGGACATGACAGCACATCTTCAGGAGAGGAAGCCCACCCCACAACTTCTCAGAGAGGTTCTGCCAGCAGAAGACCAAGAGGCAGAAGACGGGGCAGGGGGAGAACTGGCAGCAGCAGTCAAGATGAGATTTCAGCCGGTACATCTAAAGAGAGATGGAATGATGTTG
This sequence comes from Beaufortia kweichowensis, assembly GCA_019155185.1. Taxonomy (NCBI): domain Eukaryota; kingdom Metazoa; phylum Chordata; class Actinopteri; order Cypriniformes; family Gastromyzontidae; genus Beaufortia; species Beaufortia kweichowensis. The sequence continues at coordinate 12,431,307 of CM032806.1, forward strand.
ACATTCCAGATGTGACACCACCACAGCCCACCTTCAGACCCATCAATCCACCTGGACCTAAGCTCATACGCACAGCCAAGTACACAGTCTTACAGATGTACCAACTTTTTTTTACAAACTCCATATTACAGACAATAATTCAAAACACCAATGACTATGGCTCAACTCGCTACTCGAAGCCCTCCACCCCGTGGATTGACGTTACATTACAGGATATGTTTGCATTTATGGCCATAGTCATTTATATGGGTTTAGTAAAACTACCTGCATTAAACGACTACTGGCGAGGAGGTAGTCTGTACAACTTGCCGTTCCCTAAAAAGATCATAACAGGAAAGAAGTTTCTTAGGATCTGCCGGTCCCTTCACCTCAGTAGCTTGGTGGATGATGCTGCTAATGAGCAGAGAAAAGGTACAGCAGGATTTGATCATCTCTGCATGATAAAGCCACTGTACCATGAGATGAGGTTTGCCTGCAAAGCAAACTATCACCCTGGCCAGGAAATATCAGTAGATGAACGAATGGTTGCCTCTAAAGCACGTATCAGACTAAAACAGTACATGAAAAATAAGCCTGTTCGCTGGGGCTATAAACTTTTTGTTCTTGCAGACTCAAGCAGCGGGTACACATGGGACTTTTTCGTCTACGAAGGAAAGCTGCAGGGAAATAGTGGCAAGGGGCTCAGTTATGAGTCTGTGATGGAGCTCGTTGACACACAGTTGCTTGGCACAGGCTACAAGCTGTTTGTAGACAATTTCTACACAAGTTCCTCCCTTTTCTGTGACCTCCTTCAAAAGAGGATCTGGGCATGCGGAACCATCCGCACAAACAGAATTGGTTTTCCAAAAACCAAAATAAATAGTCTGCACTCGAAATCTCCCCGTGGCAGTATTCGATGGATTAGAAAGGACTCCCTTCTCTTTGTCCAGTGGCGAGACACAAGGGATGTGTTCATGTGTTCTACACTCCACACAGCCCATGCAGGGGATACTGTTCCGAGGAGAGTCAGAGATGCAGACGGGCACTGGGTGTTGAAGGACATCTCTATTCCACCAGCAGTGAAGGAGTACAACCAGTATGTATTATATAATCAACAATCTTTTATGCTGTTTGAAGTGAAATGAAGTATGTGGCTCAATGTTGTTGTTATTCTGTCCATACAGGTGCATGGGTGGAGTGGACCTCTCCGATGCCCTGATCAACTACTACAAGGTCATCCACAAGACCCAGAAGTGGTATAAGACATTTTTTTATCACTTCATGGACATTGCCATTGTGAATGCCTTCCTGCTATACAAAGATATCACAAAAGGTAAAGGAGAGGTACCTATGCACCAGAAGGCATTCAGGGAGACACTTATTGATGAGCTGACAGCAGCAGCGGGAGCCGCTCCAAAGCCCACTCCACACAGAGCACATCACAAGCCTGTACATATCAGTACAGACAGCTCCACAGGTCGTCTGAGGTGCAGACACTGCCATGCAAAGACACCGGTGAAGTGCTCTTCCTGTGACGTGTCTTTGTGCTTTTTGCCAAGTCGGGATTGTTATAATGAGTGGCATGTTGCCAATAACTTCTAAGAAATATATATATTTGTAAAATTTGTAAATAGTTATATAGTGTGAGATATATAGTGTGTTTAAATATAAAACAATTAGGGCTGTGCAGATAAACGATATCATATCGAATCGCGATAAAATATATGTCGATAACGATGATAAGCTCTAGGCATTTTTACTCGATATGGATTAATATAAGAGCCAATCACACAGCAGAAATATGCGACAACAGCCAATCAGCGTGCAGCTTTTAACGTTCACGTCAAAGAACAAAGTCAATTTCCTACGGCACTTTGCAAAGCAAACTCGGCACGAGGATGACAAAAATAAGTGGAAGCAGCGACCAAAGTGAAACTAACCTCGAGTTATTATCCAAAAATGATGAAATTGTCGACAAAAAACTATACTTTAAAATGTAATTAATGAACCCTCAAATTTTTATGGCTTCAGTCATAGTTGGGATACTCTTTTAAAGTTGGCAGCATTAACAGTTTATATATCGAAATATATATCGTTATTGATCAATATGGGAAAAAATTATCGAGTTTACACTTTTGCCATATCGCCGAGCCCTAAAAACAATAATACCATAGCACTTGTTTTGTCTCTTTATTTGCACAGTTTAGTTTCAAGAATTGAAAAAAACATTTGGAGTCTCCAAGTGGCCTTTTTTTGGGAGCGCCTAGACATAAATAGATAAACATGTGTAAAACACTCATTTTCTAAGATATTTTTAAGATATTTATCTGCAGGCATCTGTTTACAAAAAAATGTAGGCTAAATATTTTTTTTCAATTTTTCAATGTGTTCAAAATTGTATTGCTCAATACCAGTAAGATAAAATAAGATTTTACTCTAATTACCATAAGAGTAAAATGAGACTTACAGTGATTCCTGTTTAGGAACAAACTTCAGATTGTCACCTTTCAAAAGATACCAAAACCATGCATGTACTCCAAATGGTTCAAGAACAGTATACATTTTAATTTGGGTATGCCTTTTTTCAGGCTTTTTACGCAAATTTTACAGGAATGCTAAGGGGTTAATAAATGGAGTCTTATTGTAAAGCGTTATCTTGCCTTTGCTTTTCTGACCAGATACATTTACGTTTTTTGTGATTGATGCACAATTCAGGCACCAATACACCAATTATATTCACTTTTTTTAACTTAAATATCTATGCTTTTTAAATTCGAATGATTTGTAATGCAATTCGTTCATACCTTTTAACAATTTCATGCATAAATTCTTCAATTGCTGAACACAAAATAAACATTTTTTGGACTGCATTACATTGATTTGATCTGTAGAGGGCGACAGAGGATAGTCAGATTATCAGTCGTCAACAAGAGGAAGAAAAAGCACTTTTGAAGGTCTGTGCTAAAATCAGTAAAACCACATTGACCACATACCTGAAAGTATGTGTACTATACTAATTTCATGTCATGCTAACTATGTCATTGCCAACGGGCCATTGATAGGAATTTTATAGTATAGGTCCACTTGATCCCATATATCAATGCTACTCACCCTACAGTTACTGTATGGCCCCAGTTGTCTAATGCTATATATAGGCTACATATCTGATGCTATAGAGGTATGTCGATCATTTTTAAAAGACCTGCCTGTCATAACAAAACAAACTTAAGTTGCAGAACTTGTTCTTGATTGTTAATGTTCAGTTGATTGAAGGTACAATTCAGTGGTAAACAAGTATAATGAATGTCTTATTGGTTTTTTATTTGATGTACATCATAACAGTTGATACCCCATATTGTTATATATTTAGTAAAGCAAAATTAAACAATGATCAGATGATTGTTGTGGTTTAATTTCACCACCTCATTTCATTTCATTTCATTTCATTTGCTGTGATTCATTTCCTGCAAATCACTTTCATTTCTGTTTACTTGTTTAGTTGCTTCATATTTCATCATCTCTGTTGTTGACTATGCAATACACAGAATGATGAATGATAAGTTTAGATTTGACTGAAGGAAATTTTATAAGAAATTGTAACTGTCATACAGACACCAACACATATTTTTCTTTTTCTCTTTATTTTTTGCTTATTTTTAGATTTGATCTTTTTTTTTTTGTTTTAATTTTCATGTTAATACTTTTCCTGCTTTTTTATTATTAATGTTAATAACTGCACATTTCATTATCAGTGGACAATAATCATTGTATTAACTTGGTTTAAAAGTATAAATCAGTCAAAAATCATAGGAAACTTTGAAATTATATGACTTCATTGTCAAGCTTAGGTTTTACTTTCATTATGACAGTACATTGACACACACCTGTCTGTGCAGAAAAGTACAGAACACCTAACATGCCCTAAGAACACCTAACATGCCCTAAGAACTCGTAAAACATGTCCCTGGTCTTTACACATACTCCACATACATATTTTTGATGCTTGTTATACCCTCTTTCAGGATGCTGTAATCTCAGCATCATACTTTTGCATTTAGTAGCAAGTTTAGCGCGTAAACATTCACAACTTCTTACAACCTTCCTATAATCTTTATTGATAACAAGGTGTCATGTTTGTCTTGTACACTTGTTCTTCCTGACACAGCAGCTGTTTGACGCATGCCTAGTATAGTATTACAAAGTTACTTTGTTTTATTTTCTATCCTACAATTAGAAGACTATTTCTAAAATGTCCCAGTGCAAAGAAACATTGTCTCGTTTATAAATCATAAGCAACACATGCTGTTCTTAAGCACATGACAGAAGTATATACACATGTACTGTATACATATAGCCTATGTATATATATATGTATATGTATATGTAAAATGCCTCATTTTCACACCTATAAAAGGACAGAAATAATATAAAAATAAATAAATGAAAATTTTCACGTATTGTAATACATTGCACTGTGTATAAATAGTGTGATTTCAGGCAGTGTTTATTATAAATCCCTTTGTATACCCTGAGTATATACACTGTGACTTTCAGTTTCAATCTACACAAACAGAGAGGTACTTTCCAGGCATCATCTAATTATATTAATAAGCAGCTACATGCATTTCTTCTAAAGGGTGGATGTTTAAACAGAGATAATCCATAGATCAAGAGTTGTTTGTACAAACAATAAGAAAGAAATAGCATACATTCTTGACTATGACAGATGTTTGTTTGTGTGTGTATTGTCTGAAATATGACAGAAATTCTAACTCAAGAATACATACATTTGAATTTTCTTTCTTATTTTCTTGTTCTTATTATTTTTTGCCCATTTATTGTGTCAGTTATAGTCATAGTCATTTGCTAGATCTACTTTTATATTTTTATTCAGTTAGACAATGTAGATGCTAGTCTGTCAGAGTCTTATGTCTGGCTCGTTTTCACCCCAAATGAAATTTGACTAAAAACAAAGAAATATTATTATGATTTATAGTATGACAACAACTGTTCTGTAACTTCTCTACTTTACATAATCCTGTGATACTATAGAAATGATCAATTTATAGTAAAGGTAATAAAATGAACTACCAAAAAAGGCAGCTCTAAAGTAAAAGTGCTAAATAATGTAATAATGCAAAATAATCAGACTTTAAAGATTATACCAAAATTAAACAGTTCTTATATATTTATTCATACTACTTTTTACTTTTTTAGTTTTGGGACCTAGAATTTATTTCATGATTCAACAACTTTTCTCAAATATGTGACCCTGAGTATGATTTCGATCTTTGACGTGTCATTGACTCAATGTCAATATTAAAGATATCAAGGTTATATTTTTACATGTAGGATGATTTTAAGTAGAAAACAGTAAATCACAAAAAAATGACTTTAGCTGGGTTTTCACAGGCAGGGTCACATATTTTCCCATTGCCTGAAAAATGACACAATGACGTTCACGTTGAAAGACTAGATGGCTTAGAAACAAACATCTTATCAGGTATGTAATTCCCTTTTTGGAAAACACGAAACCCTCAGGAATTTCCTTCTCCAGACTCCACCTGCAGTTTAGCCCGTCCCATTTCGCTTTCCTTTATCTCATTCAGCAAGTGCAACTAGTTGAACGGGCTTTCGTGTTCAGAAAACGACTAAAACAGAGACTAGAACAGAGTAAAAGCAGGAGTCACAGATAGGTTTCAGTTGTTTTTATTTCAACCATATTTATGAAGCAAAGAGTACACGACAATGAGTGAGTACAACGGGTCAAAACTTTTATGTTTAATGTTTTTAACATGCAGAAGTTTTAAAGATAAACTTTTTGTTGTTCATACATGGATAAATAAAATACAACTATATTGATTCACAAATGCTGTTTTATGCTCTTTGAATTGCAGTTTGATAATTATTAGACATTATCTAATTCTGTCACACTAATCTTTGCTTTATTCATTTGGTTTGAAACAGAACACGACCGCATATGTGGCAGCCGATGTCTGGGTCCAATGACCTTCCATATGGAAATAACGGGCCAGTACGTGACCATCAGCGAAGGAGGGCGAGTTGCATCCAGAGATGTCTCGTCCTTTATGCACGGTTTGACTTTTCTAAGTCGCACAGTAAAGGTTGACGAGAAAATCTTTGTTCAAATCGAGAGCTGCACCTCGAGGTGGGAGGGTGCTCTCCGTGTTGGATTCACCAACATCAGCCCAAATAAACACAGTACACCATCTTCGTCTATACCAGAGCTGAGGGATACGCCCGGCTATTGTGTTCTGCCAGTTCCTGAGGGCTTGTGCAGGCGCAATGCGAAAATTCAGTTCTGGATCAACTACGCAGGCATGGTTCTCGTTCAAGGGATGAGCACAGAAAGATATTACATCAAAGCAAGGGGACTTAACCTTAACAAACAGCTTTGGGTTTTCATCGATCTTTACGGGAGCACAAGCACCGTGCGCCTTCTGGGTAAGTCCGCAATTTATACTTCAGCTTTAAGAATTACTGAATTGAATACGTTATGAATATGAATTGAAAAATGAACGTTGTGTTTCTGTGCAAAGGTTCAACAAAAGGCAGTCGGACGTCGTGCCCGATCTCTCTCTCATACGGTGACTTGGGAATCAACAGGCCTGTTGGGGAAAATAAAGTTTCAGAGGAAAAGCACGATTACACTGATCTCAGTTTCTCAGGAATTACACAAATAGAAGGTGAGAGTGGTTTTCATAACACAATGGATTCTGACGTTCTAATTAACCAGCTCATTGAACCACTTTACTCTTTTTATGAATAGAAACCAGATCATCCTGCTGGCAACCGAGCCTTTTTCTCCTACAGCGTGCCGGTCAGAAGACTGTTCCCAGCCCCGCAGAACGATCTGAACTCACAAGAGTGGGCTTAGGTACATATATGTGATCGTGCAAATCTGACCAAAGTTTATTTTCAATCTTTAGTTTTACTGATTGACATGACCTTACTCAGTCGGTATTAACCTGCTAACTGTCACCGTTCCTTAAGTGGAACACTTATTACACTATTCACTTTGATATTTCATAGTTATCGATATTTCATAGATATCTAATCTAATCATGACAATAAAAAATGAAATACTGTACATCCAGCAATTTATAACAGGATTAAGGATAAACAATACGTGTCATTTTTAGGAATACCTGCTCAAGAACCAGAAGGAGAAGTAGATCCAAACTGGACCTGGAGAGAGCTGAATCACTTAATTTGCTCCAGATATCCACTGGTGGATCTAGATTCGATCGGTTTCACTTCTGCCAAAGCCGATAAATATGGAAGACTTTGCCGAATGCATGCAAATACCTTGAAGAAGTTGAAAAAGCAGCTGGGCAAGAGTGTGCTTTATATAATACCTGATAAAGACATTGTTTTAAATGAGGTATAGTAGAGATTTCATTGTATTTTTAAATACTCTGGATCATTCAAAGGCAAGAATTTACATTGGCGTCTACTTTCCCACAGATGACCACACAGACATTATCATCAGTCATCAATAGATATGCTTCATCACCGTCAGGCTTTGCTCCATCTGTTCCTGCTCAACCCAGACACCGACTGACTTCATCCAACAGTTATATTTCTAATTCAAGTCAAAACTCTTCAATGGTAATACTTTATCAACATATTATTCTAATAACTTAATCTTCAGATGTCAGCTGGCATATAACATTAACAAGGTCCATCAGAGTAAGGCAACATTTGCATCTCTCTAACAGGAGGACATGGATGTCAGATCTTTGCTCAGAGAGTTTCAGCAAACTCATCTTACCGGTGAGCAGGTCTCAATATTCGTTAACCGGAAAAAGTTGCTGCAGAGTGCTAAAGATGCCATCTCCAACTGCAATTTCTCCTGGGCCAAAATCCCGTTTGTGACGTTTGTCGGTGAAGAGGCTCTTGACTGTGGAGGTCCAAAGAGAGAGTTTTTCAGGTATGATTTACAGTACTTTGGCAGTAATTTTTTAAGTTAATGCACAATAACAGTTTCTCAAGCTAGTGTGTCACAATAACAATTTAATGACATTACATATTTAAACGTACATGTATAAAAGGGTTAGTTTCAGTCCTTGATTCTGATTGGTCAATAGCTGTGTTTTATTCATAATAAATCACAGCTGTAAGCGCTTCACCTAATGATTCTGTGTATATATCACAGTCAGATAGGGACTATTTTTTCCAACTATTTATAAAAGCAATAAGGTACATGAGGCTAGTGCTTTATAACTTAATAACCGCTTCACTTCGTAAATGCCCAAAGCCATGACTTATCCATCAAAAAGCACAGGCAAACCGTGAAGAGGTATGAAAAAAATGACTGGTTGGTACTTTCATTCTAACAACCTTCATATTGGGATTCAATATGTTTGGATTTATCAATTTTATTTTGCTCTGAGTAACTTATTGCTTTTAACTGCACTGTCTTTGATGCTATTTAAATATCCATATCCATCCAAGAGATGCATACAGATGAATTGTTGTGATTATTGTTTTGTTTGACATATCTTCCTCTACCTCCCCCAGACTTCTAATGCTGGAGGTGCAAAGCTCTCTGGGTATCTTTGAGGGATCACCTGGACATTTGTTCTTCACGTATGACCAGATGGCCTTAGGAGCAGCACAAGTATGAGTTAGCTGGAAAGCTGATTGCGTGGTGTGTGGCTCACGGTGGACCAGGGTGCAAGGTTCTTGACCCCTGCCTCTACCAGCTGATGTGCATCCAGGAATGTCCACTGGTTGACTTTAACTGGAACCTAATACCAGACATTGATATCCAGAACAAATTGCAAAAGGCATCTATCAACTTCTCTATTCGTTCATCATTCATCTGTGATCTAACAACAAGCTCTAATCATAACATTTTTTTTTTCAGATTTTGTCATGTAAAACGACAGCAGACCTTCACAGACTGCAGAGAGAGGAGGGAGACTGGATTTGTGATTGTGGTGTTCCTGGAATTTACAGGCCTGACATTTCCATTAGAGATATACCACAGATTTACTCTTATGCAGTTCGGCACTACATATATCTTAGGTATGTGGATAAACTTAATTTTCATGCACTGACAAATAAATAAATAAATAAAAGAATATTTCTGTGAGGGAATCTTTTAAAAACAATTTAAGACCCACTTGAATAATCCCTAAACTTGAACTTTCCACAGTTTAAAATGTTTGTTTAATGTAGTAATATTATTTTTTAAATATGTTTTAGAATATTTTTGTGCTGTTCACTCCCAGCTTTACTATTCTCACCTGTAAACATTTTTGTAAACCTGTAAACAGCTTTGTGTACTGTGCTTATTACTGGCTTTTAAGTCAAAATGTTTTCTTATTGTGAGCCACTTTTGATAAAAGCATCTGCTAAATGAAAAAATGTAAAAGTCACTTTAAAATAAAAATTAATTTACTGTGCACTTTAAAAAATAAAAGTAATTTCACGATGCGATAGAAACTATTTTTGTCTGAATGGTTTCATAAAAAACCTTCAACGTCTAAACCTTTCTGTTTCACAAAAGGTTCTTTGTGGTAAAAAAAGGTTCTTTAGACTATAAAAAAAGAAAAAAAGAAAAGTTTTTTGGATAATCAAAATAGCATCACTGTGAAGAACCTTTTGAAGCCACTTTATTTTTAAGACTCTACATTATTTGTTATTTTAAAATATATTTTCCGTAGAAGACGAAATAAAAACCTTTATGCAGCTGTTTTATTTTATACATCTCTTAGTCTTGATTTTCATTTTTTGTTAAACTAAAAACAACCTATTTATGTCAACCTATTCAAATTTGTGTCTGAGAAAGGTTATCATCTAACAGGCTGTGTTGCTTTTCACAGAACCTCTAAAATGATTCATCAGTTCACAAAAGGACTGAATGCTTATGGACAGTTCTGGGATATGGTTAAAACTTACTGGGCTGAGTTCCTGCCCATCTTTACCAACGTGCACGAGCCCATATCAAGAAACTCTTTCAAAGACCTGTTCCAAATCCACTGGAGTAAAGCAGCGCAGAAGAGACAGGCTGAAGAGGAGACTATTCATTACTGGGAATTAGTACTAAAGATGATTGAGGGTGAGTTAAACATGTTCAATTTATTTCAACTCTATTTCTCATATATATGAATGTGAATGTAAAATATTTTATTTTGGGATTGGACTTGACTGTATTATATTTCTCCACTAATAGACAAAAAAACAGAGTTACATTTTGAGGAGCTTTTGGTTTTTATTACTGGAGCAGATGAGGTCCCACCACTGGGGTTCCCCCAAAAGCCCAGCATTCACTTCTACAAGCCAGAGAAGCGTGGATGTCGTTTACCGTATGCTAACACATGCATGATGGGACTGTTCCTACCCCGGGGTGTTAAAAATGAAATAGAACTTCACTGTATGCTCATGAGGGCCATCAGAGACTCAGTTGAATTTGGGAGAACATAAAAGATCAAATATTTTTATCCATAAAATATTACATTTATATGCGTCTATAAGCTTTATAAGCTTGTTTATTGTTTAATTACTTAAAGTATTGACTGTACAGTAACTTGTATATGACAAATCAAAATTATTTTATCATAGAAAAAGTGAAAGCATCAAATTGTGGTATGAAGTCGTTTGTTGGCACACTAAAATATGTGGATGAAATGTGTTCATCCATAAAAGGAAAGGGTACCCATTTATAAGATTTTGTTTTATTACTTGGATTACTGTACAGTCACATGTAAATGCTATATTTCATTATGTTTTTGGTATATTAAATGTTAAAGATACTAAATAGTTTTTACACACAAGTAATGTACATTTTTATTTTCTTACAAGTGTCACGTGTATAAACAATTAAACAAAACGAAACGATTTCTTGGAAAACGGAACTGTTTTATATGTTTTTATATGTTACTAAACACGCTTTATGTCTTTATTGAAATGCTTATCTACTGTATTTGTTTCTGTTACTGCCTACAATATAAGCCAAAGCACTGTCTTCCTGTTGGAAAAGTACTGGTTAGATAGATTGCAACAGGCGGACGGACGCGGTGACTCACGGTCATGTCAACTTGTATTTGCTGTGACGTCATCTTCCGCTTTATACCTAATACTGTGTTCCAGACACCTCGGATTTACAATTTTTCCCACCTCAACCCGGAAATTATATCCGTATCAGCGCTTTTTTTAATGTTGCTAAATACTTCATGTGTTTTAATGTTACTAAATCATTAGCAACATTAATGTTTAGTGTTACTAAAATCTTTTAAATGATACTAAATACAGAAGTTACTTCCGGGATTAATGTCAAGAATTCCCGAAATCCGAGTTCCGAACGCAGCATCTGGAGCCTATTATAACTCAGATTTCGGATATTTTGTCCTACCTCCGGCCTTTTAATTTAAAAGTGTATTATTTTAATGTTTGAAATTACTTTTGTAGTCAAAAATATAATTAAATATACATTTCTTTCAATAGAAAACAAAATTTTTATTTTACAAATATTTTGAAATGGACGGCCAATAATGAATAAAAAGCAGCCAATAAGAGTCCAGCAAAGATAGAAATTCCTTAAGTGCTTTTAAAACGCTTTCCAGGTTAAGATTTAAAGAAACTGGAAGATATAATGTCAAGAGTATGATTTTACTAATTCTAGACATAGGGTGACAACTTTAAAAGATACTAAATAGTGTTCATTTATTTTGGATGCTTTTACGTAATTCCTGCAGTTAATTGTGTTATTTTAAGGTTTTGACGAGTTTACTACTATTCTATAGTGTAAAATGTCTCAAATAAATTCTAAACAAGAGTGTTTTCAAACTTGATTGGTACTGTACTGTAGATCATCTAAGCCCCGCCCACAAACACGTCACAATGTTTACTAACCCTTACCAAAAGAGTTTATAAAGTCGCTTCTTTTAGCTAAGTTTTGCATTCATAAATCTAAATTTGGAGGAAATAAGCCTTTGTTTTTAATTTTGAAATCAGAATTAAAACAATACTTAAATATTGTGTTTTGTTAAAAAAATAAGAAAGCTATAAAATGTGCTTCTATTTGTAAACATTTTCATATTATTTAAAGTTTATTTATTTTCTTTTTTTCTAAATTTGTCTGTTTTTTATGTATTTGTTTTATATGTGTTAATGTAGTTTATTTAATGTACCTCCTGACTGTAATTGTAATTCGTTAAAACAATAAAAGAAAAAGAAAAAAGTTTATAAAGTCATCAAGAGATCATATTTGTTATGATCAAACAATATTTGTTATTGTTTGATTAATATCAAATGTTATGGTAACACTTGTAACTGTTAACATTAATGAATGCACATTGAGTTGAACTTCCGGAAAACTGAAAAGTCACTGAAGTATCATAAAATGTTTTAATAGCCCTCCCATTGATAAAACAACGCTTTGTGAAAACACAGCTTTATCTACTTTGTAGCTATTCTATGAAAGGGCCATAAATAATTATTGCCAGCTATCGTAGCTTGATTTTATTACGTTAACGACCTACTAGAGATAATAAAGATATTACTTACTATGACGTTCGGGCTTTCAGATCACATAATTATTCATTTCCTTTATTTGGATTCTTTTATTACCGTGAACTGATTAGCCTATATATGCAGAAACATAGTGAGTTAAGTCAAATCGAAAGTGAAAGCACGCTGCACTAGGTTTGATTGGAGTGTGAAGTAGTTTGTTAAAAACGTGCGGTGGCAACATTATCTGTCAATACAATCATAATAATAATATTTTATCATGACCATCTTTTCATAGTATAGCTGTAAAAATTTCATTCATATGATTCAAGTGATAATATGTTGACTCTGTCAGTTGTTTGAAAGTTTCATTCTTTTTTCAAGTAGCGAAGGCACAAAACATTACCACAGTCAGAAATCATCGCTACGACCTTTGCTCTTCTTTTGTATGCACAAATGTATTCATTACGGCATAAAATTTCCCAGCAATACTTGCTGTCAGTCATGCAGCTGAAGGAATGTATTTGAAATAGAGTAACTTTCCAGAAACCCGCCCCCTCTATATCCTCATCCTATCACGAAAGCGTTTAGATGTAAACCACAACACGTGCATTATCATAAAAAGTGTTCCTTTCATTTACAGACAACAATTAACTAAAGATACCTACTGCATAGCTGAGACAAAACGATGACAGCGAAAAAGAAAGAAACGAAGATGCAAACAGTGACAAATGGTAACTTTTAAGGCATTCATTTTATTTTTTTATTTGAACAAACTGTATTGAATCGCCTAGTATTAATTTATTTATTCAAAACTTAAAAACAAAACTGTCAGTATGCTGTAAGTCTATATTTAATTCACAACATATTTATGACCTTTTAATATTCAATAATAACTATTATAGTTTATATTTTGTGTGTCACCAATAAGTAGTTAAACCGTGAAAAGTTAGTGAGTTCGTGATTCATACGACGTGATTTCTGATTTCTGACATTTACAGCATATACGGACTTTCCATAAAACGCAAGAAACTTTTAAAAGTGAGCAATTGCGCCATCTTACTAACTATATCGACTAGAAAGCTCCATGCAAATAAAAGAAACCACAATCTTACAGAGATACAGTACCAGTTGAAACTTTAGGAATTATGTTAAAGGCATTCAAAACAAATCACCCTTTGTCTAGAATGTGTTAAATCATACTCTTGACATTTTATTATGGTCTCAACCTGGAAAGCTTTCTAAACAGCACTGGGAAAATTTCTATCTATGCTGAACTCTTTATTCATTAAAAATGTTAACATATTTTTAAATGAAATAAATGAATATTTAAGCACAGACTATAAAACCACATAGATTCTCTTCATATTTGCAGTGTTTTCTAACGCCACACGTTGTCTTCCAGACTCACCGCACCGGTGCGTGTGTCACAAGCGCAGCAGTCTGGGAGCGCTTGCCTTCCACTCCGATGTGAAAGGGCGTCTGATAACACTAAGTGATGGTGGTCGACGGGCAACCAGAGACGAGTCATCGTTTCGCTATGGCCTGGTGTTCAGCGAACGACCCGTACAGATACAGGAGAAGGTGCGCGTGCGAGTCGAGCGTTCTACGGGGACCTGGCAGGGCTCGATGCGGGTCGGATTTACAAATGTTCCGCCCGTGGAGACAGCTTTACCCCCTCTGGCGATTCCAGACTTGACCGACTCTACACTGTATGCAGCAACAGTACTTCCTGAGAGCACCTGTTGCCCTGGATCAGACACTGAGTTCTGGCTGGACAGGGATGGCAGTCTGCGCACACGAAGGTCTGATGGTACAACGTCCTCTCAGTCGACCTCTCTGAATATCCACTGGCCCATCTGGATGATGATTGATGTCTATGGACAGACCAGTGCAGTGGTGTTGCTTGGTGAGGGAAACAATTTTGTGGTACTGTGATGTTCTTTAAAATATATTATGGAATATATCAAATTATCATGTTATTTATACCACCAAGATAACATGATACAATGCATAGTGCAATGGAAAAACAAGCTTAAGCATGACATGGACACTTCTGTGTGTCATTTTCTAACAATGTGTTGTTCATATTTGTGTTGTAGGTTCCAAAAAGAAGAGACTGCTGCGCACCTATAGATCCTGTCCTGCTCTCACACACAACAAACACTATGGACACACCAACAGAGACATTCTGGAAAGAATGAACATGCAGAAACAAAGAAATAACTGCAGTGATAACACAGGTAACTTTCACACAAGATGTGATGCTGTTTGTTGCGCAAAGTCAGTTTTCAGTTTTGTAAATGTTACATTATGTAGTTACAAATATTAAAATATGTCTTAGATTGTTATACAACGTATTGTCACACAATTATGAATTTTCATTGACGTGCTATTTTATTTTTTTCTCAGGTACAAAAGCTTTTGGCTTTGAGGACTGTGTTGTGTGTTGCAGTCGGATCCCAAACACTCTTCTGAGCTGCGGTCATAAATGTGTTTGTACCCTGTGTGCCATGAGGGTTTATGAGATGTTTGGTACATGTCCCCTGTGTCGTCAGCGCATACGTCCCATCCAGCTTTAATAGTGGTGATTTTGTCATTGTACATTTCAGAAATGTGGTTATTTCATGTTTCTACTACCTCTAATTTGTAAGTCACTTTGGATAAAGTAATTTAGAGTCTGATGCAAGAAATATGTTTATGTGATATCTGGTATGCTTGTAATGTAAATATGTACAATTTTGACATCTGTGTTTGGATTACAGAATGTTTTATACATTTTTTAAATTTTAACTTTATAAAGTTAATATTTGCATGATAGGACTGTGCAGGTCATATAAAGATCCTTTTGTCTTTTGTATTTCATACAATTTTGTAAATAAACGTATTACTTTCTATTGTTTAATCTACAACTCATAAAGGCCTTCAGCACGGTTTCATCAAACACGCGCCTGGCACGAAGTTAACTTCCGGTCGGTGTATGTTTGTGTGTCTGACTAGTGGAAGTCTACCGGAAGTTAAGTTTGGGCCAGGTAGTAGCCTATGTTGCCGTTAAAACTGTCTATATTAGCCAGTGCTCTTTACATTGTGGTACGCAAAGCGCCCCCATGTGGTGCGTGATGAAGTTTTATTTTTGTTGTTTAATAAATAAAGAAATGTTATTTATAAATATAAACAAAACGTGTGTGTGTTGTCGGGACTTTCCATAGACCTCCAGCCTTTCTGCATGTTTACGTTTTCTAATAAACATCATTTAGTAGTATGTTTAATTATGAATTGAACGTAGATGCTTAGACCTTTACTATAATTGTGGGGACTCCACAATATATAAAACCTGAACGCACACGCATTCTCAGTTTAGAGGGACAATTATATTTGGCAAAAAGACAGTTGACGAAAAAATGATGTTTCACACTTCTGATGATGTTTCAAACGACACTAGTCTAATACTGATGCACTGAACACACAACAAAAACACAGACACATGTAGGCATACAATTTTAAAGGCAGAAAAAAGCAATACAATACACTATGGTTACAATCAATCAATAAAAGCCTTTAGCACAACTCAGGAAAGTAACTTTGTAATAATGTCAATTTGCCTGTCAGCAATGAATAAATGTATAAGCATAAACCATATTTTTTAAAGGCGAAAGTGTTGCTCCAACTCTACACAAACACTAGATGGCGCTGTTGTAGCTGATTAGATTACTGTATCGCGAAATCCCCGTTCCAGACCCAGGCTGGAGCTTTTATCTTTTACTCTCATCACATGCGTTCTGTAGTAAAATTAAGTTGTTTACAAATAAAATAAACAGTAAGCAGCGGATTTTCAGACAGATTTAAACCAAATAAGGTTTTACATAATGATTATGAACTGTTTGTGAACATTTCACAAAGCATTTGTAATCAGTCAAAGTTTTCATATTGCATGTCGATAGTTAATAGACAGCTTAAGAAAATGAGAAAAGAAGAAAATGTAATGAGCCAAGAAAATCAAGATGAGTCATGATGTGTTCGGCCTTAATGACTCGATGGAGAAGCTTCTGTTTGAAGGTCTATTCTAAAAACAGTTAGAATTGCCATTTTATAGTTATATCATAAGAAAACAGAGTTTCTGCCTTTTTTAAGTACATAAATATTGTTATGAACAATATTTTTCTCTAGTTAATAGTTATTGCCCAATGGCCCCATATAGGTCAAGTTACATCATCAAACAAAATGTACATGAGCTTTAACATGTTACTGAGATGCACCTGCAATTTGACTCGTCTCTCATAGCAACACTGTCAACAATCCACCTTACTTATCATTACTTTAGTTCTATATATTTAGTTGGTCAATCTGTAGTTGGTAAGTTTTCAAATCAAGAGAAACATGCAAATTGGTTTGTAATCGGAATCTCATATATGTTATTTAGGCATATTTATATATCTATTAGTAAATAATTTTTATGGTCAAGTTGACTCAGATGAGCCGGTGTTATTCGTATTGAAATAAATAAAAAATGAAATAAAACTTTAAAAAAGTCACAACCGGCCAATCACAATCCAGTATTCCAGATACTATAAACCTTACTTACTAAAATGTTAGGTTAGGGTAAAGTATAGGGTTGGTTTTAGGGTTTGTGGCTCGTAATAATGTAATAAAGTATTACTGTAATTAATCATTCAGGCAATCCACCATATACAATCCATTTTCATAGAAACAGCTGGCCAAGTACTTAAAACCATCATATTTACAGTATGTCAAAACATTAAATTCAACATGAGGTGCCTTTGCCAAAATGAAAAAAAAAGCCCAAATGGAAGGTCATTTTAAAGTAATTATTACAAAGTTATATTATTAACTTGTTTGGCTATTGTACAGTACTCACCCACGCCATCAGACTGGCGTCAGCAGGAAAGGAAAGTCGTTTTAAAGGAAGAGCAGGTTATTACATTCTGATTAAAGATTATGAAAAGAAACATTTTTCATTTAGGGATTACATGGACTGACGAAGTGTTCACAATAAGTCAAGTAACACTTAAAAAAGTAACTGGCATCAGTTTTGATTTTAATGTTGACTTTAATGACACACCCGTGAACTGATATACAGTAAAATAATGAAAGGTTTTCAACAGGTGATTGTGTTTCGGGGAGGTGTGTGTATGTATGTGGCATTTCTGTGTGATTGGACACATGCTTTTCCCATTGGCATCTAAGATCCTTGAGCACTCATGACCCTGAAACCAGTTCGCCAGCTGTCCTTTATTGAACCAGCTTTGGTAGGTACAACCTAAACGACTAATCGTTATTTGGCAGAAATATTGTTGGTCTCAAATGCAAAAATAAGTGTTTTATAAGCGCTTTAGAAAAGATATTCTGGTGGGTGTTATAATTATAAATGTAGACAATTTATAAAAAAAAAGTTATTTTGCATTTGTAGTCACAGCTGTAAGGTGGTTCACATCAACATTGAATCCTTTATTTCATATAACAGGATCATCGTGGGGTAGATATGCAAATGCAGGTGTTTTCTCCTGCCCTGCTGAACATAGCAACACTGATCTCACTCAGTTAAGTGTGGAAATGTCAGAAAAATTGCACAAATACACACACACATACAGCACATCTGGATCCCATCTGCTGTGTTGGACACAGTCAAGGGTTGAATACCTAAGTAGACAGCTTCCTAGTCCCTCAGTTAAAGCTGTAAATATGCATGCTATCTTACAGAGTTGTTAATGATTTCCACAGGCAAGACCCCAAACCTAACTCTCAAATCAAAGCCTTGCTGTGTCGTAATCCAATGTGGGAACAGGTTTTTGAAGAAAATTATGATAAATATAATAATTAATCTAAGAGTGTGTGAACATAATCTGGTTTGTTTTGGTCTGGTCATGATGTATTATGTATATCTGTCCAATCAATTAATAAAATATTTCCCTCTGAATCAGCAAATTTGGACAAAATCATGTTTAAAAAAATATTTTTCTCAATCTGAGAGGTACAAGGCTTGGCTACTTTTTCTGCGTTTGCCACCTGAACACACAAAAAAGTTGGACTTGATTCAACGAGTCTTAGTAGGTGAAAAATACTCCCTGGTCTTTTCTTTGTGTCTTGCTGTGGACATCAATAGGGAATGAATTGATTAGCTTATAATGCAGAGCCACTTTGGTTTTATTCGTCAAATGTTACATGGACATAATGACTTTTACACTGTATATTTTACCCCGTAACCCTCACCGTAACCTTAAACCTAACCCTTACACAAACCTTTCTGCATTTTTACATTTATAAATAAACAATCATTTACTGAAATTTAAGCTCGTTTCCTCATGGGGACCAGAAAATGCCCCCACAAAATTACTTGTGTTTCTATTTTTTTGGGGACAGTTGGTATTACTATCACACTGTTAATATTATCACACTTTCACAGTGTAGATTTGTCTATGCTTATAAGCATATTTTGGCATCTTTGCGAGGTTTTAACAGTTTTTTTAGGATTCTATCATTTTAATTTGTGATGTATAAATGAAGTTTGCTGTAACATTAGTTTATACGATCTCTGATCTCTGCCAATGTAGCCAGTAAGTATTAGAGCCATATAATGGCCATAGTTCATGTAATTGCTGTTTTTCAAAGAGATAAGCATAACATTTTGAGGCTTTGACAACCAGGACCAAAATTAGAGTGTTTAGAAGCCAAGGCAAGACCAAGACTTTGACAATAAACAATAAACAATAAACATTACTTCATTTTTTGTTTTAGGCCCCGTTATTTATCATATTTGTGAACAAAGTACATACTTACCCAAATAATGAAAACTGATTTTAATTGTGCAAACTGAAAAAAAAACGTCAATGTGAACTTGGTAGTTTGTTGTTTAAAAGTAGCTGATTTTCAAATAGCCCCAAGAAGTTACTCTTCAAACATCTGACAACAGTGAATAATTTGTGGTTTCTTTTCCCAATAAGAATGAAGACATTGAATGTAATGCAATATTCAACCATGCACAAAATTGAAGGCAGACTTTTATTTTTTGCTATCCTGTGCTTTTTGTCTCTTATTCTTTGTAAAAGAATGGTGCTTATTCTTTTGTTTTATGCCATTTTGTATAATCGTCTTACAGGCATGGAATTGTCCCAAATCATTCAAGCATTCCTCATTCTTTCTTTATCATCATTTAGTATATGATGTAATAGTCACCTTTGTTTCAGATATAAAATAACTTAATTAAGAACTTGAATGAACTTAAGAACTTAATTTATGTATCCACTGGTTCCATTTAGTTTCAGATTCAAGAATCACAATTCAGAAAACTTGATTGGCAAGCTTGTTATGTGAATTTACAATATTTCTAAAGCATTAAAAAGAGAAACCTAAATATATGGTTAAAAGGCATTGCACTGAAGATGCAAAAAATGAATCCTATGAAATTAAAATGCAAAGTAGAATCCTAAATTTCTTTCTTTTATTATAATTCAGTTCCAGGCCACAGCAATCAGCTCAGATCAGTGACATAGGAAGTAGAGAGGAAGTAAAGATAAACGTCCTGTGGAATGTGCCCTCTTCCTCTCAAGTGTTCACTTGAAGTTTATTCATTATTTGTGTGTTTGTGTGGAAGTACTGGGTAAAGAGGAATGGATCAAGAAATTAAATCATCAGTTTCCTTCTGCTGAATTTTTATCATATTCATAATTTATATTTATTAAAAATAATTGAAAAGTTACAATTTTGGGGACACAGAAAGCCCTGCCAGCATCTGAAGAGGTCTGGTGCAGTCTCCACTTAGAAGGTAGTCTAAGTTTAAAATGTGTGTACAAACTGATTAAAAATAGAAATGAGAGTAAAGTTATAAAAGTGTGTCTAACTGTAAGTTATATGTGTGAACGTATGCTGAACTTTTAGTTTTGGACCAAAAGGTGAGAGTTTCATTTACTCAGAACTGGAAACAAGATGGCCAGATGCCATTTTTTCTAATGCAGTATTTTTGGTTTGTATACCAGTAAAAATATCAGAACATTCTTAAAACAACATAAATTTAAAAACAAACAATTACGCAACAACAAAAATGATCTTACACAGACTTGTTTTTAATCAACTTTTGTTTTAAGAAAGGTGTTTTTACAAAAAAAGTTTTTCCTGTCTGAAGTCTGAAAGTAAGTAAACCAGCATTCAGAGTACAATTATTATTTTAATCTATAACTCCTTTTTGGTTAAAAAGATAAAATTAAGATTTCATTTATTTGCTGAAACTAAATCAATTGTCGTGTTCAATAACTTGAGGTTTATATAATACATTTATACTTCATAAAGTCTTTTTGAGTCCTATGAGCAAACCAGCCACGCTTGTTTGACCGACAAATAATTCAGCCAGGAATATCTAAATAAACAACTGTCTAAATCAATATTTGTGTGGTTGCTTGTGACCATGAAACTATAAACAGGCCAAAATTGCAATAAAATTTGGAATTGTAATAAAAACAGTGTCTTTAAAATATGTTTTAATATATTTGAAATATTGTTGTGATGGTGACAACGTAGACTTGTGTTGCCAGAATATCGTATCCTCATCAGTAAACTGTCTGTTATCATAATCGTTCGGTTCTGTGTGATGGCTGAAGTGTTGGTGTCTATTCTGAACTTTTTCCAGATGAAAATTGTTTCTCAGTTATTTGTCTAAGTGTTAAGTGGGCCAGGCACAGAGAAGTAGATATTTATGTTAGACCGCCAAATGAAGGCAGATGATTTACCCAGATGAGAGAAAATCAAAATAAATATAAAATTGCCTTTTATTTAAGTCAATTATGTCCAGAAGTGATGGAAATATAACAAAAATGAGTGATTAACTGTTTTGGGAACCGTTATGCGATAGGGCATTAAGCATTTGATACGTTAATAACATTTGAATAACAATTGCTGTTAGGTATTTTTTTTTGTTTAAGAAAGGGTTCTTCTCAAGCTAGTTTCAGAGTAATACAAAAACCAATTAAAAACCTTCAAAATCTTTTTTTAAAAGTGAATACTTGAATACATACGTACACAGAGACGGTAGCATTCCTCTGCCATAAAACAGCGTGTCATTTCTCATACCACTCCAAAGTAAATTTCAAATCCAGTCTGTGAACAGCTTCCCTTATGGAAATCCATCTTGTTGCACATGCGTTTTTAATTTCCAGTGGCTGTTCATCATCATAAATAATACGATATACTGCTTTGTATGTGATTTGTCTTGAGGCAGTATGAACAAACCGGTTATATATCCCTCTGACTCAGAAATCTGAAGATTTAAAACAAAGACACAGCTTTGAACCAGACTGTGATGCATCGTAACCAAAGGAAAACGTTTTTGCCTTGATTTTCCCTACACACTTTTCTTTTTTCCAGTCATTACTAATGTATTGTGATTTTCTATCTTTGACATCTTCTTGATGTTTAGGCCCAAAGAGGACGGGCAATATTTCAGTAAGTATCGATTTCATTTGCTGTAAAGCTTCACTACTGCAATGCAATGGGTAATTAGACAGTTTTGAGACTGAAGTAGTGGATCACAATGGCCAAGATCTTTTATAACGATACGTCAAGTCTATAAAAAGACTGAAAGTTTCCTCTCAAACAATCTTTAAAATGAGTTCCACAAAAACCTGTTACGTGGTCAGTACTGCTGTCTGATTCAAGTTCACGAGTCACGAGTTTACACAGATTAAATCATGTGATTTCTTTTGTGTATAAACATTTATTATAAAACATATTTAACCACTGCTGTGAAAAAGCAGAATATAACATAAAAAATAGCTGACAACATGGCAAAATTTGTTTATATGTTTTCACAATGTAAACACACAGCCTTATTTATCCAAGATTTAAAGGAATAGTTTACCAAAAAGGAAAATAAAACCTTCTCATTAATATGTGCAACAATGCCTATGCGTAAAAAACTTTTTTATTGCAAACATTTGCTTTCTGCCAACATACTTGTGTCCGGATGAGAAAAGTTATGTTTTTAGGTAAACTATTCATTTCATATGTTTTTTAAAAATAAAATTTTTTAAATAAAAATTACACATTTTATAATATAATATAAACACTTTTGTATATATAAATATATAAATTTAAATCGAAATAACCATAGGACTAGTTAAAGTTTTAAAGTTAAACTTTTTTCTAAAGATATACAGAGAGATTTAGTGTTACGAATGTTTTAACACCAGGATCCCATTCCAAAGTATGATGATAAACAAATATCATTTTGTTCCTTCTCATTCTAGCTATTTATTATCTTAAGAAGAGGGCCATTCACATCAGTCTAAACGTACGTTAGAAATGATGAATCTTCCACTGTCTCAGTTGCTTTTGGACCCGAGCCATGAGCGTCTGGTTGGCGAATAAGCAAATTGCTCTGGGCAGAAGCTGATGGTACTTTGTCACAGGTCCAGCTTTCCTCACCCAAGTCCAGATCTTGGCAATTAGTGGAGCGATTGAAAGAATTGAAAAATAAAGGTCAGCTTTTAACGCCACTGTGTCATGGCCTGTTATAAACATACCAAAAATGTACCTGGTCAATTATATGTTACCTGGCTGCCGTCGGTATACGTGCGGTTACCTAAGAAGCACACTGCAAACTCTGTGTGCCATTTCAAAATCTCTGTCTACTATGAACTATTAGCAGCCAAAGACGGAATAAAATAATACAGACAAATCAGAGACAGAGAACTGGAGCATTGCAGCAGAACTCAAAAATCTTAATCATAAACAGAGAACGTGTCTTACACAGAGAACCTTCTCATTTTGCATGAGTTTTTTTCTGTTTCTCCCCAACTCATTACTCAAACATATCAACTTTTGAAGAGTTTCCACTGCATAATGCATTTTCAATGCCAGCGTTTCCTTACTGGAAGAGAGTATTTATCAATTTCATGTAAACCAACTGCTAAAAAACTGGTGGCAAATTATTTTTTTCCACATTAAGCATATGGGTTAAATGGTTTAAAATTGGGTACAATTCTGTGCATCATATTTTCACAAAATGTGTAAATGGATCTATTTATTCAATGATGTAAATGATTGACTGGATGTTATTAAGTGTCATAGATCATTATTTACTGGAAAACACTAATTACAATTCACATTTACTGTATAAAACTGCACGTTTGCTATAGAACAGAGCCTTAAAGCTTTTATGATATCTGCCTTTTGGGTTATGGGACTTTGTTAATGAAAAAAAACATGAACATAATTTTGTACATAAATGTGCATATACAGTAAGAGTAAAGTCAAATGTAAAAGTTAAATACACTGCTGTTAAAAAATAAATAAAGTATTTCCAAGGACTATTTAAGTTGACTATTAAGCTTTTAATCTTACAGTTGTAAGTTTTTGCATGCCTCACATAATTGAAGAATGACACAATGTGCATGGCATATGCACAAGTGTTGCCAAGGCTGTGCTACACAAACTCCACTGGTAGACAGATGGAAAACATCAACAGCTGACCCTCAGGATATGACCAGAAATATGAAATATGAAAGATGAAAGATGCTTTCCTAGTTTGCGGGCCATAGAGGGAAAGTCATCTGTGATAAAGACATTCACACAGATGGCCAACATCACGTTTTGCAGCTGTGTGTTTCTGATTCCAAACCGGTGAAGACTGATACAACTGACCCAGAGGGAGCCACGGTCCCAATGACATCATGATAGTCATGTAGGTCAACAATCTGGAAATAATTAGTGGATGGTCAAAGCAAGACAAAAGTTCTCATGATTATTGAATATAGAAATTATATTTGAAATATTATTTATATACACAGACGGTCAAGAAAATGTCTTATCAGTCCACAATAGATTTGGCATGTAACGTTGTGTGAATGTGTGGAAACATGCTTCGCTGATCAAATGATTTAAGAGATGTGTTTGAGACGTGTTTTGCTGGAGACGTGTACGACTTTTACCTGTCTTTATAATTTTTTATATTATGCCAAGTTTGATTATGCCAGATTAAATCTGATGGAATTTCCTCTTGTTGCAGGCAAGCAGCAACTTGTTTTTGTCCAAGATTGAACGCTTCACCTTTAATTACTCACTTTGCACCTATTCCACATGAGTGCAGTATTTCAACACTCACACACGTTCATGGTGGAAATGTAATCGGCAATTGCCTTATTCTGTTTTCCCTCCGAAGACATAGATGGAAAATGACCATTAGCTCATCCGTACCAATTAAAGGTACTGTAACAACTACCTTTCCCCCACAAAAAACATCAAAACATAATAGTGATGACATAATGGCCCTTTGATAGCTGTAAAACTCTGTTTCCAAGCAATTATGAAAAATTGGGAAAAGTTTTGTTGTGACATGACAAAGCACATCAGGTAAAATGTTGTATTTAAGATACTCGCAGAGGAAAGGTTGACTCAACACTTACAAATAATGTGTTTTACAAACAGCTAACAGAAAAAGCGTATGTTTTAGGGAAAAGATTACAAACAGGGTGGGACGAAGTCAGATTGCAGACGGATTACTTTATGGCTCTCATGATCTCACTGTCAGTTGGTTACACATAAAACATTCAGTCCAACCACAAAGCTTCTTCACTCAACATATATACCCACAGGGCCAAAACTGCTGTGATGTTCCGTCACCCCCAAACCACAGAGACAAAACCATTCGCTGAAACAATTTATTGATGTTGCGAAATATGATGTAAAATTTAAGAGTAAATGACCAGTGGTGTAAACGATAAACTAATGTTTATATGTACACAAATAATAAAATGTTATTATAATGTATGACATCTACACTAATCTTCATTAACATATCTAACAACAAGTAAACATAAAGCCCACATTAACCATTAGCACTGGAGAGAAGACAAATCATACCTAAACATACAAATAAGATTGTATTGTATTCCGTGAGATTGTGTTTGATGTGAAAAAACGTTTTTGAGAGGCAATAAACGTTGTAGGATTTCTGTAAATAAAATTGCACAAACCAGAAGCGATAATAGAGAAGGGATGACTCTTCAAAGAACATAAAATAGTTATTTTACTTTCATTTTTAGGAGCCCGTGAGGAATATGGACTGTTATGGATGTGACAATTCTGAAAACATCACTCACATCCAAATATTGACATATTGAGCTAGCAGTATGGTGAAAATCTTTGGTAAAAACTTTATTCTTTCATGTTAACGTTGACATTTGCATGGAATTGCAATGGAGTATAATGTTAACATTCACTTAATCCAACTTTATGTATCTTTTATAAAATTTCTCACACTGCGTGGTCTGTTCCATCTACTGTGTATCCACAATGTGTCCAAACATTTTATTCTGTTGTCCCAATGACTTGGTAACCAATGGTTAGACTGTGACATTTACCAGCAGAATAAAGTAGTCATATAAACAAACATTTTCCACGTGGTTCTCTGTTGATTGTCTATGTTCACGCTTTTACCGAATATGGATATTTCTGTTAACTACATCATTTATAATGTTACCACATGTCAGCATCACCAGCATAAAGGATTGAACTACTGTTCAAATCCTGTGAGGACGATAGTCACAAAAATGATGTCTGGAGAATTTATTATTCTTACTTTCCAGTGTTCAAATTCACAGGTGATATATATTGTTACAAATTTTCCAAATGATTAATAATATGCACCAATACACTGTAAAATTCTTTCCTTCCTTAAATTTTTATGTAAAATCATATTGGCTTTACAAATCATTTCAACTTAATATTTTGAGTTGCTATAACTTATAAAAATATGTTTAAATTGTTTTAAACACAGTTGATAACACTTGCAAAGCTAAGTTGATTGTACTTAAAAATTTAAGGCAGCAAAGAAATGTTTACAGTGAATCATGAGATCTTTAATATCTCAATGCTTTTGTTTTAAAAAAGAGATTAAATTGACACATTTTTATGAATTATTCCTGTTATTATTCCTAGTAATTTTTACCAAAGTCTACAATCATGTCCATTTCAATTCGAACATTTCTTATAACATTTTTCCAAGACCAATTCATTTCAATGAGCTACTGTATTCTATTAACACTATCTTTATTTTTATTATCTTTGCTTTGTGTTTTTATTTTAATTTCTCTTCAAGATTTTTTTTCTTTTCCACAATATTCATTCACCGAAATATGTATGAGTATGAACTCCTAGACAGTTTTTAGTTGCTGACTGCTACAGTATACTGATGTGTCAACATCTCTACAAGGATTGTTCCGTAACTATAAAGATGTTCAAAGGAAAGCACAATCTTTATTAAAGCATACACTGACTTCAACAACACAGACACATATGTCTGTAATTTGGCTGCTTTGTTCGATTTCAGAGGGCACTTTATTAATGACCAGCCACAATGAGGAGGCTTGTAAAACGGAGACTATAGCAAATTACTGCCGCAATTCATCATGTGGATCAGAGGCTGTACTGGAAAAGGATTAATGAGGTATGAGGTTAGGCTCCAGGCTCCAACCAAGAGCTGTGCGGCGGGCATGTACGGTGAACGCCTTCCTGCCGGATCACTGAGGTTCAGTGTTCTGTTTTCATTTAGTGAGACAGGAAGTAAACAGGAAAATGCCATTATGATGTCATAATGTCAGAAAATGTATCTGTATATAGATATTAAATACACTGTCCAGATCTCAGTAGGGTTAACAGGGTTTTCACAGAGTTCTTCTGGACCATCCAAATCATTTGTTTGCTAACCGAATGCTTTTCTGATAAACATTGGTTTGCGGTTGATAATGTAATTATTCCAGTAACCTAGACTGCAGTCTGACAGCAGAAGCAGTCCTGTTTAAAGGCATTTTTTAGATACCACAAATGCCCCGACTGTTACTTTCTGTGCCAGGACAGGACGTATAATTGTCCTGATTATATCCATTAGCAAGGGGGGAAGCAGTGGCCCCTGGGAACCCAAAACTGAGAGGACACAGTTAAAACCTTACAGATCAAGACATTTCCCTCCAAGATGATGCATCTACATTATAGTCCAGGATGCCTTATGTAATTTTTGGGGGAGTTTCTTAGCGGTATACATGAATTACATGCGGAAAATGAAGAAATGTACCCCATTTCCTTTTCCATTCCCTTCAGCTCGGCACTTAATGAGAATTTGGGTCTGTGTTTTCTCAGGTACTGAAGACTATAACACGGTTTGGAGAGAGCAGTCCCACACCTGTGAGCAAGAGGACGCTGCGATTGATGTAATGCTAGATGCTACTCAGCGCAGGCTAAATACTCCAGGGATCTTCTGTTATTATAGTCAGCGTTCTGCTCAATAGCAAGCACGCCTAGACTTTTTCCTATCTATGCTAGCCCAGCCATCAAATGCAATCATTTTTTTCTGGATGATGGAGAGCAGCCATGTGTAGGATTGAGACTGTGGAGGTGTGAAACGTGTTAAAATACTTTTAACATGCTGTTACGGTGTAGTAAAACCAAACTGCGTTGTAGTTTCCTATGAGCTTGTTAAAAAGCAGTGAGAATTCACAGATCAGAAAGAGCTTATTGTTTATACGATACGAGTATAGCGCAATACAAATAAAGCTCTATATCGCCATCTCTGTTTAAACCTGTAAATAACAGGTTACTTTCAGGACTCATTTTTAAAGTCCATGACGTAAAATTTTCCACAAAACCTGACAGCATTATTATAAGCTTACAGTTCAATGATTGAAAGCCTTTATTGTCATTGTATAGTTATGGAAACAAAATTAGGAAAACAGCTAATTTAGGAAACAAAATTGCTAATTGTGTTAAAGTGATGATACAGTTTTATGAACTTTTCTCATGATTTATGACTTTTTTATTGATTTTTGGTTTTATTTATATTTCTGATTTATGTCATTCAAAGATTCAAAGATATGGGTTGCAACTTTAAGGTGCATTTTTAGTTCACAATACGCTCATGAAATAATTTTATGAGAAACATTTCATATTGAAATGACTTTTGATTGCAGACTTTGAGACACTGACAAGTCAGTTTTATTAAATGTTTGAATCTGAATGTGTCTATTGTATCAGATCTTCCCTGAAAATCACATCCATAACCCTGGAATTGCTAAACTGCCAGTCACTACAAGAAAAAGATTATGTCAGGACTGAAAATAATAAAGTGATCTTATTGTTTTTTTTAGTGGGTTGGATTTACTAAGATACACTGGAAAAGTTCACTGGTGCTTTATCTATCATAGACTTATCAAAGCACCCTATTAAGATTTTATCATAGATCCTCAAAGAGTCTGCTGGCACATAATGACAAAACTGGTGTTTGGTCAGGAAATCCTCCTGAATTGAGTCTGTGCAATGCTACCTTTTATATTCTTCCACATAGCCTGTGGGGAACAGTTTGTGGTTTGTGGCCGAGGAAGTGCCTATTACAACACAATGAGTGCTAATTGTTTCTCATTTCAAAGAAAAAAGTTGGATGTGCATGCTATAAATGAAAGGCAATGAAAGTGTGTGTGCAAAACATATACTTAAAAATAGTTTTTGAGTGCATTTTAATTGAATCTGAACAAGCAGACACTTTTTAAAGATGTTTGTGGTTTATTTAGTACTTTGATTTTTAAGTTGCATCAGAGATTGTGTAATAGGTTCCACAATTATTCAACTTACTTTATGTTTTTTTCTAAAGCTATAGAGCATCAGACATCCTGAAATATCACTTTATTGTTGTTTTACTAGATTACCTTAACGACATTTACAAAAAGGCAATGCTCCTGTATAAATGAAGCTGAGAGTAATTTTACAATGAATGAACTGGAGAGAAAAAAACGGATTAAAAATGCCGTGTCTAAAGCGAAATCTGATTCAGTGATATTCTGATTTAAGATGTTAACATGTAAAATCTTGCCAGGTAAAAATAGTACTGATTCTTTACAGTACCTGATAATCTGATATATGCCAATCTAAACACACTGTTTATTTTGGATGTGAGGTGATTTCCAAGGGAGATTCTGTATTCAGATATTTCTTTCCTGAGTGAAATATGTGCAATCAAATCCTCTGAGAGACGCAGACATGACTGTGTATATTTCCTTTTGTGTTAAACTGTTTAACTGTTCTTCAGACACTAGATTGGCTGAACATGAAACACTTAAATAAACAGGATCAGGTTGTGTATATTGCTGCTTATGAATATACTTTATATATTATCATTACAGTTACGTAAATGGAGTTTAAAATCGAAAAAAAAAAAACATGACAAATAAATGTCTGTGAATGAAATAATCATTAGTCAATTTAACTGCATGAAACAATTTCTTACATTTTCCCATAAGGCTTTGAGAAAAAAAAAACATTATATGTGATTTCGTTTAAGAGCAAATCAGAATAATGGAATGACGAAGAGAAAAAGACTGTAGTATCCATATAGTTTTTCTCTGTTAAAGTCATAGAGTTCAAGTCATTTGATAGTAGGCCTACTGTACCAAGAATAACAAAATTACCTTTCGCCATTACTGTTGTTCCTCACCTTGAAATGTTACTGTTGGCATATACTGTATGTTGTCTGATAGCTTCCATCACACCAACAAATATAAATCAAACTTTATTTTTATACGCATCACCAGACAAGTTTCTAAACTTTGCACTTGTCCTTTATTTTATTATAATGTGAATGGAGTTTGCTCATGTTTTGAATCTTTCAGTGAAGGATTTAAGCCTGATGGTAGAAAGTGTTAAGACTCTTTGATATGAAGATATGAAGTTGTCTACACCTGGATTTAAAATGTCTAATATCCATTCTGCATCCTTTGTGCTATAATCCAGTGCCGCCCCATTGTTTACATAAGTGAGTATGTGAGTATGTCATAAATTGTAAGCTGAAATGACCCGACCAGATAAGGATTTAAGACTTGCCAAAGCAGGCATCAATATTATGACAGTACAGGTTGTAAGTGCCAACCGAAAAGACACTGAAAGATGAAGCCTTTCCTGTCATTACGGAACTATGGAATGTGTTTTTTAAAGTGTTGATACGTTTAGCATTAACAAAC
Organism: Beaufortia kweichowensis; assembly: GCA_019155185.1. Classification (NCBI taxonomy): domain Eukaryota; kingdom Metazoa; phylum Chordata; class Actinopteri; order Cypriniformes; family Gastromyzontidae; genus Beaufortia; species Beaufortia kweichowensis. Next base: position 12,461,774 of record CM032806.1, read on the forward strand.
GTCAGGATCCGTTCACAGCAATAATAAATAAAGGACAGAACTTAAGCTACAAAGAGAAATGATTATTGCATTAACATTTTAGCTGTACTTTTATTCTCCTCCTTAAAGCAAAATCGAATTGGCTTATTTGTTGGCATGTGAGAACCCCACAGACCACCAAAGCCCAACTCAATAAATCTTAAAAAAGAGGAACCATGAACAAAATGCACAGGATGAGTAAATACGCGTCCTTTCCTTCATTTCCAAACAATACCTTGGTTTTCCTTCAGCTGGAGGGTTTTTTAGAGAACAGTTTGGGGAAAGTTCCCACAGCACGCCATTGGCTATCTGCATGGGGTTTAACGATTAATCCTGTTGGCATACAACACTATGTTGCTTGTTCACAATGGCTTCATGCCCCACCTCTCCCTCCCTTTCCCATTGTCATTCTCCAGTAAAAACATTCGGTCACATCTCTCCCACCACTGATAACTGCACTCGAGACACTGCAGGCATGTTTGTTCAACCATTATAAAATGATTTCAGCAGTTAAGTCGGACATTATCGCACACAGCTTCTTTTTACATAAGTCTGAAAGTCACATTAACACAAAACAGCACATGAGAAAACAAAACTAGCGACTAAGAAAAAATGTCAGCTTTCAATCTTTTCATTAGGAGTCCTATGATATGCATCACACTTATTAGCATACGGGAAGAGGAAGAGTGATTTTATCCATAGAGACCATTTACAGTTGTGAGAACAACGTTGCAAACCCTTCAGAATTTCTGTAATAATCATATATGTCAAAATAATACACTTACTAAACGAACAGCACCATTTTACAGTGTCCTATCTTTATTGAACAAATGGTTGAAACTTCCAAAGTCATCAGACTTGAATCCTGCATCATTTGGGAATGTCTGTGTTTTAGAAGGCAGAAGTATGATAATGCGACCTGACAAAAGATTCAAAACACAAAAGTGTATCAACAACAGTGTGGCTCACGTTCTGTATTTTCGAATGGCTAAGTTAAAGTCCTGTCTCTAGTTTCATTGAAATGATTTGGACTTGATTCGAAGCAGACTGCAGCAAGACACCCAATACAAACACTTAGAGAATGGGACATAATACTTTTAAAGCTGGTCTACAGCAACAAAAAGAAGTTCATAGAACGTATTGCCAGTAAAGAAGGATCAAATAAATGGTTTACGGTACATACTTTTGTCACAGATAAGCTTGATTATTTAACATTTACCTTAATATTTAACTTTAAGTCGTTTAAGCTAAAAAACTGTCACTGCACATATTGAGCATACATATACAAATGTGTTGATCCGAACTACAATTTTTTAAAAATAACATTAACTTTTTTATTTTTTAGATTATGTTTATTGTTATGAAAATTTGTCAAATATTTAGTGTCTTGGACCTTTCCATCAATATATAATTTGTCATGATTAGATTAATTCAACTGTGAAATATTAAAGTGAATAGAGAAATAACGTACGCTTTCCACCTGTGGAACGGTCACAGTTAACATGTTAAAAAAAAGTTTGCGACATGAAAATAATAATGGATTTATTTACTGCCTTATCACATCAGGTGATCATATTTTGAGGAATATGCTGAAATGTCCCAAATGGGGTGGGTTGTTAAATTTCAAGAAACAGTTTAAATAAACAAAATAAAAGCTGGAATTTACTCATCTTTGTGTTGTTTCAAACCTGTATGATGTTCTTTCTTTCACGAAACAACAAAAACTATTACAGGAAGGCAGAGTTGTTCCTTTCCATAATGTAAGCGGGTAGTAACTTGGACCTGTCAGGCTCCAAAGAGTCCAAAAAGAACCATAAAAGCATTAAAATATTATAGATTTAATATTAGGAACAGACTGAAATGTAATTGGTAAAACACTGAAAATCTCACATGACGGCCATGGTCACTGTTCATTTGTGTTGTATGGGAAAGAATAGCTTGGTCATTCTGCTACAAAAACCTCCTTTGGTTTTCCAGAGAAAAAGTCATGCAGATTTCATAAAACAGGGCAAGTAAATGATGAAAGTATTTTCTTTTTGGGGGGTAAACAATATTTTTAAGACTCTTAGCAATGGCCTCAGCAAAAGATGTCTCTTTGAACCTAAAGAACATGTTCTTTCTACTAGTAAGATGAGATACCGTTGGGGAAAACTGACTGGCATCTGACCTGCCATCCAATTTTAAGAGACTCCACCCCACATAGTGTACCTATAAAGACTACATATACACAGCAATGCATCCTATTCTCAGACCCTTAAGCACTTGGTAGCACACCATTGCTTCTTATGTAACTAAATTGGCCTCTGTTTGTTACTAAATAAAACTCTGGTGTTCTTTACATAATATATTCACTGTAAATTTTGTCCCTGGGCCATTGCACGAAACCCCATAGAGAGAGTTATAAACTACTGTATAGCACACACATTTCACATACGCGGTCAGATTACAGTCTCGCTAATGAGAACCAGAGAGCGTAAAAGATGTTTTAAATATACAGTTCCAGCTCTAATATGTCTGGATGCAACATTGAAAGCCATTGTGAAATAGCCATAATATCCACATCAGTGGAACTAATTTGCCAAATTGACTTGGTTGGCAACAGCCGCCAGACAAGATTATATTACTTAGTGAAAGAATTGTTTATTGTGTTATTGAAATATTTGATCATATTTCTGTTGCAGATATTTCTTTAGTTGTGACTTAATTATGATAAAGCACTATTGACCAATCAGAATCAAGCACGGGAACTAACCAACTTACAATATAAAAAAGCAATACCATTTAATGAATACATTGCTACTATATATCTCTTATAGCTCTTAATGATCTTATTTTGTCAATTTAACAAAATTAATCAAATAATTGAAGTGTAAAGTCAATTTACCAAATCAATATGCCCATTGTTATGGTGTCATTTTAATATGGCTAAATAGTTATAGATCATTGTGGAGCTTGTGTTTTGAATGAAAGTTCGTTTTTGACAGATGAAAACACACAGAACAGACTGTCACACTGACCATTACATCATTAATTAAATTAAGTTTTTCCCACAAATTCCTGCCAGTTTCTCCTACAAAATGTCACGCACAAAGAAAATGTTTTATTTGAGGATAGAAAACACACGGTAATACATACATATTGCCATGTGTCCAGTGGTTTATGACCCTGCAGAGGAAGTGAAAACAAAGTTTACCAAGGATTTGACATGAGTTACGACTTTCCTTCAAAGCATTTCCACAAAACTGCCCAGAATGTCTCCAGTAACCACAGGCCCATTTCAATCATAAAAAACAGCCCACTATTATATAATACAGAGTGAATGCATATTGTATTAATGCCGGAATTAATTAGTTTCATAGCCAGTAATGAATCCTCAGTAATTGTTACTGTGATTGTTGACTGTGTTGCAAGTGTTTAAAATGCAGCATCTGCTGTACATTTACACAGACCATGTGATGAGTTTAAACACACATATTTAGACTGTAAAATTCCACCCACAGAAGCGCCTGTGCTTAACTGAGAGTTAACTTTACTGAGCAGGTCTAAAGAGGGATTTGATGACTCTCCGTGATAACTCCAGAGAGATAAGAAACAGATGAACATGTTGATTTCCTCCTAAGAGAAAACTGTCCTCAGGTCAGACAGCTAGAGAGCCATGTCAGATCAAGACATCAGAACGTTATGCCATGAGCGCGCAATAACAGCATGATTTCCCTCTAATTTGTTGATTTCAGACATTCGGGAATTAAGATTAAGACATGTTCATATTGAAACATTCCTTGGTAAAATCAAATAAAATTGAATTAAATTGAACTGAAATAAATTAAATTGAAATAAAATCAAATAAATTAGATTATTAATTAAAGTTTTCAGTTTTCAGAATATACTGGATATGACAATGGATACAACAATATTTGTTTATTTAATTACTAAAAGTCAACATCATAGCTAAGGAATACAGTATGAAAAGCTACAAGAATTCTCAATATTTAACGTCTTAAACTTGTTGTCTCTATAATAATATCATTATGTAACAGTTAATGCTTATTAATAGACAGAAATGTTCAGTAAAACTGCCGTAAGCTTTAATACTTTAAGTCAGTAAGCCCAATTTGTTAACATTTAAAGGTTAAAAAATCTAAAAAAAACTTTAAAAATATTTTAAAATCAAGCTTCTGATCCGTTACAAACTGAACACTCCTAGATTTTTACATTCCTTGTGTTAAAATACACAAAAAAGTGTCATTAACATTCTAAATACATTAACATCTAGTACCTTTTCATAAGGCATCAGTTTGCCTCATTGCTGTGAAAAAATGAGAAACATGCTAAAGGTAGCAGACAACCTGAGATAAGAAAGAGACAGTATAAGCCACAGTACATGTTTGGGTAGGTATGTGTCACCCATCTACCATCACTGACATTCGATAAAGTCTATGGAATGGAAGAATGATTTGAGGGCCTTTTAGACTTGAAGGCTATTTCTATCTTTGTCCATCTAAGGTTTGAGTGATGGGAGTAATATCAATGAGTAATGTTGTTAACAGTGACTATGGTGGTAACAGGAAAAAAACCAGTCAGACAAAACCAAAATCCTGAGCAGGTTAAGATGAAGATACGTGGTCAAACACAGTATAACAATCCAGTAGGGAAAGCATATCAAACAACAGAGCTTTTTAAAAGAGAAGACAGGAAGTTAGACAAGAGGTGAACATTAGAGGTCAGGAGATGATGGCGCCCTCTAGTGGTGGGATGAATGGATAGTTGGTGCAGTGGTTACACAGGTAATGAAGCTGGATTTCTGTTAGACAGCTTCAAAAAATGTCAAACGATTCAGTGCACTGGAAGATAAATTTGCGTGCTGACTACTGAACAAGGGAGCTGACTGAGACGCACCCTAAGTGTTTGTTTCTAATGTCTGCTTGTACATTGGTGCAAACCTAAGCAACAAAACTATTGGAGATATCTCCAACGGTTCAAATATGGTGTCTTGGCATTGATTCTTATGATTCTAACATTAGTTTACATTCCAGGGCATGCAAATGTGGGGCAGATATCCTGTCAAGCTAGGGGCCTAAGGCATGGGAAAGACGGCTCCACCCTCAGCTTGTGGAGTCCATATGGCAGAGGTATGACCGAGACTTGTTTGTCTTTGAGGAGTCCACCTACTGTCCTGTCTGGTTCTCCTTCACTCCTCTCAGGAAGCAGCATTGCATATGTACATACAAGACTTTTTGGATGCTATTGTAGTAATGCAATATTTGCAGTCAGCCATCATGAATTTATTTTGTGTGAAGTGTCCCATAATTAGAAGTTAACAAAGATAAATTGTATAGCATTCAACACATCCATCCCTGTGGATCAACCAGGTCCAAGTAAAATACATCAGCTTTTATTAGACTACTAATATAACTGGAGACATCAACACTTATTTATCAAAAATACTATTCATTCTTTAGGGATAAGACTCTTCTTCATGAGAAAAAAAGGTCTAGTGTGTCAATGTCCTGTGCATTATATTAAAGTCATGTGACCCTGACAAAAGTAACATGCACAGACTAAAATAACTTTCTTATTTAGGCCAAACTCTAGTCTAAAGCAATTTTAGCTGTCTCCATGTGTGTGTGTACAGGTTTGGCTATTATTGATGGTCAAAAAATGCTCTTATTAATATACTATAGCGCATGATTCAAAACAGACTTTTGAGGCCATTTGAAATCCTACCGTACAGCTGTTTGAAAGGCTCATGTCAACATGTTTGAGGATTAAACTTTAATTTAGGGTTAGGCTATAGTAAATATCATTATTTTGGTTTGCAAGCCATGTCTTGAGGCTCTTAGTAATATAGCTTCAAAGGTCTGTGTGTGTGTGTGTTTTGTACACAGTCTAGTCTAGCAGGGATGACGTGTTTTTAGGTATTTCAGAAGGGTGGTATGGGTGTCATTTCCTGACCTCATTGTGCTGTTTCCTCATCATCTCCTTTCCTCTTTCTTCTTAAAATTGTATTATAGATAAAAACTAATAATTATACAAATAATTAATATACATATATACAAACTTGTTAGGGTAGTTACTGTACACTTGATACACCATAAAAATGTCAACCTTACCATGGCTGTTAAAGTATATAAAAAAAGCTTTTACCAAGGCTATCCACCATATTGATAGATGTCAATATTTGGTGGTTTAAATACCCATGTTAGGTCTCTCTCCAAATTTTAAAGCATTTTTTATGTTTAAAGCATGACTTTTCATAGTCAGGTAGGTGATGTTTTCAGACTTCATCCATAATGGTCCATAAAAGTGTAAATGGGCACATTAAACTAAAATAAAATAACTATTTCATGTTCTTTGAAGAGTCATCATTTCCTAATTTGTTGGGTATTACTGCTTCTGATTTGTGCATTTTAATTCACAGAAATTAGAAACACAGAAAGTATTTTGTCTTTAAAAAAGGTTTCACATCCATAACACAGTATATTTCCATTTTGTAAAATAGATAACTTGTGCATAGACTGATATTTTTGATGTCTGGACTCTATCAACAGGGTTAGTAAAATATAAACAGATGATTCAGTATATTGGTAATAAACACATTCTGTGAGAATTTATATTTCAAGGTTTCACTGAAAATGTCACATCCATAGTGCTGTAATTTCCCACTTGTGTCCTGAATTACACTGAATACAATGGCTTAATGTTTCTGGAGCATGTGTGTAAATCACAAGGCCTTGTTTTTGCTGTGATTATATAACCTAACAAGTTAAAATCAGAATAAAACATTTGGAAATGTATGTTCTCCATGAAGTAAAACATTATTCATAAACTACAGTGCAGGAGCAAAGTATATTAAATAATTGCCCGTAAGCCGCTCTTGACAGAAATCCCTGTTTAATATGATGCTGCCGGATTCGGTTAAATCTGTGATGTTACTCAAAGCCATTAATCTTCTCGCTGTAAGTGTTTCTACAGGTGCTTTTTGAGTGTTGATTGAGATGTGGTTCTGCGAGACTCCTATTACACTCTGTGCAGTTTCTGGACCTCCACATCAAAATCCTTCTCTGTTCAGAGATGACAGCGATTCGTAATAAGAGAGTAACATACGCCTCCAATGTTTTTACAACCAGAATTTTAAGTGTTATGATTATATAAAAAGGTAACGCTCTGAACATTGGTTTGGCCGGTGTTTTTCCACGTTGTGGGAGGGTGGTGCGACAACAACTCTCAAATTTTCTCTTTCGGCTAATTATTATACTGACCATTTTCTCAGATCAGACCTGAAACTTTCATCGGCTTTGAGAATTGTTCTTGCCGGTTCTCATCAGGGGTAAGTGGCGTCTGACAAAAGCATGGCATTATGGGATAATCTCTCTGTTATCCGAATGCTGGGAAGGTGCAAGAAACGTGCCGTGTCCCACATAAGCGCTCGTTTGCTTTCTTTCTCACTCCAACCCCTTTTCTGTAATTCCCCACACTTGATGTCTAAAGGGTGGTATCTAGTTACTTGTTTCCCTGGCTCGGCTGACCATTTTAGCTGCAATGTTAATCCCAGTGTGGAAAAATACATCTCTTAGACAAATGTTTGTCTACGCTTCACATCTGCTCACTGCCTCTGTCAGGGCCAACGTTTGTGCTCATCTTATACAATGACCGGCCATTAATGTGCACACCTACACTCGCCAGTCAGTTGCAAGTGTGTAAGATGATGTTCAGATCTGGGATCTGTCTGTGAGCTCGGTGTGTGTGATATATGAGATACAGTGAATATCTGGGCTGGTCAGGACGGCCTCGGTAACCTCTCCAGATAGATGCCGTAACTATACAGTACGGTCAATTACATGCAAATGTAAACCTTACCATAAAAAATGTTTTTAGCAAATGTTTTATATATAAATGTTCATATTGCTCATAAATGGGCACATGAAAATCAAAAAGAAATAAAATAACTATTTTATGTTCTTTGAAGAGTCGTCTCTATGTGTTGGGTATTATTTCTTCTGGTTTGTTCATATATTTACAGAAATCCTACAAAGTATGTTGCCTCTCAAAAACGTGTGTAACATCCATAATGCATTAATATTTCAATTTTTTAAATAAATTTTTATAAAATGTATAATTTTTTTTATGAAATATAAACAGATGATTCATTCTTTTTCCAGATGAGGTTGAGTATTCTTTAAAAAATAAACTTACTGAAAGCATCATATATATTGTGTAAAATTCAAATTTTTGTATGTGAATACTTGACATCACAGCTCAGTATAGTCACTAGTAAACTACATGGAATTTTGAGCATTCTCGTGGTGCTATGACATCATTTCCTGCAGCTGTAAAGTCATCATGACATTTGCAGCCTTGGTGATTCACTTGGTAAAGACTTTTCTGGTGTAAAAAATGAGATTTTGTGTATCTCCAAGGAAGAGGGAGTATTCTGTTTCAAACAAATATCTCTCTCCAGGTATTATAGACTTCGTTGCAAACCAAACAAGAACCACATTATTTACACTCTTTGGTAAGTCAAGTAAAATAGGACAAAGTATTTTAACATTAAACACCTTAAATTAGGAATTTATGAACAGAGGAAATTTCAATGTGTCTCACACTGAATCCTGATCTTCTCAGGCTTTACAAAATAATCAAAGAACTAATTAAGGATGCATTGCTTACTGATTGATCTTGTCCTCCCTGGAGCAAGATAGTCAAAACAGGTTTTGCGGTCCCATGTACGTCTAACAATAACAACAACAACACTAACAAGAGTAAAGGTGCATTGAACACAAAACAGGAACAGGAAGTGGCCGGCAGCGTAAACAGAAACCACTTAAGAGACTTAATTTCAACCATGCCTCCCTTTTCCCTATTTAGCAAAACCTCTGGTTTAGTAACAGCTACAAGATGTTAGTTGATATCATATCATATCAAGACTGATAGATGTTTGCCAGAAAGGGTAATCATGTAGTAGTCTGTCTGATATCTCAACGAACAACTTCCTCTCGTCTTAATCTAGCTGCCTCATTCAGCGGCAGCATCTGGCAACATTACAGAGGAATATTGAAAAGGATGTGTTTCCAAACTAGCTGATTCTAATCAGTTTTAACACAAGGCCTGTGAAACAGAAGGAAATCGACAAATAGTAATACTGAGATGGGAATCTGGTGGCTAGCCACTAACAAACTGGGCAGAAAACGATTTAATTTGATGAGTCTACATGGTGTCAACATGATCGTTTGCGTAATGCCTGGTTCAGACTACACGATTTTTTTTGTCTGTTACGATAGTGACTGTGTCAGATTACGCGATTTTGACTCCAAAAATCTTGTCGTGTCCTGGACTTGAAACATGTCAGACTACACATTGCTACGTGACCAATTGTCTTGTTGTTACGATGCGCATGAGAAAAAAGAGCGTAAACAATGACTGAAGCGGCGTGTTTTGTACTGGCTGTCTTATGTTTAGAAAAGCGCAAAAAAAAAGAAAACCCGAAGAGCTTGCTCGAAGAGGACAGTATGGGCTGTCAATCCTCCAAAGAGAACTTGAGGTAAAATATCGTTCTTTTCATATTAAATATTTTGTTATCAGCCAGTAACAAATGCAAGATCATCTCTTTTGCATTTCGCCATGTTTGAAAGTTGTGTAAAAAAACATCTGTGCTCCGATTGGTCAGCGTCACGCATGTGACGGAACCCGTCGTGAAGGGCCGCAAAAAAATTCAACATGCTAGTCTTTCTGCCGTGACGTCGTGAACTATCGCAGACGCGGTTTTGGTTGTCGTATACTATGACACACTATGCGAGATGAAACGATCAATTCTTGCGTCCCGACGTCCATTGTCGTTTACAATCCCCTCGACACCTTACGTCAAACTGATCATGCCAGATTCGGGCAAAAATCGCGTAGTCTGAATCAAGCATAACTTGTACAATTAGCAGATGCTTTTATCCATAGCAACTTGCATTGCATTCATGCTTCATCAACTTATCGTGTTTACATAGTTCCAAGATCCACAAGATCCATAATTTTAGTTATATTTACAGGTATTTACAGTTGCCTTCGTCTGCGGCGTTGTGCTCTTTTCTCCACCTTAATGATATGTAGTAGCCTCGACTGCATGTTGCTGAAGGAGATTTGAAATCTTAGTCCTTCTTTTTGCTCTTTTACTTACAACTTAAACGTCTACATTCCATCTCCGTTATTACAAAACCCAAGACGGACACCAAAAATACAGTTCCGATCACTTAATCCTTAAGTTGTTTATGGTTTTTGAACATCACTTACGTAACTTTAAAGTTTCTATTGCTAGTACGAATGCAACTAGGAACATGGCCTGAGCAAAAACTTAGCCCTCGGGTGAAAGTCATGGTTTCTTCTTCCTATAAATGAGTTCCTATAACTACCTGGTGCGAAAGTGTCTTTTGTTTCCAAGGTGACTGATTAAAAAAAAGAAATGTGCCCTTTCTCCCGCAAGCTATATAAATCCAGCCTATGACATCGAACTGGCAATTTTAGTCATTTTTGTTTGCAATGTACATCATTAAATGAACTGTAGGCAAGAGACTAACCGTGTAAATGTTTACCTGTGTACTTTTCTTGTGTGTTTCAGTGATACTGAACATCTCATTATGCTGGGAAAGTTATTTCAAGATTTACCAGCAATCTGAACAGAATGTTACTCTGCTGATGCCCGATGACAGAGGTCTTACATTAATCCTTCCAGGAGCCCTTTTAAAGCTCAACTACATTGAGAGATGAGTTGCTCCAAGTCAAGGGTCAAATATCATATTGCCATGAGTGCTCATTAGAGTGAAATATTAGCTCGGTCTTGGCTTGAAATGTAGACATCTCTTGTTTGATTTGTACGCGCACAGCTGATTGTTAACCTCTGACAGTGATGTCATGTTAAGGGAACAGCCAATGGGCTTTCAGAATGCATGCACATTCATTTACGGCAACATAAATCTTCATGTGTTTACCTTTCGGCAAAAGACGTTGTCATCACACAGAGACAAATCTATTAGCATACGGGATCTTGGCGATAAGAAGAGTTGATTAGCCTCAGCGCAAGACGTCTCACTAACACTTAATCTTATTGCGGGCCATCTACTGAAGGTGTCCTGCCTAATGAACGCCGTGTAATTATCTGTGTCCGAACAATTCCATGCTCAAGTGCGTCACCGGTGGATGATGTCACTGGCTAAACTGAAAAATGGTCTGAGCAGACACTGTATATCCAGCTGGAGTGAGACACACACACATATACACAAAAAACAGGAATGAGCAAATAAGATCTTGGTTTCGAGGGTATTAGTATAATTATGGTATTGATGGTGACACATGAGTAAGTCATTAGACAAAGTTGAACCGTTGGGTTTTAGGTTAAAGGTCTTGAAGTCAGGAGTGTTTGGGTTCAGGAGGAATATATCAGGCATGACATCACTGATGTTCCGCCAAAATCCTCCTTCACGCTGCCAAAAAACTTTAAAATAGGTGTTGCAAGATGTCCATTGAGGATTCCATTATCCAACATCAATATACTGCAGCATTCAAAACAAAAATGCTTTTCTATATGAAAAAGTGAAACACATTTCTTGAACTTTAATTGCCTTGTCAACAGTAATAATTGTTTTATAAAATAATAATAAAAAAAAATGTACATATACACTATTCATTTTCCAGCCTGATCTCACAAAAATTCTTACATATTTTACAAGTTGGCTAATTCGTACGACGTAAGTCGTACAAAAACGTACGATTAGTTTTATTGCCTATTTATGAGGTATATGGACTGTTATGGATGTGACCTGCACTTTACCTGACTATGAAAAATTATGCTTTAAACATAAAAAATGCTTTAAAAACTGACACCATATGGGTATTTAAACCACTTATCAAACCAAATATTGACATTTAAACTATTAATATAGTGAAAAACTTTGCATGTTTTGCATATTTTTCTAAATAAATTTCTGAATTGATGTCTGTCTGTTTAATCAGTTACTACTATATATAAAGATCATCTCTAAAAAGCGTGTATTATAAATAGTTTATGGTTTAGGATTAAGATTTACAGAACAACATTTTTAAAAGCAGAAGCACAGAAACGTGTCCATTCTTGCCCTGCGCCTGCATTTACTATTTTGAAATGTGAGCAATGTTCCTGCAGAGAACGGGCAGATGCAATCAGTCAAAGTCTATGTGTCTCTTCCTTTCTAAACAGCCGCAGTGCCATTCTGTCCTTCAATCTGACATGGTTTTTTAACTCTCTTTTTCGTTGTCTCCTGGATGCTACTGAAGCATTAACCAGCAGGGCCGCATTCCTGTGGCTGCAGGTTCAAATCTCTAAAGGAAAACACAGCAAGCCATTTTAAGTTCCCATAGTCCTATTCTTGGCACTTATTAGCGGTGAAAACATTTGCGCGTATTTAAAGCCCATAAACCGTGAGAAGACACTTCTGACTCAACATCCCCTTATATGTTAAATATGCGGATATGCGTTGACAATCACATTACATGCAGCAGCGGGACCGAAGTGTTACGTAACATGCAAAGCATCACATGCTAGAATGTAAATGTAAGTTATCTTTGACCTTTGGTCCTTATATGACAAAAAAATCTTGTCGTAACAGTTTTTCTCTCTGTTTTTTTTCGGGGGTGGGGTGTGGGTAGGTGTTATCAGCAATCAGCTACTCCGAAAACTCATTACAGCATGCAGGAGCTGGCGCCAGAGACCAGAGCTGTACACCAAAACTAAATCCCCACCAAACAAAAGGCAGGAACAACATTTATACTCTCTTGACCATACTCTTTTACTTTTATACTCTCTTGACCATACTCTTTATACTCATGAAGTTTTATGAAAAAAAACCATGAAGTACTTTTTTAGAATGCATGTAGGAATAACATTCAGATGTCTAGTTGGGTTCTGTTGAGGGGTCTGACGGTGATTCAAACAATCACAACAAACCAGACAAAACATACAGTGAAAAGTAAACTAGACTTGAGGTGAAGCAAAACAAACCCAGTTCTGCCCACAGAACGCTGGACAAATATAGCACAAATTATACCAGAGAAACTGGATGATTTTACTATATGTATGTAGATGAAATACAAAAATATATGTATATTAAATATAAAAAATAATCTATTTACATTTTAAACATGGGGGGAAATCAAACGCTCAGAACACCTACACAATAATGTCACAGCATGTCTTCATAACATTTTATGACATTTTGTGATATAAAAAGTTAAGGATTTCTGTATTCTATTAAAATCTTTAATAATGTGGTTATTGTTTAACTTGATAACTGTTACTGCACATACTGAGCATACACATAAAAATGCATCCAAACTACACCTTTTTAAAATGTTAAATATTTTATTTTTTTATTTTTTTATTTTTTAATTGTAGGTATAGGCTATTTTAAAAATATCATTAACAGTAACATTTTTATTTATAAATGTATTTATTTATTTATTTCAGTTTATGCTTATTGTTTAATTTCCTAATTTAATCCTAGACTTTTCCATCATATATAGTAGTAGCGTTCCTCCTGTGGAACGGTGACAGTATAATACAAGTAAACTTTTCACTCATCATTCTCCACTGTAATAGAAAATTTAAACAGTGACCTCAAATTTGCATTATGGATTAAAACATTTCTATACCTTAGGGAATAAGAAAGTCCTTAAGAAAATATTTGTGTACTAAGACAAACTATTAAGGCAATTTTAGGGCTCACAATCTATATCTGAATTGTTGTTAAGTATAGTGTGTGAAAATGTAGTGCTGTAAAGCATGTATGCATATGAGTGTGCGTTTACAGGGCTTGTATTCATATGGGGATTGCAATAGGAAAAGATTAAGGAAATAATTCAGCAGTCCATAAAGTGCAGCCCATAAAAAGGCACGCTAGCAAAACAAACAGTGTGGCTACAAAGAGTCATCAAAGTGCCGGTTATAAACCAGGGAAGCCAAAAACATTTTGTGGTTTGGATATAAAGTGTCAGTATTCCACTGACAATAATTAATTTTCCTGTTGCCTAATACCTTGGCTGTATTTTGCATGCTGTAAAAATGCCATTGACACACTTGCTGTACAAATACTCAGTGAGACACGACCACCCCTACCACACTAGTCGTAGGTGACACGTGCCGATTTGTTCTCAGTTTGTGGATAATTATCAAAGCTGAACCACAGGCGGAGTTGAAGTTCGGAGACCTGACAAGCTGTCAGACACCCAGCTAATCTCCTCCCACACAGGCAGCGATAAGCCCGCTTTGCCCTTCTACAGGGCCTCCAGCACAGGGGAATACCCCCACCATTTGCTTCGGTTAACCTACCTTTCAACTCTGTATTCATAGCCGTGAATTACTATATAGCTGTGCAGTGGATAACAAAATTATAGTAATTAGTCACAGGCGACTGGTGCGACTTTATAAGAAGAGCTGCTGTTTTAGACCCTCTAGACCTGTTTAGAGGGCGATACTTTATTCACAGTAATAGTACTGGCACTTCTTGTTAATATCTAATATCTTTGATGCAAGTCATCCGCCATATTGGAACAGTCAAAACACTCAAGATCAAGTTGACTGTGCATCTACAGCAATAGATGTACACATGCACTGTAAAAAAATCTTTGCTGCATTCAAATTTTAAGTCTAATCAACTTGGCTTTACAAATCAATTCTGCTGTTTTTACATTATTTTAAATCATTTCAACTCATAAAAAGAAGTGACTTGTAAAGCTAAGTTGATTGGACTTAAAATATTAAGGCAGCAAAGAATTATTTCAGTGTGTTTGAAGAATTCTCATTCAGTGTTCATGAATAACAAATGTGCCGACAACAAGTATTAATAATGAATTACTTACTACATCCAATATGCCAGGAAAAATGTTTTCCTGTAGCGCAAAGGAGAAATTATTCTTTGCAGTGGAATCACCTAAAAACATTATAAACTGTGGTCAAATAAAAAAGAATGTAAAAAATGAAATAAAAAAACACTTACTTTCTGGAGTAACTATCAAACCTTCTGCTGCAAGTGTTTCTTTTACACAGTTATCAATCACAAGGCATTTAGGATTACGTGATTGGAAGAAAACTGGAAGTGTTTCTGGAACTAAGCGCTCACATAGCAAAGATGGCAGCATCCAGGTCACGTACTTCTGAGGCTGCGTGCGTCAGCCAAGAAGCTGCCTTTGAGATTGATGAGAATGCTAGCGGATAGCTCTGTCCAGCTTTATTAGACCTCCTTGAGCTGAACTATGGCCAGTAAAAGCTTAAACGTAGTTTGGTCCGAATATGAATGGCAAATTGCCGACTACTGGGTGCTTTTGAACTCACCGTTGAGTTTTATTAGGGCAGTGCAGCATACGGATGAGGTGAACTCAGATGAACGCTGGTGTTTTTGAGATCTTCATAGGTCATCTTTAAACATGACATTTCAGGTCAGTCGCTACGGTCTATTTACCATCATGTTAGGCAAATAAATGACGAAATGATAAAGTGTCTAAAGCCAAATGTGGGGTGTGTTTGGGTCTGCTTTTGAAGACCGTAGACAAGGTTGGGTCCACATTACTAAACAACCATACATAAATGGAGCACTTTGGTGAATTAGTGGAGAAACGCACCTCTCTCTCTCTCTCTCTCTCTCTCTCTCTCTCTCTCTCTCTCTCTCTCTCTCTCTCTCTCTCACTCTCTCTCTCACACTCTCACTCTCTCTCCATCCCGTGTGTGTCAATAGTACCTCACGTCCTCACATCCCACAGGGGTGAACGTTTTAGGGAAAAGCCCGCCAATCAAAGAAGCCTCTGTATTTGCCCAATAAAGATGTGTTTTGTCAGTGTAACTTAAATGCATTATTAAGTGTTTATCACATCTGAAGGCTGACTCACGGATGAATTCAAAGGAACAAACCAGGGTGGGAATTAACCATTCAGCAGGCAGAGGAGGAGGTAAACAGTTTGTATACGTCTACGCGTGTGTATGCGTCTAATAAGGGTGGAGTCGGTCTGGCTGATTGACAGGTCTGATGCTGGAGCCAGACAGGTCCGGTGATGGCATCAGCATTTTGACTACAGACTGGAAAGTAAACACATCTTTCTCCTCTCTCCATCACAAACCGACTACCTATTACAAGCCTTGATCGCGGGCCTAGGTAACGTCTGAGGAGTGGAATATGAAATCTACATGAACAGGACACGGGCTGACCAGTAAAGCCAGTGTACAAACATTCAGGGTTATTTTGACAGCTTGGACAGTACATGCAGTCTCTAAAACTATAAATATTTGGTGTTCATTTCAATCGGACTGTTCTGCTGTAACACTTACAGAACATCAGCTAATGTAAGAGCTGACAAATCAGCGATTTTCTTTGGCTTTTTAGCCAAAATTGATTCACGGGATTCCAGGAAAGAGCTCTTAGGGAATTAACAAAACGTGAAACTTGAACGTAAATTGAAACTGAATTGGCATCTCTAGACAAACATATCCTGCTATCGCTTAACAAGCTTGGAGATCTGCATACAGCATCTGTGAGCTGCATAAATCTGAGAATGATCAAAAAGAATAGATGTTGTCCATATTGTTCCCTAATATGTTTTATATTTTTGCAAAACCTCTTACTTGTTTTCCAAGAAAACCCACACATTTCTTCTCTTGCCACCGCAGGAACGTCACAGACCCATCCTGGTCAGCAACCCGGATCTCCCTGAGCAGACATGCACTGACCACAACAACTTTAATCTCAAAGCCAGCTGCGCCATCACACAGAACAACGTGGGTTCCAGAGCAGTCATATCACATAAGGAAATCATATTCTCCTCCTCGCATTACCTTCTAAACCGTCTCACTCACATCATTTATCATCATCAACAAAGTCACAATAGCCAAAACGCAAGGCAACCTGGATGAAGCTATTGAAATATGTCATTAGAAACATTATGCCCCATTACCACTAAAGTCAGATTTTAATATCCCTGAACTATCTTGATCCGAACCAGCTAAAAGGAAATTGTTTGCATACGGTACAAGTTGCATTTTTTTCTGTCATTAAACATGAAATTGTGGTAGAAATAGCTAATAGCGTAATAAAGTGATGTTTGTAGTGAAATATTTTCTCAAAATGAAGCTTTTTTTTTAAGGGATGCCATTCTGTATAGGCTACTATGATATATATAGTTTAGCATGAATGTGTTACTTTATTCAATCTCTGTTTTAGCTCAGTTTAAAGTGTCTTCCTATCATCTTGAAAACTGTTTGCACACTTACGTCATTAGTCTTCATATTCAAACGACTCTCATCGATGTGCAACTCTCGTCTATGTACCGTCACATCTATCCTCTAAATTGCTTCCTCAAACTAAAATTCTTAAAGCTAAAGCACTATAACTACAATTTATATTAGGATTTGTAAACAATGCAATACATTTTTTTATTCCAAAGTATAACATAATAAACACTCTTCGGCATAACTTGTCATTAATGTTGCACACCTTAAATGTCTGTGTGTTAGTGACATAATATATCAAACAAAGTGAGGCAAAACAAATGAAGCAAGACCCTTTTTTCTGCAGATTTTTTGTGGATGAAATCATGTACCCTCAAGTTCACACAGGTGTTGAGTACCTACAGGTGTAGGTTCCATCAGGTCCACATATTTTGCATTAAGTTTGACAACCAGAAAATTTATTTAAATGCCAAAACCTTTTAAAAACAGGTTCATGTTATACATTTCTTTAATATGTCACTAGGTTTTTTATATTTTTTGCCTGTAACACAACTACATGCCACTTTTATGAGTCTTAAGTATTCATTTACATTTGCGGCCACTGTATACATTAGCATTTGTGTATTTTAAAATTGTTTTAAGCTTATAATAATTTAGATGTTTGTGATATCTTTATATTATTCTCTTATTATTTTACTGTAGCATTATGACAGGATTGTGATACAGTGATGGTACAGTATCAGATGACTCTACCATGGTACTTATATGTGTCATAGTAGGAAAAATTATAATGGTATTTATATGATATTGTGTAGTGTATCAGTCAAAAATGTTGCACAAAGTTTACTTTGCAGACATTATTAAATACAAATATTATTATTCATAATTAAATAAGATTTAATTGAATAACAGTCTTTCTATGGCGCCACAGTAATTTTCTGTAATCATCATACCCGACTTCATTAAATGCAACATGTTCCCAGTACAGCATGTTATTACAGTGTGTTCTTACCTCGACTAACACTGGCTGAAAGTCACATGAACAAGCAAGTCATTTTTGTGATGAATGTGTAGCTCAGAAGTTCATTTAGTCTGGTATGGACACGATGAATACATTTTCTGTAACTCTCTACTGCAATGAAATTTTCCACCATAGTTATTCTCATGTTTTTCTCCTAGCTGATTTTAAAAGCTCTTTCTTCCACTGTTTCTTTCATCTTTCCTACAACCTCCATTCTTTTGTTTCCACACACAGTATTTCACTTTCCCCATCTTTCTCTTGCATCTGTCACACTGGGGCCTTATTCTCATCCTCCCAGTTTCCTCCTCAATGGTGACACGTTCACTCGTTCAGAGGAAGTGCAGGAAGGCTACAAATCCCCTGTAATATTTTGCATACTCATGGGCGTTCAATTGTTAAAGACAATTTAGATCATTATTAGAGTAAATTTCCCTTCAGTGCTTCAACGGCCCATCTTCCATTAAAATTGACCCCATTGGACTTTCCATAGTAGGAATAAAAATTACTATGGTTAAGTTAATGGGGTTTGTTTTTGGGTGAACTATTCCTTTAAGGGATGATTCTCCCACAAATAAACATTTCATCACTTTTTACTCATTGTCTCATACATCACGTCACATTTTCATTTAATATATCATTTCATTTACCATATCAAATGTTATGCTTGTGCATATTTAACATATTATTCTAATCATGACAAACTATAATTGATGGAAAGGTTTAAACTCAATAATAAATATTTGATAAATGTTGATAACAATAAACATAAAGGAAAAAATGATAAAAAATGTTAACCTAAAATTAAAAAAAATAAAATATGAAAAAAATTACATTTCAAATGTAAAAAACTTTATTTTGGCATTTTCATGGGATTCTCAATATGTGCAGTCAGAGTTATCAGGTTAATTCTAGTCCGTTTAGTCGATCTGTTTCTCTCACAAAGAAACTCTCAGAAACTCTCAGAAAGAATATTGCGTGATTGTCCCTCATCACCATTTGCTGTCATTGTGTGAAAAAATACATCCTCTCTCTTCAACATCTCACGGGTTTAAAACATCAGTAGGATGAACAAATTTCCTTTTTTCCTTTGTTTTAACACACTGGTACAAAACACTATCTTTATTGCCCAAAGGGACCTGTGAAAATAGATCTTGCTTGTAAACTTGGTTTGTGTTTCCTGTCTTCAGAATTTTTCGAGCGATGAAATGTAACTGCATTCTCATAAAAACCTAATGTCCTGTTTAGTCCCCAAAGTCAGTGTTGTACATTCCTGTTAATCCTGGACTAATAAACAGATTCTGTTTGGTCATTTGTCAGTCTGGTAGAAGTCTGAAGGCAAGCCCAGCCACATAAACAAACAACGCAGCTCAAAGAAATCAAAACCAACACTTTGCACCATGTCGATTGATCAAAGTGGCTGACACCTTTCTGTTCACAATGGTCACAGTTTACCAAACAAAGATTATTTGATGTCCTACATACACACAGTGTGATGATGACACTTATATGGACCACATGAATGCTTTTTTATAATTGTCAAGGGGTACAACTTGATCTATTCATTTACAAACTCTATTAGGTAATGACTGAGTGGCTGTTTATACAACATTTTCAACAAAAAACTGAAAAAGTTACCTGTTCATTTCGTTTACATAGAAACAGTGTTTTGGGGAACTTAATACAAAGCCGTTCAACAACGCAAATCTGTAAAAACGGTGATGTCATGCACATTTTTTTACATGTTCAGTCTATGTTAGTGCTTTAGTATACTCAAAACAGCAGCCTACACTAATTATACTTTCAAACATATTTCCAACAAAAAGTAGATTTACTTCACTGCGAAAACCAGCGAAGACACATTATTTACTGTACATAGGCTGGAAAAATAGTTCCTGACTGTGATATGAGTTTATGTTGCTAGTGATACACAGAATCATTGTGTTAAGCGCTCATAGTTGTGAGTTATCATGAATAAAACTCAACTACTGACCAATCAGAATCCAGGACTGAAACTAACTGTTTTTTATAAAATATTAGTGTACATAGTCAAGTAGTCAAGGTACAAAATCAAAGTTGCAGGACTTCATACATTCAGTTCTGTGTGTCTTGGAAAAGAGACACAACACACAACCAACCACTTATGTACTGAACATATGCAGTTCTATAAGGGTTTCCTCTTGGCAAGAGTCAGGTGTGGTGGAGTTTATCACTACTTAGCAGCTTTCTACCATACAGAGAGGAACCATATGAGGGCACTTTAGAATTTGATCAATACAATTCAAATTTTGTCTCTCATGTTCTCACATTAAGTTTTCACAACTTCATCAGCATGATTCTAAAAAGAAAAGAGCAAAAACATCATGTGGTTCCACTCTCTACATAATGACGGCAATTTCCCCCTCCAACCGAAGGTTGTCTTGCTCCAAACAGCACAGTGTGTTAAACATGTGCTTTATGATCTCATCCTTTCTTTTACAGACACTTGTGGGATTTAACAGGATGATTCTCGCTTTCTTGCTCAATGTGTCTGTTTTACGTATTTGTGTATTAGTTTTAGGTTACTGATTTTCTATATTGTAAAATGTCTGGGAGCTAAGAAACTTAGCCTGCAAATAATATAATTGTACACATGAAACTCATGTTTAAGCTCAGGAGACAGTGTCCAAAATTATACAAACTCCTAACCAGCGGATTGATCTCAAAGCAAGATCACGTTCAATAAAATGCTAATAGAAATAGTTCATAAATGCAAGAGAAATAGTTCTGTTTTTATTCACTCTTATGTCACATGTGAAAATAAAATGAAATAAATTGACCATTGAATGGTTTAAGTCTGATCTTTTCATTAAATAGGTTGATTCGGTTCATAAAACAGATCTGAATGATTCATTTAAGAATCTCGATTGGATCTTTGAATTTAACACACCGATTAAATTATCATTAGTTCATCTACTGGATGAGTCATTTTGGAGTTTGACAACTTTTATTTTCATTGTACGAAAAAGACAGGACAGGATATTCTTTGAAAATTGAAGAACGTCACAAGCAATAACAGAATTTAGTGAGCGCTAACAAAATTCACTTCATTTGCGCTCGAAAGAATGAAGAAAAAGTCATATTCTTTTGTTGTTAGATACTGAAAAGAATGTTATTATCCTTAACAATGCTTTTGAGATGTGAAAAGTATAGTATTTTCTTTGAGTGTTTTCATGCTGAAATCGTTCCTGCAAGTAACATGAATATCAAAACCAACATGACATCACACCTTATACAGCTAATTTCGACTCTTTTCTAAGGAGTGAACCACAAAAACCCATTTGACTTGTGTTGAAACTGCATTTTTCTCGGCTGTGTTGAAACGCGCAGACGAATTGACCAACAGAGCTTCACAAATCATGTGGATTTAGACTGTAGCACGTCTCCCAACAATTACGGGACAGATTTGTTCAGTGCTTATAGATGCATTGGCCACCATTCCCAAAGCTCTATTATGCAATGAGTGCATTGGTGCTGTGCTTAACTTTGACACACAGAAATATCTCTTGCCAAGCTACAGTGGTTAGATCTGTCATAAAAAAACAAGAGTAAAACTTTTTCTCATCCCTGCACTCTGTGACCAGAGCATTTGTCCTTTTGCTGACCAAGGAGATGTCACTTTTAGTCCTGTGGTGCACATATTAACCAAATTCTTAATGCTTTTTCATTGGTTACTTAAAAAATGACTTCTTCTTGCAATGAGTGCAAGTACTGTGTCGGTACCATGATACAGTGATGGGTTTTATACTATGGGACACTGTAGTCCCATAGTATAATATTTTAATATAAATTTCAACTAAAGCGACACATCACTGTATGTCAAAGAAATTGCCAAACATTTCTTAGTCGATCTGTATTTTATCTCATCTATTTGACTATTACTAAGGTAGACATCCAGAATTAAATGTGAGATTGTAATGTTAGTAAATCTGACAAATAAGATTGTAAATCAGCTAAACAAACAAATAGAAACAATCCAAAGTTGTACTAATCAGGTTTGCTTTTGATAAATGCAGAAAATAATTTGTTGACTTTACAGACTTTAGACCAGACATTTCTAAACAACAGTTAATAGATAATATATTAAAATATTATAGTTATTTAAATATTCTTTTTGTGAGATGGAGTGGGAGGGACCCACTGTTTTGCTCTGAATGTTTCCTATTTCCTTTCGAAGTCTTGATTAGCCTCGAATGCTAATGGAGAATTTCCTGTGTTAAGAAAACGCCACTCAAACAAACGGAGACGGGGCAATACTAAATTACACATAAACAGGCTAGTCACGACAGGCTTCAGATGACGAAAAGAGAGAAATATCAACAGGGAACGCAGCATCGACATACTTTTGAACATATGGAAACATCTTTATGAAAAATCTTTTTGGTATTTGACATGGATTAATATACATTGTTGCTTTTGGTACCATATCAGATTTTCAGAAGAGCAACATGTGGGAATGTTAGAAAGGATTTTATACAAGCAAACATTTCAAAATCACTTGCCGCCAAGTTCCTTTTGATTCGAACCTGAAATTGTGCACATTATATAATGCCTTCAGATTGAATTGGTTTGTTTTGCATCGTGTGGTTTGCTGGGTGTGTGAACTACCAGGATTAGTGTGTAGTCTGGAGATATTTGTGTAACAATCCCACGCTCATTTTTTCATGCAATCTGACACTGTTTTTTATTATAATAATCATACATGATCATGGAGTGTTACATCTGCTGGAGAAGCTAGATACCAGTCGCGCCCAAAAGACCAATTAAAGTAACACGAGGAATATGCTGCGCTGTCTTGTATCAATATTTTTATTCATATGTTTTCAATGAATCCGTTTCTAAATTAAATTACCACAACCACCATTACTACTAGTTCTATTTCAATAGGTCCTTTTTAGTACAATATTTATAACATATCCGTGTAGAAAACTAAGAAAGTCGTTATGATTTTTCATTATTGTGAACTGTTCCTTTAAAATGTTGATTGCATTAGTTTTTTTCGTTTCTGTTCGTATCTCCTTTTCTGCCACTTTTCAAATCATTCTGCCCCATTTGCAATTTCTATTCCACAATTCTCTTGGTTCTCCTCTGTAGACCAACAGCACATGCCAGACATTTATCAACTCAACTTACGCAATCTCTCCCTCCAAATTAGATTTTAACTTTCCTTTCATCTTTAACTCTACTTTTCTCACTCTGCCTTTTCCCTTCAGGAAAAGGATCATGTCACCGTTCGGCAAAGAGCACCGTCTCTAATTCGCTCCCAATGTACCCAGCGGGTCTCCATGGTAATTAATAAAACAATCCCAAAACAAATTTCCGACGGGTGCATGATAAACAGGCAGGCCGGGACATTCTGACTGCTTTCATAACTTACTGCGGAGGTAGATAGCATCTAGCAAATTCAGGGAGGACTGCTTTTTGTAAACGCCATTTGGAAAGACAGAGTTGCAATCTTGTAAACTTCTTACAGTTCTTCAAGACTTCTCTAAAGCAATGCTGAAGGCAGATGTGGGAAGGGTCAAGGAAATGGAGCAAAAAATCTTTACGAGGCATTGAGACCGTGTGGACACTGAGGAGATTATAGTTTGAAGTTTGACCCCAGTGATAAAGAGCTTTTCCTGAGTCATTACCGAGATGTTTTAGAAGGGCGGTTCTCAAGTGGTAATCAAAGCTCTTTTTTGCTGGAATTTTGGTATTCGAACGCACCTCTTGAGGTACTTTCAGAGTTGAAAAAAAATCAACATATAAATCTGTCACGCAGCTGATCTTAAGGGAGATATTTCGTCACTGCATC
Organism: Beaufortia kweichowensis; assembly: GCA_019155185.1. NCBI lineage: Eukaryota > Metazoa > Chordata > Actinopteri > Cypriniformes > Gastromyzontidae > Beaufortia > Beaufortia kweichowensis. Next base: position 12,485,873 of record CM032806.1, read on the forward strand.
CAACTTCCCTTCACGAAGTGATAAACAAAATGAGAAAGGACAAATATTGGCTTGCGATATCGTAACAAAACTGTCACGCTTTGCTTCCCCAACCTGATCGCTATCAGTTTCAATCCATAAAAGTGCTTAGCTTTGACCAATAAATATAAAGGAATGCGAGAGCCTTGCCAAGAGATGAACAGATGATTGTGCAACTAACGTGTTGCGCTGTATCTAATGGTCACCGTTTTGTGTTTGTGTGAGAAACTGAATACTGATATCTAAAAGCATGGCCTATTTTGGTCAGATTATTCAAATCCAGTGCATACTATTCTTGTAATGAACAAAAGCTCAATTAGGCCGACTTTATCAAAGGCTCATTAGATCAACAAACAAGAACTACTTCCAATTCCAGCAACATCCTCTGTCATGACTTCCCGATCCGACTGACCGCTCCGTTGGTTTGTTCGACAAGCCAAGTATGCTGCTTCTCAGTCAGCATTGAAAATAAAACCCCATTTGGGCATGGAAAGTGAAAGGTGAACTCTTTATAGGGCCATTGCCCATCAACACCTCAAGCTGTGCCAGTGTTCTCCCAAACCCGCTGTACTACCACCTCAGCCAGCTATGGCACGTTCTCACGCACAAACTAATGACCACCTGCCAAGTCTGTCAGCTCGAACACTTACTGCTGCGGTTCCCACTGACAACCCAAAAGCATACACATAACGAACAAAAAACATTTGGATGACTGAGAACACAGTGCTGGTTCTGCTTATTGCCCACACGTCAGGAAAAATGCTCTTTCTCACAAACATAATTCATTACGCTTAACGTATACGCGGGCACAGAGGATATCCCGGACTCTCGCATGCTGCCGGGGAAATGTGCCCCTCCTTAGGGCTTTGCAGTCTACGATTTCCTTTAAAGGGAGTGCCCCCCGTCCTCCAAAAATGGGGTGCAGAAAGATCAGACACAAGCAGCTTTGCAATTCACAGGGTCCATTCAACAAGTCCCTTCCTCCTGCACAATATCTGTAAAGTTCACTTCACTTACTATGATTTAATAATCATGAAATAAATAGTACATGATAGATATCTAGACAAAGAGTAAAATAAATAGAATTAATTATTTATTATGTATTTTGGGCAATTTCGTTATGGACGTGACATTTTCAGTCAAAACTTGAATGTATTTATTACAAATATAATTAATCATCGGTTTATATTTTCCTAAAGCCCTGTTGATAGAGTTCAGAAAAAATATCAGTCTATGCATCAGTTATCTAATTACAAAAAATTGAAATATACAAAAAGGCTTTGTAGGATTTCTGTGAATTAAAATGCACAAACCAAAAGCAATAATACCCAACAAATGGATAACAGATGACTCCTTCAAAGAACATGAAATAGTTTAATTTATTTTTCATTTGTTCATTTATGAGGAATATGGACTGTTATGGATGTGACAATAAACAGCACCAGACTATTAAAAGTTAGGATTTAAACATAAAAAAGTGAACTTTACATGGGTATTTAAACCACCAAATACTGAAATCTGACAACAACAAAAAAGACAAGTACGCGATTTTCACATTTTTTTTTAAACCTGATATTTCCAGCACAACATGAATGAGAGAGAGTCTGACTAAGAGATGGGATTGTGAGGTGGTGTTCATCTACAGTATGTGTAGTAATCAATCATAATAAGAGACTGAGTAAGGGCTTTTATTGCTCAATCCAATTAAACTCTTAACAAGTTCAATTGAGCATTTCACTAATGACTCACTCCGCTTTCACAGCACATTCATCATACAGGTCGCTAATGGACTCGGGGACAGATTTGCTTGCTCACAACCACATCCTCCTGTGCGTTGCCCTGTGTACGTGATTGTGTATAAAAAATGACTGATAAAATGTTAATAAGGTTTGACTGTGTGTAATTCTTTCTCACTTTGAAATCAATTTTAGTTATAACTTGTATTTGGCCAATTCCAGCATTATGTACGTGACAGTTTCGGTCAAAATAAATTTAAAAATAAAAAATGCTTTAAAAATTTTGAGAGAGACCTTACGTTTAAACCACCAAACATTGACATCTGAGCTATCAGTATGGTGAAAACCTTTAATAAAAACTTTATTTTTGGATGGTTAGGTTGACATTTGCATGGAATTGCCCATTTATTTCCTGAAGGAATTGCTGATTTTGACATGTCAAAGAAAGTTTTAGATAAAATGACGAAAAAAAAAAATGTTTACCCCAACAATTGACAAAAAGAGCAAATATTACAAATAATGTTGTCTGCTGTTGGTTGAACTTTTTAATTTTCAAGGTTTGAATGAAATATGTACATCAAGTTGTTTGAGGTAAATCATAAGAAGAACAGGAAAATAAAATCAAGAGTAATTACAAGCACTGTAAATATCAGCTATATACACATGAATTGTATTTAATCAGTCCAATACAGTTGTATTATAGCTGTGGCTTAGCAGCTAATATACAAGCTCTAGCTATAATGCTCATGTGGGCATTTTGTGTTCAAATCCAGCTTGTAACATTTTCCCAATCCCCTTCCGTCTCCCCTTTACCTCCTTCTTTCCTGTACTCTTTCAGATTGCCTTACGAATAAAAAGATTTAGATGTAATTTCATCATAATAAACAGTGATATAAACACAAATGTGCAAGGCGTGCAGCCTACTGGACTTAGTTCAAGTCAGGATCATTTTTAATTCCACCACTAAAGACCCAAATTGTACATCTGAGCAGTAAACAAAAAAGGCTCGAGTTAAAACAGAATGCCAGATTCTCTGTGGAGTTTTAAGACTTTACCTTCTGTTTATGTAGTCTCAGCCCAACCTCATTTAGAATGGCATGAAGCTTGTGGATCGGAGATTGTTCTGAAATCTAATAAAGCACTAAAGTCACGTTGGGTTTATAAAAGAATTTCTCAGAAGGTAATGAGCGCCGACATACTTAAAAACAGACACAATAACATTCACGCCATCCTGATTTAGGGGAACGTGTGCATCTTTAAATTCATTAGATACATTTTAAAAACATGTTTTATCTCTCATATTTGCCCACTACTGTATTTTTAAAGGTCCCAAGACAGCAACAGAAGCAATAAAACCTCACTTAACCGAAGAGAGAACAACACTGCCAACTCTTTGTGGGGAAAGAGAGGAAACATATTTTGTTTTTATCTGTGTTCATCTATATCCAGCACCGTGTGACCGGAAGAAATCGTGAGTCCCGTCTCCTGGCCTACACACTAAAACACGGTTTATATTCATATGGGCTTTTCAAGAAAGCTAATGCAACATCGTTCACTTAATATAGTCTAAAACTGACAGGAAATATTCTTGTCGATAGCTTCCTTTATTTCAGAAATGCCTGCAGGAAGGTGTCATACAGTACTGTATGGAAATGATTTTGTTCGTCTTTGCCCTCTTTGAACTTTGAACTACTGCATAATTTACAGACACTTATTATGTTTTGTTACGACAAAAACAGATCGACTTAGAATTTCGACAGAATAAACAGATTTATCTCTTCATCACATCATGTTATGAGGAGCAGGATTTTGGACCAATGACATTTGGGCAGGGGAAGTGGGTGGGGCTATCCAGCATGGCGCCGCAGAAATAGACAACAAGCAATCAACAAAATGTCTCGTCACTTGTCACACTGTAGTGGCGGCTAGTAACTGTCGGACCAAAAGTACAAGAGTTAGTTTCATCTCATTGCTTTACTGTGTCGTGGCTAGTTTAGACATGATAATGAGCGGGTTTTGGAGAAGAAAACTATTTTAAGTTAGCAAACCATTGGTGCACAGTGATAAAAGCAGACAGCGACAAGTCAAAAACACAATGAAGTAAGTGACTGACAGATAAAGATAGAGGGGGTGGGGCTGGAGGGAGGAAGTACTTGATGACAAAGACCTTGGCGACTACTCGACCCAGATTTTCGCAGCTGAATGGCATGCCAGGCATTTGTCTTGATTGTTCTTCCTGGTTGTGCCCGGGTTGGCGTGAGTCGCAGGCCAGATAAGCATCTATTATTTTTAGTGCTGAACACCGGCCTCAGGGGAACTGGTATCCTGTCCATATCGAGAAAAAGAACACTGCAGAATGTAATTAGAAAAGATCCACAAGAGCCACTAACATGATCAAAAATGGTTACACTTTGACACAGGGGTGTTGTCGTGTGGCTGTTTTTATGGGGCGGTTAAGTGGCAGACTTGGGCAATTAAAACCAAATAAAAATTATATAAACTATAAACTATATAAATACTTAGTGTAGTACTGCTTTATACAAAGACAGGATTATTTAGTGGAGTCAGGGATCAAATCCTGACATATTATATATATTTAAAATAAACGTTTTTGTACACTTTAAAAAGAAACAAAAAATGCAAATTCTTTCAGTGTTTATTTAACCTCATGTCATTTCAAACTTGTAATTTTTGTCAAACACAAAAGAAAATATTTTGAGAAATATTTCAGTGGTTTTGTGTCAATACAATGGAAGTCAATGGGGGCCAAAGGGTTGGTTCTTTTTAGTTCTGTAGAAAAAAGAAAGACATACAGGTTTAAAATGTCCTGAGGGTAAATAAATTATAAAAGAATTTCCTTTTTGGGTGAACTACCCGTTTAAGTTCATAGTTTTTGATTCACCATTGGATTTAGTTGAAGTATGGAAAAGAGCAACTTTTTGCAACATTTTGCAACTTTTACCAACATTTTGTTTGACAGAAAAAAAGTTTTGCATGACAAGATTTGGGTAAATGTTAACAAAAGGATGTGATCTGCACAAGGTGTACATAACAAATATGGTCATTTGAATTCATGATTCTGTGTTTGTATCACAGTGTTGCCTTTGTGTTCTGAGAAACACATGTGAAAACTAAGAAAACACATATTTTTGCTTTGACATCATACTTATCAGTGCTTAATGAGAAACATTAACCAAGGAAAGAAGTGTAAATATTCTTAACTTACTAAAACAAAATCCCTAATAGGTAAACAAGTGCTAACTTCTATCACGCATGCTTTGTTGAACTAATCTGAGCAAAGCATAATAGACAAAACCTTGTGACTGGATTTTTGATGTTTGACTACATTTTTAACTTTCTTTGAACATGTTACATCAGGGCAATTCTAAGGGAGATGAGTATCAACAGATATAAGCAGGACTTTCCTGTTACGGCAGCGAGTGTTGTCAGGTGAGATGACGACCAAGAAAAACACAGGATTTTATTAAAACGTGTCTCTGTATTCTAGTATAAAAGTAGTCTTTTGTATGATATTAGTTCATGACTAATGTACAACACAGTTTTGCAAAAAGGGACAACTTGCACAAATGTACAAATATATTAAAATATTTTATGTATAAACACATTTACATTTTTTCTGTTGATTATTTAGTCATGGACAATTCCATGCAAATGACAACCTTATCATGAAAAAACAAAGATTTTACCAAAGGTTTTCACCATACTGATAGCTCAGATGTCAATATTTGATCAATATTTTACCCACGTGAGGTCTCTTTCAAAGTGTTTAAAGCATTTATGTTTAAAGAATGATTTTTAATAGTCGGGTAAAGTTTTTAGAATGGTCTCATCCATAACGGTCCATATTCTTCATAAATGAATACATAAAAATGATAGTAAAATTACTATTTTATGTTCTTTGTAGAGTCATCTCTTCTCCATGTGTTGGGTATTATTGCTTCTGGTTTGTGCATTTTAATTCACAGATATTCTACAAAGTATGTACAAAAGTGTCCTTTTTTGTCACATCCGTAACACATGTATAGCCTATTTCCATTTTTTAAATGTTTTTTATGTTTGGACTCAATCAGCAGGCGTTTAGTAAAATATAAACAGATGGTTCAGTATACTGATAATAAATGCATTCTGTGAGAATTTATATTTCAAGTTTTGACTGAAAATGTCACATCCATAATGCTGGAAATGCCCTAATACATCTACGGCGTAGATGTATTACAACCAAATTTACAACCAACAATCCTGACAGCATAGATTCTACACTGTTAGGATTGTTGGTTGTAAATTTGGTTGTAAAGTTGGTTGTCTTGTAAACTTTGGGGTGAGGTGCTCTTTACAGCTTCACCCCTAGGGTGGAGAGAGAGAGAGAGAGAGAGAGAGAGAGAGAGAGAGAGAGAGAGAGAGAGAGAGAGAGAGAGAGAGAGAGAGAGACAGAGAGAGAGAGAGAGACAGAGAGAGAGAGAGAGAGAGAGAGAGAGAGAGAGAGAGAGAGAGAGAGAGAGAGAGACAGAGAGAGGAGAGAGAGAGAGAGAGAGAGAGAGAGAGAGACAGAGCGAGAGAGACAGAGAGAGAGAGAGAGAGAGAGAGAGAGAGGGAGGGTACTTGAGCACTGTTGACTTGTCTGTTGAAGTGTCACTGCTCCTTTGAACGTTTGGCAGTAGACACACCTCCTCTTGCTCCTCATACACACACACACACAGAAGCTGACTGAACTTCCAGCACTGCGGCTTAAACTCCACTCCAGCGCACAACTTCAACAGGATGGCTGCTTATCTGCCTTTCCTCCGGTGGCTTTACTAAAAGTTGGAACGTCGACCAATTTGAACTCCAAATAAAAAAAGGGACTTTCTGTTGTTTTTGTTTTAACATCTGCAATTCAGCTGTGAGGAACATGACAATTTTTTGGCTTCAAATGCTGCAAGACGAACAAGCTGTTGGATGTGCACGTTTTTTTGGATAACTAAGCGAGAGGTGAAAAGGAGTCATTGATGGTGTTGTTCAAGATCAGGAGATACGGTGGTATAAAATGCAAGTTTAAATGCATCCTCCTCATGGTATGTCAGTCAGCGCTTTAAAAGATTACAGTTTGTAAGCTAACAGACAGCTATGTGTCTCTTTGCTGTCGCTCGTTTCTCTTACTCTGATTGAAAAACTTGATATTTGTAGACTTCACAATGGAACCACCAACAAACAGCGCTATTTTTCATCTACTCTACAATGAGACGCAAAACAGTGAACCGCAGTTTAGACCTTCAGTGCTGGTTATCATGGTGCTCATCATAATGATCATTGTTGTGGGTAACCTTCTGGTCATCATCGCAATAGCTCGCACCTCCCAGCTGCAGACCACGACGAACATCTTCATCATGTCTCTGGCATGCGCTGACCTCATCATGGGGGTGCTGGTGGTGCCGTTGGGTGCCACAATTGTTGTAACGGGGAACTGGCAACTCGGTAAGACTTTGTGTGAGTTATGGACATCGGTGGATGTGTTATGTGTCACTGCCAGCATAGAGACCCTCTGTGTTATTGCGGTGGATCGGTTTATCGCAATTACGCGACCGCTGCGCCACAAGGTGCTCCTAAATAAATGCAGGGCTCGATTTATCGTGTGCGTGGTGTGGGGGGTCTCCGCTCTGATCTCCTTCGTCCCCATCATGAACAAGTACTGGCAGGCGGAGGGGGACAAGGATGCAGAACGTTGTTACGACGACCCCAAGTGCTGTGATTTTGTAACAAACATGCCCTTTGCTATTATTTCTTCCGTGGTTTCGTTCTACGTCCCACTGCTCATCATGATATTCGTCTATGCTCGGGTCTTCCTAATCGCCACGCGACAGGTACAGTTAATCGACAAGAACCGGCTGAGGTTCCAAAATGACTGCATGGGCAACCAGGTACAACCATCACTGCATGGTAACAACAACGTCCCTTCGTGTAATAACGGCGGGGGCTCTGCGTCAAAGCGGAAGAATTCCCGCAGACGACCCTCGAGGTTAACCGTTGTCAAGGAGCACAAGGCCCTAAAGACGCTGGGCTTCATCATGGGCATCTTCACGCTGTGCTGGCTGCCCTTCTTTGTGGCGAACATCATCAACGTCTTCAATCGAAACGTGCCACCGCGGGAGGTTTTTCGCTTGTTGAACTGGTTGGGCTATATTAACTCGGGCCTGAACCCCATCATCTACTGTCGAAGCCCTGAGTTTCGTACGGCCTTCAAGAATCTTCTTGGATGTCCCTGGATACCCTCGCTAAGAATGAACTTCATGTACAAGGAGCTGCGTACTCGTTGCCCCTGCTTTCTGGGGTCTGGCGAGCGAGGAATGGCTGGATCTTTCCAGAAGCCCCCCGCGTCGGTCGGGACATTGCAAGGGGAGGGAAGCGTGGGGAGCAGCCAGAGTAGCTACAGGAGCGAGGAGCCATCGCCGGGACCCCCGCACTCCAACGGCAGCACCTACTTCAGTGAATTCTCCGAACCTGAGGCTGAATTGTAAGTTTTCACTCTCTTTCTATTGTAACACGAATCAGGTACATCAGAGTAGTTTCACTCGGTTGTAATTCACTGTGAAGTGCCTTTTTATTCGGGGCCAAATGACTTTTTCTTGAGAATCAGAGGGGCAAAACACATTTCTTTATTAATAATCTCAGTATTTAGTATCCGTTATTGAATAACTGAATCTGTGCATGTCAGTAGAGTCTGAATTTCAAACCTGCTCCGATCAGGTGACGTAAAGTACTGTGAATGTGCCCGTGGTGAGTTTTTCTCAGGGGATGCAGCTCAAGGTTGAGCAGGGTTGTCTCGGATTGCAGAGGGATTCAACTTGTTTAACATTTTGCGTAAAAAGTTGTTATGGTATGGCTGGCAGTGGAATGCAAAAGAGGCAGGTGAAGTTCAGGGAAAAACAAATATGAGTCTTAAGCTCATAATCACATGTGTTTATGGCTGTGAAATACAGAAGTGCAGCGGCAAACAAGTGTGCCTCAGAGAGCCATTCACATTTCCAGTGGATGAATGTTCCTAGTTGGACAAACATGTAATATGCAGCAAAACTGGCATGATACGACATTTTTGAATGGTATAACGTGTATGTCAGCAGACAGGCATGTGCACTGGATTTAGACACAATCTGTGATGTGAAAGAGAAACCATTTCTGGCCATTTTCTAAGCTAGGAGAACTGACTTGTTTGTGTGTGTGCGTCTATGTGTGCATCAAAATTAGCTGTAATAATTACTTTTTACAGTTTTTAAGTAAAATTGTAATAATTTTTCAAAAAACGTTTCAAAATTTTGCTTTGGAGGAAAAACATTTAAAACATCTGTAATTCTGAAAGCAAAGATATATGTTATATGTTAGATACAAAAGTAAAAAAAATCAGCAATGTTAACAAATAAACTGCAAGAATCCAATAATTCATCTTGTTTAAATGTTCAACAAGACAAGAAGATTTAATGTAACAATATAAGGTCATAATAAGTGATGGTTTATTAGCCTGTTCTGTAAAACTGAGAAGAATACATCAGGTAAAGTTCAGTGAAATGTTGATGTAACCCGCCACCCCAACACACACTAAAATAACAGTTTCTGTGTGCATCCGGACTGCCTGATAATTGGACCAAAAGTGTCCAGAGGGACATCCAAACACTGTTTCCTTTTGCAATGCATTTCATATGCATGTGTTTCAGTGTTAAATTCCAGTAATGCACATTTGTAATCATTTTACAGCTGTCCTTCAGATTTACAGTCTAAACAGTGAACCTGTAATTGTTTGTCCAGCAAATGTGATTTTAATGATTCTCTGCTGAAATTCAATTGTGTTTTCACTTGGGCAATTGTTTTCCATTTGTAAAACTAAAAGCTTCTGCAACACAGGAACTAAATACTGAAACATTATATAAATATTTTAGTTGAGTCTATTTCCGAACAAAAACAAATACATGCAGTACTGTATATATTTTTGTTTCAGTGCTGTAAAAAAAGAGGCCACAAATAGCTGTATTTCAAAGTAGGATTTGTAGTTCAGTGAAATGTAGAATTGTTTAAAGGTTCCAATGATTTTGCTCTGTATATAGAGGCTTTTTAGGAAAGACTTTTCCTAGAAGGGCGAGATACACTTGACTATCACAATACAAGACTCACAGCAGCTGTTACGGGGGGCCGGGTGGGCCGGCCCTGGAGACATTGCCTACCCACAATGAAGTGGAAACAATGCACACGCATACACCTCTCGCAGTCAAATATATTCATGTACGCCAGACGCCGGGGAGAGACAAAATACCTTTGGAGTTCAGAAGCATAATCAAAGACATCCTATTCTCATCTAACTAACTAATGACATGCTTGCTTGATTCAATATATTTTTACATCCATGATTTAAACATCAAACCAAGCAAATCTGTTAAATTGTAAAATTGGACCTTACAAACATTATTGTACCTTACGTGGATGTTACCTATACAGCATGATGTCAGTGTAAAACCTGGAATCATTTTAAAAGTGATCCCTTCCTTTCCTGTTTCAAATTAGTTTCTTTAGTAGATTAATCACAGTACAGTGATTTTTTTTACCTTGCCGGAGGTCAATATATATATATAAAACCAGATGTAGTTTAGTATCTTTTGGTATACAGGAAGTATTTGCTGTCTATAAATTTACGACGTTAAAAAATGCATAGAATTTGTGGTTGAGACCAACAAGAACAAAGAATGGAGAAAGGCGACTTCAATCCACTTTTTCTTTGTTCTTCTCAGTTGTTCCGCTGGTGTCAGGTGGCCCATTTCAACAAACAAATCGCATTATTCAGCGTATAGCTCACCACCAAATTTGATCAGTCCTGTGATGACTGTAAAGCCGTTTTACGTAAACTGTGTACCTCAGGCTTCGCACACCGTGACCTGGTCTCGAGTGAGATTTGTTCGAAATGGCTCAGCACAAACATTACGTCAAACACGGGTGTGCGACGAAGCAGCCAAAAGGCACAAAGCAAGATGCGTCATGCGCATTTTAGCACACTGTATTATGAAAGTTGCCCTTCATAAATAATAAATGACAGATAATGACAGTGTATTCTATTTACAAAGTCAACATTAAGATGTTCTGTTCTGCTGATGGGCACAGTTTATAGCGCTGGCAGAACAAATGAATGAAGACACACCGTTTGCTTTGTGTTTCAGTGAGAGAATAAGAGCTTTGATTAAGTGGTGAAATGCTGTTTATGTGTATTGATTAACCCGCAGTGGCAAGAGAGAAAGAGAGCTTTTGAAAGGACACTTGATGTAATTGCAGGAGTGATTAAGTGGTGAGGAAAAAAGCCTAGTGGTGTTTTTCCTCACACAAACATGCATTTTGAAGCAATTTGTAGTTTGGCAGCATGAAGTCACTTTTGTGTAGCTGCTGTAAAAGCTGTATGGATCGATCGTTGTCTGTGTATTTGCCTGTGTGTACCGTTGAACTTGTATGGGAGGGTATAAGGTAGTTTCTGTTGGGTTTTTGTGCGTTTTAAGGGCCCCTCTGTTGCTTTTCAAACACCCCCAACAGCTGATAAACTTTATCAACACAACGCAACACTTCCGCCTCTGAGAAGCTGTTTACCACCTAAACACAGCGAGAATAGCAAATGCTGAAAGCCAGGGCTTTTATAATCTGCGTGTAAATAAAAGACAAATAATTTTTTTGACAGTTGATTCTATAAACATTTAAACAACGTTCTATATATGTTCTATATATGTTCTTTATACATTAAACAGCATGCATTTTGTAAAAAAAAATGCCAAACCCCACACCCATATTACTGATCTGCGTGTTGCCTTGACATATCAACTAAAAATATCAAAGGTCTGTCGTGAATGCAGAATCTACTGCTCTAATGCATTTGCATACTGTGGTCAAAGTCTTCAGTTTTGATTGGAGGCCGCCCGTTCGTTCCCCTCCTGACAATTAGCCAAAAGCAATAAATTGCCTTCACCTTTCCATGCAAGCTGGAGTTAGATGGACACATCAAAAGTGTATTTTAAATGTGAAAATAATCAAATGAGTTAATGTAGATGGATACCAGACAGGGCAGACCATTTCATTCCCTCTGCATTACTCCATAGGATTACAATGTTCTGGGTTAAAAATGAACACAACTCAACTTAATAACTTTTGAAAATGCTTTTAATCGGATGTTCTTTCATTACGGGCAAGCGTGGAAATTTCCATTTTCCGCATTAAAGTGATGTGTTATGCGGTGTGACAAATTAGGATTTTAAGATTTTAGGTTTCGTTGGATCACGACTTTGTTCATTTGGATAATGAAGAGTTACCGCATGGCTTTCTGACACCTGCATGCATATTTTCCAGGAGTCTGACTTTACAAACAGGTGCTTAATCACTGAATGGGTTTATGGGTACGAGCACAATACAGTTGACAAGCTTAGACTAGTATAATAGCTTATCTGCTTCAATCACCTTCATTGCTGTAACAGTGGGGCACCGTGTTTCCACAGAACAGACGGTTATCGCCACCATCAGCTACTGGTATCGCTCTCTGGCTACTGTTGATCTTTACAAGAAAGGGTAGCCAAGATTGGCTCCTGATTGATAAATAGCAAAGTAGCGCAACAGGTTTCAGGTATGAGATCTCAAATCAAGGAGCGGCAGAATGATTAAACACGCTTGTGTTTTCCTTTGTTCCATTTCAGTCATTTAAGCTCATACAAATCACACATAATAGAAGTGCACCGATTGCTAATATTTCAACACTGGCCAGAAGGTCTTTGGTTTTAAAATAACGCCCCAATATGGGCCCTCTGAACATGTGCATTGAACCATATGTTGTGCATCAGCAAATGCATGCCTTCAAGTGATTGCTCTATCATTTTCGGGGAAAAGAAAGAGAGAGAGAGAGAGAGAAAAAGAAAAGAATGGGCAGAAAAGCACAGTGCAGACAGAATATGCAGTGAGGTAATTTTCTGCAACAGGATATGAAGTCAATATGGAAAAAAGCTCTTTTTAACCGTAATATAAAGCCAATCAGCAAGATCTAACAAAAAAAAATGCAAGTAACGAGGTGACCTCGCTGTTATTCCTCATTGTACGAGATGATCCTTTTTGAGACCACCTGAGTCTTTGTTTGTAGTCCTGTGTCAACAAAAACTGCCATTAGTTTTATTTCTGGACATTTAAAGCAGATGTGTTTAGAAGGAGCATTATGTTGGCTGTCCATAGGAACATATAAGATAAATAATTGCAAAAAAAATCTGAACTGTTTCTTCTAGATGCTAATGAGATTAGACCGAGCCCTGCCTCTCAGATATTTCTCCTCTGAAAGACTTTCAGTCTCTTGTGTCGTCATCAGTTTTAAAGGCAATCTTAACAGTGTCCCAAACGTGTTTAGATACAAAATAAATTATTAGAGAATTCAGCTTCTGTGACCAACATCAAATTTTCTAGGATATACTATCTACAAACATTTCATTTTTTGTACCTTTACTGTATATCTACTGTATTTCTACGTAATTTCTAAGTAATTTTCCTCTGTACCCAGTTAGCCCCTGCTGGTAAATGCTGTAACTACACTGCAAAAACTTCACTGCTTTGATTATGAAGTTTTATGTTCTTATTTGTCACATCTATAACGCATGTACATTTTTAAATTTTTTAAGATAAATAACTTGTTCATAGACTGATATTTTTGATGTCTGGACACTATCAAAAAGGCTTTGGTAAAATATAAACAGATGGCTCAATATATTGGTAATAAATGCATTCTGTTTTTTTTTATATTTTAAGAAATTGTCATATTTATTATGCTGGAATTGCCCAAATGGCATATCACATACACAGTCCTGAGCTTATTTCTGAGCAGTGATGTCAAATGAACAGCGGGCAAAAACGTAATAGATAAAATCCCACATTTCAGAAGCTGTAATAAAAAACATTTCCTAAACAAACACGTTTTTGAGAGACAACATACTTTGTAGGATTTGTGTAAATTAAAATGCCCAAACCAGAAGCAATAACTCAAAGAACATAAAATAGTTATTTTTTGTCATTTTCATAGGCCATTTATGAGGATATTGACTGTTATAAATGTGACAAATCTGAAAACAGCACTTTACCCGACAAGATAAAAATGCTTTAAAAACTTTGAGAGAGACTTTACATGGTATTTAAACCACAATATTTTTTCATGGTAAGGTTGACATTTGCATGGATTTGCCTATTAGCCAATTAGCACTGTCATGACATAGTCTATATGAAAAAATCTTGAAAAATAAATTATCTATAGATACTAGACAACCTCAACCCTGTTAACAGTATTGCAGCTTCTGTGGGAAAACTGCTGAAATTACTGCTTTTGGATAGCTGAATAGTCAGCTGTCCACGAAATCTGCACGTATGTTCTATACGGCAGCAGATCTAATGATCGACTCAACAAGTCGGCTACTGTGCAAACCAATCAGAATGGTGTACAGGGGATGCATTGTATGGCTGTGAAAAGCTTGAGTACCATTCACTCGATCATGTGTTATGTTAGGTGTCAGTAGGGCGGGGTGTGAGAGAAAGCTGTCAAGCTACGGGACAGCACGTGTGTGTCTTGTTTTTAAAATAGGCTGTGTGTTTTCTTAATTTAAAATTGCCAAAATGTGTATCTTGACAATATCATCCTGTTATATTGCTTTTATACAACAGTTCTCAATATTTAGACAGTTAATTTTTTCTTTCAAAAATGGTTCAGAAAGAGACTGAATCTCACTATATCCCTCAAAATCATGTTGTCATAATGATTAAGCAAAACAGCCTTTTCTTGCGTGATAATGCTTGAAATATTCACAAGTCAGCATCTCTAAAATGTATCTTTGCCTACGTGCGTCTCGCTTTTTTGATATGAAAAACGTGCGTAATTATTGCACTGGCTCGTCTTCATATGGATGTCTTTAGTTTGGAAAGCACCGTGGCACTGAACTCCATGAACTCGGTAGCAGACGGGTGAATTGGAGATCGTATTATAGATCCATTAAGGCTGATTACGCAGAAAATGTCACGGGAGCATGTTCTGAAAACTCATCTGAAACTTTGCACGCTGCCGTGGTGAACAATCATTTGTTGAAACTGGAGGATGAAAGCGCTGAAATTTGAGTGAAAAACAGCTGGCGAACAAAAAACGAGAGATGTCACAGGGTTAAATGAATAAAGACTCAGGTTGTTGAAATAAGGCACTGCTGAGCGTCGGCAAGATGTGGTTTCGCTGGTTTTGGATGTGTTCGGATCAGGGTTTGCCTTCTTGTGTGGACGAGATGGAGAGAGATTTAAACAGAGAGAGAAAAACAACTAAGACTGCCGTGAATGTCACATTGTGTTAGAAGGACAGATACAATTTACTCATAATGAAAAGGTGGAATAAAGGTGTAAAAAAATGTGCATTAGTATGTTGTAACCTGGAAGAGATTTAGGTTTTCCCCCAAACCCACATCAACACATTAGGATGCATTGCAAGTCTGTCACGTATACGGCAAGCAAAGAGTGGGGGTTATGGAGTAAATGTTTCCCATGGTCCAGCTGTAACAAACAGGGCTCTTTTTCTACAACTCAAATGACTTCTTGAAAGCTCAAATGGATTTCCACAAATTTTACAAAATGTGTTTAATGGTGCACAGACGATAGGCTACTTAATTAGCATTATAAGTGGCACCTAACCAATCATTAACTTGGGAGTGAAAGAAATATGTGATACTAGAAAAGCTTAAGTGGAGTTTGGTCTACAAATGTCCTAAAAAAAGTCACTTATAAATAACCAATATTGTGAATTTATCTGATATTACACATTATGTCTTTTTCTAGGGCTAGTTTAGTTCTTTAGAGACACTTTACTGACTGATTTTTAATACAAAAATACTAAAACTATTTACATATACCTTTGGGTTTAATGTTCATTTAATTTTGTAGGTAATAGCAGTAATTATATATATATATATACATATAATTTTGTTTTTATTTTGTTTTTAATAAAAATCATTTTTCTTGTTATAATTTTCCCACCATCATGTTTTCCAAAGATTTATGACTTTTCATCTACATTGGTACACGAGAGGAGATTTTTTTACATGCACTTCTATTGTATTAAAAAATTAATTTCCAAAAATCTGTCATCTCATAACCTACTGAAGTTAGAAAGTCATACAGATTTTAAAAAATTACGATGAGTAAATGAGTTTTTTATTCTTTTTCCAGTTCTCAGTAGTACCTGATTAATGTAATAAAGAGCTCACTGGCCAAGTAGTCTATAATAAACACCTAGTAATCACCCTTATAGTCATGTTAACAGGCATATTTCACAAATTCGTTTTATTTCAGTGCCAACAACATTATGAAGTTAGAAAACTAGCACCTGCAGCCAGCTATCATATATAAAGCAGTTACGTGAATAAATTCAGCAAAAATCAAGCTTTCAGTAAAACAGCATTTTAAATTAGAAAATGCATGTCAATTGCCACAAAAAAGGACACTGTATTTCAATTTGTGACTGCTTTTATATTTTGGCCTCAACTCATGCGTCTGTAATTATGCACTTATAAAATTACCCATAATGATGCAAAAATTATTGGTATATTCAGAGCTATAACCACCATCCCCCAACATTCCCCATTATATTCACTTTCTGCATTTGTTTTCAGTTATTGAAAAAACTTATAGACCTCTACATTAGTTCTCCACAATCTTCTGTATGATGTAATTTAGACTTTATTTTGTAACGTACAATCCACAGCACTAAGATACAGTGAATGTGTGCAATACATATCTCCTAAAAATAAATTAATCTATCATTACTTCAGTGCGAAATTAGATTTATGTGACGATTGCTCAGCTGCGCACCATTCTTTCATTCTGCCAAAACAGCTGCGTCATAAAGTTAGTATCTAGGCATTTCCAGATATTTCTCAAGAAAGGCTTTCAAAACAAAAGTGGAGAGGAGCAGCTGTCTTTTGGAGTGTCTTGACACATTTTTAATGGTTAGGAGAGAGTGTGATCTTTGAGTCGGTGGCCAGCATCATCTTATAGTTAATGGGGTGAGGACATTGACACCCACAACTCACGATTTACACTGCTATAGTACACCTTTATCTCTCTCTCTCAAACTACTTGTGGTTCTGTGATTTTACTTTTATCCACACTGGAATGTTTTACAGCACCCATTTGGTCACTTGCTATGCAACACCTCATAGAAACAAGTACAGACACATTTTTTTAATGTTTGTACTTTTGGAAGCTGAACATCAAGTTGGTCAGGACCTCCATGTGGTGCTATGTGAAGCTTTAGCCCAGACTGTTTTAATAGTTTGGCCTGCGCTGACTGTCTCATAGGTGTAAAGTACATCAAATCAGTTAAGCCTTATTCGGTTCAGAACTCGGTAGGAAAAAATGTAGAATGACTTTGTATGGCAAGCAGTCGGGGTCAGAAGAAAACATGCTGGAGAGTTATGATAAATATATCATAAAAATTTAAAAATAAAGTTTTTTTGCAAATGTACAAATAAAATAAAGTATATCTAACTCAAATTCAAATCATTTCCTGTGCAAGGCCTTTAAAAGCACATTGTTCAACTTTCTCATCCATGCCAATACTGCGGTTTAACCAACTGGACTGAATTATATTGTTGTTCTGAACTCTGACCTCGAGTCATAGCAGTCAAAAGCTAAACTGTACATATTATGATGCTGTAACATACTGTATAAGAGACTTTTGGGACACGTGATTGTTTTGTACAGCTGGTGTTAAAGCATGAAATCAGCCTTGGAAGAGCTCCATTTTGTTGAATAATGAGAAAGAACAACATCCATGGAAGCACATAATCAGAATTGGAGAACGTAGTATATAAAATTACTGCACAAGCATTCACATAGACATATAATGACAGTAAACGTCCCTGACAAAAGAGATGGATGTGTCTGTGACAAAAAGCAAACAAACGAATTGTGGATTGCTGTGAAGTCTACTGATATTACTGATGAAATGAATCACTTTCTAAAGTTTATTTTGGAGAGAACCCTATCTAAAAGGAATGCTCAACAAAACTGTCACCCAATCCTGTCATGCCTTAGCTCCCTATGTAGTGGTCACCACTTTGAAAAGTCTAGAAAGCCTTTTCCGCACAGTAAACGACACTGGACAATGTCACTCATCATTGCTTGTCAGCAAGCATAGCCATTTTTCTCATGAGAAACCAAATGGTGAACAAACTACAAACGGAGGTGGTCGCTTCTATATACGGCTTTCTGGATATTTAATGACAGACTTAATAAACGACCAAAAGTCAAACGGGATACTGATATTCCACCCACAGTACAAGTGAAAGCTTTTATTTTACTTGATATAAATCATGCATTTCAACGGCTGGAACACATTTCATTACAGTGGCGACCTCACTTCCTGTCAGGCAGAGTGTGTGACAGTTGTATTGTACTAAAGACTATGATTCATCTAGTGAGAACACTATGGCAAGCGGGGGCTAAAAGCTGTAAATCAAGGGATTTGTACATATGCGACTGCATTATGCTATATAACGTTTGTTTGTTGTTATAGATGTGGTATTTTTAGTATGATTTCATTTCGCAACATGGTCCTAAAATAATCCAGCACATTACTGTATAAGTGATTGTATTTTACCATACTTCACTCGTCAAAAATGCAAATTGTCTTTGTGCACGCATATGTATGAAGAATGTAAAAACAAGCCCACTTTGTACTAGTCTTCAAATCATGCAATAAAATACTGTGTTGACAGAACAAAGCTTAAAATCAAAGGGATTTTTTTTGGACACACAGAAACGTTCAGTGAAGTACATAATATATGGAGGCTGCTGATGGTCACTGTTAACCAAGACTGGGATCGTTTTACATGAAAATGGACCAGAGAGGAACACAAAAGCAAGATTCAAAGCAAGAAATCAAAGTAAATCTCACACACGCTTTCTCAAACTTTTCCACGACAACTTCAGTCTTACTGTAGTCGTCTTTGTAGTTCCCTAATACTGAAAATCAATAACATGTAAAATTAAGATAGTTGCTGTTTATTATAAGGGCAATTCCAGCATTATGGACATGACATTTTTAGTCAAAACTTGAAATATAAAAATCTTTATTTCTAGACCACTGTTGACAGAGTCTAGACATCAAAAAATATCAGTCTATAGTTATTTAAAATAAAAATATACATGCATTATGGATGTGACAGAAAGAACACATACTTATAAAAGGAAACATTTTTACCTGACTATGAAAAATCATGATTTAAACATAAAAAAGCTTCAAAAACTTCACATGAGTATTATACTGAGCTATCAGTATAATGACAACTTTCATGGAAAGGTTGCCATTTGTACGGAATTGCCCAAAAACACTTGTTAAAGTGAAACATTAATTGAAATCTGATTACGGCAGTGTTGATAGCAGCTGGTCAAAAAAAAACATCTGTTAATCGACTGTGAAACGGAAATGAAACGGCAGCTTAGACTCCAGCTATTCTGGGGTGGATTTTTCACTGTCCTCACATTGACACGGATGGCGGCAGACAAACAGAGGCCACAGCAGATCAGAAACCAAAGGTTAAAAATACCCTTTGAATTCTTATGTGATGTAATCGCCAATGAATTCATAACAGCACAGAGAGAGAGAGAGAGAGAGAGAGAGAGAGAGAGAGAGAGAGAGAGAGAGAGAGAGAGGAGGTGAGTGAGAGAGAGTGAGTGAGTGAGGAGAGAGAGAGAGAGAGAGAGAGAGAGAGAGAGAGAGAGAGAGAGAGAGAGAGAGAGAGAGATAAAGATAGAGATGAATGAGATACTGATTGAGGTGCCACCATGAAGCAATTTTTGATAGGCGGACACAGTCAATAATAGTGAGGAAATGAATACAGAACTGGAAAATTCTACAGTCATACATTTGATGATTAATTGGAACAATTACACTGGGAAAAGCACACCCCCAATTTAAAATTATAACATAACAGACACCTTTGACCCCTACGGTGTTGGGTAACCCCCAAAGCTCTCTGTTTTAATGAACGGGTTTGTAAGAAAAACAGCAGTGGAAACATGACAGGAGAGAACGGCGCACGCTGAGTTAGCGAGATCCCGAAACGAAGAAATGCAAAACGTGTTCCAGGTGGCCTTTCTGGGCATGGCAGTGAGGCCAGACGTGATTAAAATATTTTCAGCTCATCAATCATTAAAGTTGACAATGTTTCATGTTGAAAATCAGACATTTTACTGGACCGTTTTACCAAATAAAGTGGTGTCCAAAACTGTGCTAAAAATCGCCAACCAACACTGAAGAAAAGACATTTTAAACTAAATACACACATGTGAAATGTTGTGAAAATCTCTGTGTTTAACACTTAACACTGTTGCACGGACTCACCAGTACCGGCCGGATTCAAAAACAGAAGCAAGGCTGCGGTGCTACTGACCTCGACTGCTGAAGTGGGTGTCCGGCAAATAAAATGTAAATAAAGTGTAAAAATCTGCGGTCAAGGACGTGTTTGTGTATCGCGTGACGTTAATAAAGCAGTACGGACAGTGAATATATCTTTGGCAATGAAAGATTTGCCTTGAGCACAAACACCGATCAGCTTACCGTACGATGTCAATCAAATTGGTGTCGATCTGTCTTGGATGCCGGGCAGAGAAGAGAAATATTATACTTTTCAGCCCATTCACAGAGTATCATGGGAATAAAAAATATGTGGCCAGAAACGTAAAAATTACTTTAAGAGAGAGCAAAAGCCTCCGCAAACCAGTTGCTTCTCTGGTCTAAATCAATTCGTAAGCTGCAATCAAGCCTAAAATTCAAGCTAAAACAGCAAACGTTTTTACTGTTTTGTCTGATTTGATTTGCTTTACCTATAGGAAATGTGTCATCTTTTGTCATCATGCTGCCCCCTGAGGATCGAGCGGTGGGCCGGGCACTCTCAGAACATTTCTCATTTTGTTTTTTCCTCTTCCGTCAGATAGCACATAAACGCTCTGTATTGTTTATGTTTTCCTGTGGAGACATGTACAGTAACTGAGATAGGATCAGAATGTCAGGCATTTAAAGCAAAAGAAAATAGTGGAGAAGGAGAGGTAGGGCTCACGAGTGGGTGTTTTGAGATGAGGGACATTCATAAAGATGAATATAAATAATGGTCAAATCGCTATGCTTTTATAAAGAGATCACTTATGAGATGACATAGAGTTTGAAAAAAACACTTTCTCATTAAATTGGAAATAATTATTAAAAGGAAAGCATCGGCTGACAAACATTGCAAATCTCTGTAAGTTGCATCTTCAAATACATCTTTAACTATCAATCAGGTACTGGTTATATTAGCACATACATTGAGGTCCGAGTTCAATATTATGAAGTTCAGTTTTCTTTCCCTAAACATTAACATATTTTTTAGTAGTTTCGATCTTGTATAGCCCATATAGACATAATGGCCATAAACTTGACCTGTCGTCCAGCGTGAGACTTTTGGGGACATGGGAGATATAAGAAGCAGTACTTTTAAGTAGCAGTTTTTATTCCACAAAAGAAAGAATCATATACAGGGTTTTAATGACATAAGGGTAAAAAAATGTAAACATAATTTTTATTTTTGGGTGAACTATCCCTACAACCCCTTCATGAAAGTTGCATTGAAACATATTTTTAGGCTTTAATATTTGTATTTTATGGAAACCATTTTATAAAAGCAATATTAAAGTAATATAATACAGAATAGATATACTTGAATATATTTGAATATATGAAACTAAACAACGCCTCCCTTAAAACAACGCCTCCTTTACTAGCCTACTTTTTGTAGTCACTGATTTGTATCATATGCTCATTCTCTTCATGGGGTGCTGTGGTGGTTAAAGGTCAAAGAGAGAGACATAAACCACTAAGGCATAAAACATCACCGCTGTGCCCATTAGCAACATAAAAACGACCCGAATTCCTCCACAGAGATCAATCATTGTACCTTAAAGTGTAAAGCTAGTTAGCACAAAGCAATTACTTGTGCAATAAGTGAAATACACTTCATGGCCAAAAGTATGTGAACACCCAAATCCCAAAGCGATACGTGCTTGTTAACCATTTTTATTTCAGACTTCTTGGATGTTTTTTTCTTAAATGTTTGCAGGGATTCAGTTGCGAGTCAGTATTCAATTCTTCCCTGAAAATGTGGTTTAGGTTTGTACTTTGTGCGGGCCAATCGCATTCTTTCATAACTGATTCATTAACTTATTTCTTTATGGACCGTGCTTTGCCATGCTGAAAATCGCCCCTTTCTACTAAAAATATTTGTTTAAGAAAACTGCGTGGTTATATGGTTGAGTTTATACACCTGTTACTAATGAGTGTATATAAAATAGCTACACCCGATAATTAGGAGAGGGGTGTCCACATTCTTTCGTCTACTGTATATACTGTAACTGCAGCTGGAGGGTACCTTGAAATCTTTTTTTTCACCACACGGCACAACATGTCTTATTTAAAAAAGCTATTTTTGTGTTTGTTTTCTTCAGCTGTAACCTACAGGAGCAGGATGGCTGAAAGAAGCTGAGGAAGAAAAGAGAAAAGGGACTGACCTCAGTCACAGTTGGCTGACCTTCCCCAGCAGCGACCGCAAGGGCCCAGAGAGATAACCATGAAGCCATCAGGGAAGCCTCCTCCAAAAACGACCTTTTCTGAGAATACAGAAACAAGGAGCGATGAGAGCTGGTCTATGGAGCGAGTGCCTGAACTGGTACTGCTTACGGAAGAGAGTAACAGAGAGATCCGGTACTGGTTACGTTCTGTTAAGGCGATGAGTACTGATCCACGTCATCCCGGGTTGGTCCAGTTTGTATGGCAAACAATAAATCTGACCTCTAAGACTTTAGATGTTTAATATTGAAAGAGTTTATTCACACACATTGTTGTTGTTTTCCAATATAGAAATGAGATTTTGTACAATACCATATATTAAATTATTTCCTATTTATTGTACTCCACACATTTTAGCTGTGAATGTGCAAAACGCTTATCACATTAATATATCTGTGTTGTACAAATTAACACCTTTGCAATTGTTTATTTTAAGCTATATATAAGCTACAAGACATCCGGGTCAGCCCATCGACATTACAAGCGAGCAACGCGGCGTGACAAAACTAGAACGCTCTCGAGAGCGCTGTGAATGATGCTTAAAGTATAGACAGCTTCGGCAGATTGATGGGAGCATTTAGGTTTGATCATGACGTGTCAGTCGCTCGCTGTGTGGACATGGCAAAAGCCCGCAGACAATGACAAAGTCATTTGCTCAGAAATGCTCTTACACTTTGACCGTTGTCAGATATATCCGTTTTGTTTACTCATGTTTAATGCTGCTATTTTTTCATTTCTTGGAAAAAATGATAAGCATCTTACCCCTGCATATGTTGTCATGACTCTACGCACAATATTGCTCTGTATTACACTAATGTAGGCTTACTAGCAAGCAGCCGGAGCCTAATATGCTAGAATGTATTTCTGAAATGGCCATGAGGGAACTTGTTTTTCATCAAAAGTGATTCTTGCCAAAAAAAAAATCACATTTTTGTATTTTTCATGTTTGCACTGATCACAACTCCATCTCATACCATGCCATTTCATAAAGTTTCATAAAGAGGGAGTCTCTTTCCTACAATTTACAATGGATTATAATCTATCCCAAAAAAAGAAAACTTTTTCAAGTTACTGCAACTTCCAACAGCAGGAGCTATAAAACATTGGAAAAATGAATTTCTGACCTAGTATTTTGGCAGTACATTTAAATTGTATTAAGTCTTGTTTTATGAAAAAAAAAGAACAAATTTTAGTGAGTTTATGTTTAAAACAAGCAAAAATATCTGCCAATCTGAACTTGAAAATTCACCACTGGCAGATATTTTTGCTCGTTTTAAACTTAATATTTTTAATGTAATTTTAATAATGTATCTTGATTAAAGTATTTTTAGATATTTGTACCGCAAAACGAGACAAAACACTAAGTAAGAAATTCATTCTTTGCAGAGTAAGATGTTGGTTTAATGATGGAGTTCTGATCTGATGTTAACAGGACAAATGTGAGAATATGATTTTAGGTACACATATATTTTTGTGATCAGGTACATTGGTAGATATTAAAAAACATGTTATTTAAGATAAATTACAAAGGGAAAATAAAATTTAAGTCAGAATTATATATCTTGGACTGGTATTACATTATATTAAATTATTGATTGGTATTGAATTAAATCTTGAAGACATTAACAAATATTTATAAATCTGGTCTGTCTGTTGAGCTCTGTACATAGTTCCCTCCTAACTGTGTTCTTTTGTATGTATGTGGGGCAAAAAACAATGGGGCCAAAAAGGCTTGAACTGATAAAATAATAAAAAATTGTTAAAAATACTGATGTGTGTTTCAGAGGTACATTTAGGACTGTTGATTTACATGTTTGCATTAGTTTTAATACTAATTAAGACATAATTGTAGTTTTTATTGTTAAAAATACTGTACACTAACAAAAAAAAGCTGTCTGATTCTACATGCAGCAGGTCACTTCATAGGGGCCAACATGCTGAGATCACATGACCAGTCAAGTACTTCTCATAGCATCTTTAGAACAGCCATGTTATTCAACACATTTCTTGCAGAATAAATAAATCATGTCTGACTAAGAATTTCCACAAACTAAAAACGTATTGCTACATCCATGCCACACAGCTCTGGGTCATTGCCCTGAAAAAACACTTCATCTCTGAAGATACTTATCTTTAAACCTCCCATGCAGCTCAAAGCCATAATAAACAGCATCAATTCAGGAGGGAGGACGAGTTTTCCTAAAGAGGTCTATCAGATCATGCTTGAACACAGAGCTGAAACAGAATCTATAAAACAAATAAATGGTTGAATGAAGGGGATTTAGGATTCAGCAAAGGATTTAACTATTAATGCCCATAATGAAACAATTGCAAATGTGCTTCTGCTGGATAAAAACTTAATAAGCTAAACTTTTCTTTTAAAATAGTATATTTCCCAGAGAAAAAAAATATTTTCCAAATGCTAATTGTATTTGTTATCTGGAATAATCAAACCTGAGTTACTATACTTACAATAAATAAAACTTGCTATTAAAGTTGAACTGTATTGTTCATTTTAGTAGAGTATTATATATGTGATAATGTTAAAATAACCTAAGCAAGTGTAGTCAAAGTTTTTCAAAACGTATTAATATTTCACAACTAACAGGCTAACAATTTAATTTTTTTAGAGGTCAAGCCAAATTAATTTATCTTTATTTCTCTTCAGATTGAATGAGCAAGTGAACGTTTGAATTGGGACTTGAAATAGTGTCAGCTAAAACAACTTTATTTCATAACGCTAACAGAGCAACATATTTCCTTGATAATTCTAAAAAATGTACATACTTAATTGTACATACTTATGTTCCTCAAATAAACTGCAGATCTGAGCCGACTGATTAAGCCCAAGATAACAGCAGCAGTACAGGTGATAACAAGAGTAACATAAGTGTGCAGTGTGTTGTGTGTGAGCTTTTAGAAAATGACTAAAAACAGAATGTGGAGAATTTGTCATGAAACAAGAGATAAATGTCATACTGCAGGCTAGATTGGTTAGCCATCTGATAAGCAACACGGCCAACAGTGCAAGTCACCCACTACAGCTATGCAAACACAAATTCCACACCACAAATGTGTAAATCATATATCAATAGAAAATCCTAGAGGTCAGAGGTCAGGTACAGGTTTATACGTTTTCAAATATATATACATATTTATATATATCTATTCATATATATATATATATATATATATATATATATATATATATATATATATATATATATATATTTGTATATTCTATTCAAAGATAAATTATTCAAACATGTCACAGTTAGTAAAGCGAAATCAGAAAGTTTAGGAACCTCACAATGAAAGCATTAGCAATGTCCAGTCACATATTTGTTAGGGAATAGTGTAAAGAAACACATTTGATTGAAAACCAAATTATATAAATTTATAAAGGCATATTCTGTGTATTTTATTAAAAAAAAAAAATTTTAAAAATATGACAGAGCAACTTTCTCATTTCTATTAATTGTAACATTACTTTTAGCAACAATATTAGTGTGGGGAGTGCTTTAATAGAATAAAACTGTAATGAAAATATAATTTCATAGAATACATTAGAAAATATGTGACTATAATAAAATAGAATAAATTATAATGTAAAACATTATATATATATATATCAAATATTATATTATATAGTATTATTATTATTATATTATAAAATATTATCATATAAAATAATAGAGATAGACACATTTTTACAGAAATATATACGATCAAACAAAAATCAGACACATCTGATAAAAAGTTATAGCTCGCCCTCTAGTGTCTGAAAAAGAGTCTCACACGCTCAAACCAAAACACCTGAAATTCATCACATCTCATTATTATCAGTTATCAGTTTATTTTAGTCGGTTGTATTTGCGTCAACAATAATAGTGTTTTTGTATTAAAGCAATACAGTTCTTTTGTTTAATCCCAGGGATTATTAATCACTTGCCCATGATTGATCTTGATATACTGATTACCTTATTGTTTGCACGTTGTTATTTCCTCGGGGAAAGTGAAACGCTTGTTTACAAACAGATGTTCGACAAATCTAAAGCTGCTTCCACGTTTAAACTTTAATGGGACTCTTACGTAGGCTGGTAGACGTTTCCTGTGCTCGTGTGACGTCCCCTAAAACCGCCTCCCTTTCAATCTCATTGGCTTTGCAATTAAATGAACTACCGCGTCACCTTTTTGACGTCGTTTAATATGGTGCGTGCTGAAATGTTGCTGGTTGAAAAGTTGCCGGCCGAGATGAAAAGCTGTTTTGTTGAACATGATTCTGTCATTTCAGTAGGTCTGTCTGAATTATCCAGCTCATCATCTGTGTCTGACAGAGCATGTGTTATGTGGGGTAAGATGGTACATGAAACTTACACAAGAAACATACTCTACATCCCAGTTTAGGCCATTTGTGTCAATCAGCATTGTCTTTCTACTGTAGATATATATTACTGTTGTCTTTTGTTGTTGTTTTTTCCCCTTAAAGGCTGTGAACTCAGTGCTTCTGAGACCACAGCTGTCTTTAAAGTAGAAGATGATCTTCTTGAAAACCAGTTTTTCATTAAAACGGTAATGCCACAGCCATCTGTTAACTCATAAACGCTGTAATGGGAATTGATTTAATACCGTAAAAGTTTCCACAACAATGCTTATTTTGTATGATTGGGCCTAATAGCTTAGAAACAAAGCAGTGATCATAAATGGGTTTTGTCATTTTTATGGATTCCAGATATGTCTTGGTGAGGAAGCAGGAGATGAGATGCATGTGGTGACTGTTTGTGATGGGGTCGGAGAATCTAAGCCATTACCCATTGCCACACTACGCCAGTGTCTGCCAATGGTGAATATCTGTGCTTGATGGCTTCTATATTACAATCGGGAATTGTACATAAGTATTTATGCCATGTGTTTCAGATCAGTTTTCCTAGTTTGGAGCTTATACCCCCTGTAACATTTAAGCTGTGTTCGGGAAAAGGCCCTGTATTTATCTCTGGTCAGCATATTACATGTAAGAAATTTACCACAGTCATGCACATTTATACCAAAATGTTTATAAATAGAACTTAATTTGAATAAACAAACTTTAGTTTGCGTTTTATTTTATTTTACAAAATAACTTGCAGTCATACAAATAAAGGTGCTATATGATGCCAGATCAATTTTTGACTTTATGGCTCCATAAATAACCATTATTTAACATTTGAAAAGAACATATACTTTATACTGAAATGTAATATAATATCGAAAAGAACACTAACATTTCACTTTCATTAAACTTTCATGCTTTCATTACAATGTTGCATTCTGTTTGCTACAACTTTGTTGTTTAATAAATAGTAAATTTCTCCCAATTGTAGTAAACCCAATTGAAATGGCGGATGAGGGAGAGGAAGAAGATCAAGATGGTTAACTGTCAGTGATATGTGACTCTGGAGAACTTTATTGGACAGTCTAACCTATGATGATCCTGCTGGGAAAACGATTTTTGTCAACGCTTGTTATTATTACTCAACTTTAGAAATTGTATAAACTTAATGTTTTAATGCTAATGAAAAATCCTGTGCAAGTCTGGGCACTTATGAAGTAATAAAGGTTAGCCTTGCAATGTAAATTATTTAATGCAATAAGTTTATCTAATGTATTTTCCCTATTTGTGGATTAAGTTAAAGATGTTCTGTCATGAACAGGTGCAAAAGATGCAGATTATGTCAAATATTAAAATACTTGGATTACATTTTTGTTTGTTTATTTTATATTTGCTCACTAGCACCGTACATGATGATAAAGAGGGTCAACGAGCCGTTGCTAGGAAACGGTCACCATCGCATCATGGCAACAGACGGTAAACAAATCACACTGTTGACACGAGCCTGAGGACCGACGCGTGACTGCTGCTGTAATAAACACGAAACGCGTCGACGCGCGATGTCCGCTCGCTCTGTGTTTGAAGACGCGTCGTTTGCGTCAAACGCGATGAAGGTTATAGAGGCTTTCAAGCGTGACACGCACCCAGATAAAGTTAATCTTGCAGGGATGGGTGAGTGACTTCACTGCGCTTACCCTTTCACAGGTCACAAGCTATCTGCTGCAAAAACAGAAATGATCACAGAAATCCTAATGGATTTAATGCTTGTAATGCGAATTGTATGTGTTTGTTTCTGTTGGTGGGATGTTATCTGGTAGATGAGATCCTTGGGGAAAAAAACAATAATAAAAGTCCAGTGTGGAATAGACATAAGCTACACTGAATCATTTGTTTTTCAGTAAAACTTTTCAGTAAGGTTGTATTTGGGCAATTCCAGCATTATGTACATGACAGTTTAAAATTCTCACACAATAATATATTGAACAATCTGCTTTTTTTACTAAACTTCTGCTGATGTGCAGACATGAGAAAAATATTAGTCTTAATAATAAAATATTATTATTATATTAGACTACGAGTTCAGTAATCTGTGTAAAAAATAGATATTTTTGGGATGTGACAAAAAAGAACACAATATTTCTGAAAAGCAAAAGACTCCCTAAAGATTTCTGTGAATTAAAATGCACAAACGAGAAGCAATAATACCCAACAAATGGAGAAAAGATGATTTGAAGAAGATGAACTTTCCCTGGCTATGAGAAACCATGCTTTAAAATAAAACTTAAAATCACATGGGTGATCAATGATGAAAACCTTTTTTCTTGGCATGTATAAAATTGCGTAACTGTGAATTGCACACAAAACACTATTTGTAATCTAATATGTACTTATGTTTATGAGCAGAGTACATAGCAGAGAACGGTCACACCACATGGCTTCCTCTGATACGGAAAATTAAGCAGCAGATCACCACAGACCCGACTCTTATCCCCGAGTACCCACCTGTCCTTGGTATCCCAGAATTCTCCAGGAGGGTAACAGATCTTGCATTGGGCAGAGACAGCCCAGCTATATTGCAAAGCAGGGTAACGTCTTTTAATTTTGTTAATAACCAATGTCATCAGCAGACCATTGGACTATTTTGCTTTATATAACTCCACACAATTCGCCATCAACAGTCTTGCCAGCTGAATACACTGATAACGCTCTGAAGGCTTTGGTACATCACCCATCTGTAATTTGTTTGTAGATGGTGTAAAACTGGACAGTGCTATCATTAGATGTCAGTGAAAGATGTACACAATATACAGCATTCATTGCTGAATTATAGGGAAGATGTGACGCAGAAGGATTAGTCAAACAAAACAAATTTCCTTTTTCACTGATTAACACTACACTGGTACAATGATTTCATGATGATTTTAATGTTGCACAGTTTCACTTTTAGAAAGGTCGTTTTGCAACCTTTTTGTTGTGATCTATTTTAGGTTCATCATTATATTCAGTCCTCCTCGTGTTCAAACCCCAGATGGCTTTCTTTGATCTAATCAAAAATAATTTATATATATATATTTTTTCATAGAACCCATTTGTTTAAAGCTTAAGAAGATGGCCAATCCACTCCCATTGTAACCAGTAAACTCAAAACAATACTACAAAGAAAGCCATCAGGGGTTTGAACGAATAAATGACAAAATGATTTTAGGACGAATTATACCTTTAAGCTTTCAAATTGTGTTTATAATTGTTGTAGGTGTTTGGTGTCCAAACAGTAGGATGTACCGGGGCAGTTCGTCTAGGTGCCGAGTTACTGAGATCCTGCTTCTGTTCCAGTTCTGCCTGGAGTGGACCCGTCTTCCTTTCCTCTCCCTGTGATGGTGGGTACAAAACAGGAACATGTCCAACAGTTCAGAGTTTGATTTGGCTTTGATTCATTCAAAGGAGAAATGTTAAAAATCGATCCTATCAATAAAAGCCAACAAACAACTGTACTGTAAAGTTCAGTGCATTTATAACAAAACCACATACAATATTTTGGTTTGACATGGTAACACACTAAGCAATTGTTTTATTTTTCAGAATCACTGGCAGATATTTTTAAGGCAGCAGGACTTGAGGATGTAAGATACTACCGGTACTGGGATGCTGAATCCAGCGGAGTGTGTGTGGAAAACATGCTGCATGATTTAGAAAGCGCTCCAGAACATAGTGTGGTGGTCCTGTTTGCTTCAGGGCACCGTCCCACCGGCACTGACCTCTCTCAGGAGGAGTGGAAACGTGTGACTGAGGTCATGGTGGTATGCTCTCAGAATAAAAACTACTCTAATACAACTAAAACAACTCTTCCAGATGAAGACGAGATAGAGAGAGTTCAATTATTTAGCAGGTGTTTAGGCGTGTGGGCCCAGTTTCTAATCAAATATACTTCAGCTTTACTAAACATCTTACCATAAAGATACTGACAACAAAAGAGACTCTTTCATGCTTTTTAATCCGCAACAGTGTCTCTGTAAATGAAAGAATAGTTTGGTTAAGGCATGCTATCAGATCTCTAGTCTACTAACAGAAGATCCATTGCCTTTGATCTTATCAAATGAATATATAATTGGGTATTATTTCACATGGATCTGTTTGTCTTTTTTTTGTCTTTTTTCAGAAGCGTCAGTTGTTTCCATTCTTCCTGATGCCTGCTCAAGGTTTGTGCAGTGGTTCTGTGGAGCAGGATGCCTGGGCTGTTCGGCACTGTGTCTCTTTGGAACTGGAACTATTTTGTGCTCAGTCTTTTTCCCACAACTTTGGCCTTTATGGTACGATTCTGTCAGGAGTTGGTGAACAGTTTTCAGAGATCGTTGAAACATAACCTGAGATACTTTCCTTAACCTGTTGACTGTCACCGTTCCACAGGTGGAACACTTTATTTCACTATTCACTTTAATATTTCATAGTTGAATTCTAATCTGTTCATGACAAACTATATATTGATGGAAAGGTCTAAGACTCAAGAATAAATATTTAACATTTTCATAACAATAATAATTCAAAAATGTTAATGTTATTTTTAAAATGCCTAAAATTAAAAAAAGTATATGGATAGGGAGTTTGGATAGTGCATTTTCATGCTTAATATTGTATGTGCAGTGACAGTTATCAGGTAGTATAATGATTTAGTTAAGTAGAAGATGTTTTTAGATCAATTATATCAAACAATCTTGAGTAATTATATCATATCAATCACATTAAAAAACACACGTTCAACACTCATAAGCCTGTTTAAACAACAAAAATGATATGCTTGTCCATGATGAAAATGAATAATCCCATTCCTAGGTGAAAGAGTGGGGCATCTTCTCTGCGTGCTAAAGCAGAATCTGTTGGCTGTACAATCTCATGCTGAGAGATTTGTTCAGATACTTTGGGGCTGTCCTTCAATGGACGGGGCGAGAGTGGTGGCCACTGTACTAAACAACCCTGCCCATCTCGCTGAGTGGTAAGATAAAGCTTAGGTTAATAAAAAAAATATACAGTTCTCTTATTTGTGCATCTTTTGACTGAAACTGAAAACATTTTTTTAGTAAGTTACTGTTTTCTACATAAAGTCATCCTACATAATATAAAGGACATTCTGCGGAAATATAACCTTGATATCTTTAATACTGACAGAGTAATGACATGTCAAAGATTGTAGATATATATATCGGTAAAATCAAACTTTGCTTCTCATTATTTGATTTTGATACTTTAGCCTGGTTTTTACAGACAGGGTCACAGATTTAATTAACCAAAACAAAATACAACAAACTCTTTATATCTGCTTCACATGTAATGATACTGTAACTCAAACTGTAATACTTCATATTCATTTATGATTTTATTGAATGCCATTGCAAGCAGACAGAGGAACCATTTTAAAGAAAAAAGGAACTTACAAACTAAGATATTTTATTTTAATGATTAGGTTATTTCAAGACTCAGGACCTTTATTTTTATATGATTAAATCTGACTGTTAGAATAAAGAAGAAATATAGATAAAAGATAGGAATAGGAATCGAGAATAGATATAAGAATAGATAGGAATCAAAACAGGTTTGTTTTTGAGTATATTGACTTTCATTTTTCAAATAAAACCATGCGTTTATGTTATTGTTCAGCCAAATAAGCTTTAGGATTTTTCAGGCAAGAGGGTTTGAAGGCCATGGCCGTACGCTGCATGCTAATCCGGGAGCGTCTGCGTGAGATACTGAGACTTTTGGCTAGTCAGGGATGCTGGGAGAACATAATAAAATCTGGCGGGCTTTACTGCTGCATTGGACTCAATGGTGAGTTACATATATACATACATAATACAAGTCTCTTTCGGTTAATATTGGTGAGCTGCCAGATCAGGAAAACAATGACAACACTACAAGAAGAGCTCAGTAGTATACATTTAAACCTGCTTAAGCACTAAACAGACCAAATGAAGTAATCAATTTCATGTTGTATGTAAGCTCAACAGGTGGAGTTTTTGGCTCAGAGGAAACACATCTACTTGTTACCCAACGGGTGTCTGAACGTTAGTGCCATTAACAGCCGCAACCTCGACTATGTGGGGGAATCCATCCATCAAGCTTTGACCTCTCAACTCTGACCCTGCGTGAAGATACTTCCGTATTTAATTAGCTTCTGACCAGTTTCACAGTGGCCATTTTTATCTGAATGTTTTGTAAGAATATATGTAGTTGACTGTTGTCTGTAGTTCACACGCTTCAAGCTAAATAGAAAGATGATGAATTAACATTTAATTGTTGCTTTAATGTAATAAACTGTGCTGTTACTTTCTTTCTTTGTAAATTTCCCTTGTAATGTCTTTGGAATATGCTGTGTTTTAGTCCAATTCCAGGTAAACAAGCCTTTCCCTTTGGAAGGTTTGGTCTTAAAAGGTCTTAATACAAGTATTAATAGTCTTGAGTAACAATGATTTGAAACAAATAACAGTAAATGTCCCTTTGAGGGAGTTATGTATACTCCCAGTTTTAAAAAATTGCCGTGAACTCATAATTGGGATTACAATCAATAATTGCTAAAACAATACTTTGGCCCTCTTTTAATCAAAACGAGCACAACATGCTAGAGGCGAAAGCTGTTTTTTGTAGTAAGAACATTATTACAATATTTTCCATTCCAGCCAGGGACAGGCAACCCAAAAAGAAGACTCTAGAACAACATTACCATTTCTCTCATGTAAGACACCTAAAATGATACAAAAAAGGGAACGGCCTATTTTAAAATGTTTTTTTATAATGTATTATTAAAACTTCCCCTATAGGGCAGAAGATATAATGCTAATACAATCATACAAACACATATAGTTCCTAAAATACCATATTGTTAGTCTTGTGCCATCTGTTTAAATATGTGAACCTGCCTTATGAAAACCCAAGTCATCTTTTTGTGATTTATTTTTTTCTACATGAAAACATCCTATACAATGTAAAGAACTGTGTACAAATAAGCTTGACATTTTAATATATTGACTGAGTAAGATCATGTCAAAGATTGAAATCATGGTGTTACTAATAATTGAAAGCAAACTTTAATGCTCCTAATCTCATTATTAGATTATGAGACTTTGCAAATGTAGATACAAAACCAAAGCTGTTTCACAGTGCTTTTATAAAATAAACACCAAGGGTAGAATTTAACACCTGACAATTTCTATTGAAGTGCTCTACTTTACTCACCTCTTTTCAAAATATTT
Organism: Beaufortia kweichowensis; assembly: GCA_019155185.1. Lineage (NCBI taxonomy): Eukaryota > Metazoa > Chordata > Actinopteri > Cypriniformes > Gastromyzontidae > Beaufortia > Beaufortia kweichowensis. Next base: position 12,519,902 of record CM032806.1, read on the forward strand.
TACTTTAATCAAAGGTAAATACAGTTTAAGATAATCTACTAACTGATAATCTTCTACTCAAGCCTTTTTTTAGTGTTAGATCAACACTATGACTATTTCAAGGTTTAGATATAGTTCACAATATCATTAGAAAATTATTTGATCCATTTCACTTAATCAAACCCTATTTACTGTGTTAATGTAAAGACTCAATCACGAGTCGGATGAGATATGATGATGGAATAAAATGATCTATTCTGTGCTGTTCATACTGCGAATTTTGACCTTCACTGTGTAGGGAAAATATAGTGTGTAGTGTGCCTTGAGATCTTGTGATCTCAACAAAAGCTGAATGACATTTCAATTTAACACATTAGATCCGGACAGTATGTACTTCCTCAAGGAAAATGGATGTACTGCTTTTCGTTCATTTTTTTTTTTTGGTTCATTTTTTCTCACTTAAATGGTTGAACTCAACTCTGTAATGTGACAATGGATAGACAGTGAATCGATAAGCTGGTCAACAAAAGAAAAGCAATGGAAAAAGGCATCGGGGAGGCTGTGTTGTCTTGAGAAAGCATACTCTGGCTTGTCAATCATTTACATCCAGCCTAGATATGAGGGCAGTGACACAAGTACATCAAAAAGACTCGACCATGATGGAGGCGAGTTGTTTGAAAGCAAGATGACTAGAAATACCTTCATTGCAGCCTTTGGTTTCATTGCATTATTTCTAAGCGAATGAGAGAAAGTGGTGGGGGTATATAGGGTATACGAGCCTTTGTCATTACATGAAAGACACGTGTGTTATATACGTTACATTCATTGTTATATTCATATGTTTCAACATGCTTTTGCCAATGCTTTGATGATGGTGTGTTGATTTCACCTGACCTCTTGATCTTTTAGATGTGTTTGCATGCATGCATTTAAATGTTTCATGAATGACATTTCATACTATTGTCATGAATTTCTGGGTGTTATGTATTCTAGGAATGACATGCATGATTTTGATTCATTTATTGCGTCATGGGATGATTCATCAGCAGAGGATTTAAATGTTAATGACTTTTTATAACCATAGGAACATGACCTCATGGTGCCCAACACCCACCCATATACTCACAACTGATCACCAATAATCCATTTTCTTAAATATTTATACGATTTTGTAAGAATGAAATTTTCTTAGCAATTTATATGATGTTACAAGCATGAAACTGTCAAAATTAACAAGACACTTTTGTGGTTTAGAACACAAAAACAATTCTTTTTTAAACAAAATCTGTAGTTAATAAGCACCTGCTCACTGGTGTAATGCTCCATTGATTGTTTTGATGTACTGGACAAAATCGCTAACAAAAACATTATCAATGATATTATACACAAATAGTCAAACACCGTACAATAGCATTTCTTCTGTATTTTGACCACACAAACTGGCATATAATGTCTTGAAAATCTATGCCCCTATCTCAGGCAAGCAGACAAAGTGCATTGTGTGTCATTGTTCAGGTCACTTTAGAGTAGCAAAAGACCTCTCTCCTTCACAGAGACTAGCAAGGGTAAAAATAGTTTTAGTGCATCAAAAATCTTATTAAACGTTGTCCATATGATCAACTTTGCAAATTTGCCGGAGCTCTGCACATGACGTCTTGTCTTTGCTAAATGTCTGAACTAAATGAGCCAGCGGTGTAATGAAAGAAACTACGTATTTGTATTTTGTAAAGCAGGTAAATGTACTTTTTTCTTTGTCTTTTTTTATTTTCGTTTGGCTCAGTTGCTGCCTCTTCTCAAACATTATATCATTACTGTTGTGTGTGACATGCCTATAGCGCGGATGCGTGACTTAAGTCTAAGGCTTATGCTTATGTAAATTTATCAAATTAGGATTTTGTACCTCTGGTACAAAAGTTGGTGCGCCTGAAGTTTTAGTACCCCTAATCCGCCTATGCTTATGCTGATGTTTCAAGAAATTGTTTGTCAAAAAGTTTGGTCATCATCATTCCAAATCTATATGCAGTAAATGTTCTTTCGTCCATTAAACACAAAATGAGAAGTGTTAAATGGGGATTGAAGTTTGAACCAAAAAATTATTTTCCCCCACAGCAATATAAAGAAAGGCAAAAATTCAGTCTGCAACACATTTTCCACGAAAAGAAATCAAGAGAAAAAAGGTTGCAAGTTATATGCTTATATGAATATTAATATAGTAGCTATACTAAAAGCTAAAAAACATTAAGTAAAAACAAGAGAGATAAATTTCCGACACTTGACTCCCGCCTTTAACCCAGTGCTTCGACATACACTTTTAAGAGTAAATGTTTCTAAAAGGTTTTTGTTTGGCTGTATAGTTCCATAAAGAACCATTAACATCATGTTGAAGAGTGTAGTGTACTGTGCCTGAAACTGGGTTTGTGGTCCGTATACTGCACAGAGAGCTGAATTTAACAAAGGTCAATCCAATCAGTCAATAAGACAGATCAAGAGATCACTTACAGAATATCAGTCCAAATGCCAAACACAAATCCAGATAATTAATCAAGGGTTTTCCAAAACAAGAGAAATTTTACAAATTTTACAAGAGAAACAATATTACATTAGGTAACAACATATAAAAAAAACATTTCTATCACAGAATGATTATATCTGGTGAGAACGCTTTCTGATGTTTGTATTGCAGTGCAATTCTTGTAAAGTCCTGCCTTCCAAACAGTTAAACATTATATTTAAAACCTAATTTAGTGTGCTTGAAATGTTGATACTACAGACGATTAATAATGAATTAACTGGAGTTGGAGTAAGAACATTGTGTGGTGCACATTTATTAATATACAGTATTTTACAGTAAGAAATATTTTTTACTAAAAATGCTGGCAGGCCCTCTGATTGAGGGGGGTGAGCATTCACCATCAGCTTAAATGTAATTTTTCTTTAAATTTAACTTTTTGATGGGCTGCATGACAATGGGTAAAATAATTATCATCATAATATAATTTTGCATATTTTTATTATCTATTTGTTTATTTCGCTTTACAACAGTTGACTAAGTATTTCAAAGTCATCTGTACACTGAAAAATGAACAATTTCTGACTTGTCATGATGATGTTTTGTGTTTGCTGTTAAGACTTTAGTATCACGAAGATTATGCTTAATTAATCATGGAAGGTATACTTCGTTATTATGATAAAAATACTATTTTTTTACTACCATTCTTGACTGGAAAACATACCTTCTTTTAAGTGATTTTGCAATCATATCCCCTCCATTTGTTTGGTGATGTTTAAAGCAATGAGTGTGCTGCCATTGTTTTGTTTCTTTCCCCTCTTTAGCTCTGAAAATTAAATATGATTTATACTTTTCAGCTCACAATGACACATGAGTCATAATAATGATAGCTTCTGGTTTTGTCTGGAATCTCTCTCTCTGTCTCTCTCTCTCTCTGTCTCTCTCTTTCTGTCTCTCTCTCTCTCTCTCTCTCTCTCTCTCTCTCTCTCTCTCTCTCTCTCTCTCTCTCTCTCTCTCTCTCTCTCTCTCTCCTCCCTCTCCCCTCCTCCCTCCTCCCTCTCCTCTCCTCTCCTCTCCCTCCCTCCCTCCCTCCCTCCTCTCCTCTCTCTCTGCAGTAATTAGAGTTGCGTCAGCAGTAGAATCTGATAATACAGGCTGAGAGGGGATGTAATCTGCTCCACAGCTTTTATTTCACAAGCTCTCAATGACTCGGTGAACAATGAAAGAAATTAATGACTGTCATAGTGCGAATCCATTAGAGATGTGTCCCTTCTCAACCCTTCACCTCCATGTACACAAAAACACAGGCAGAGACAAGAACGCTTTTAATACACCTATTAGCCAGTATATCTCTCCAGTGCGGTAGACCATCATATCTCTCTATAGCAACTAGATGAAATGAAAAACAACGTGTCAAATGAAAACCAAGCTGAACAAAAAACACATTTGAGACAAAAAATTACTGTTGTGCCAGTTTCCAGCCTAAACTCATTTAGTGGGCAGCGAAAAATGAAAACGCAAAGTATTATAGGAGATGTGTGAGACCCCTGGCATTGTCAATTTAAACCTGTGGTGTTAGGTACTAATCGCTAGTGTTGTAGTACTCGAGATCGGTCTTGGTCTCGAGACACTTTTTAAAGGTCTTGGTCTCGTCTCGGAATCGATTGCATTTTTACTCGGCCTTGGCTCGGTCTCGGACAAAGAGGACTCGGGATTTCATTTCAAGACCGGTCAAGACCAAAACTGAGGGCATATCACGAAATTATTTGTTAACATCATTACTGTGATTAGACATTAAACTTCCGACCAAGAGCTTGACTCGTGTCTAATTTTAAATGTTTTTAGTTTTGACTCCATTCCCCGCGCCGCCAACCCCCACATCGCATCACACACACACACACACACACACACTCCACACGTGAATGCGGGAGACAGGAGAGCAAGCTGTGCCATCACCGTGACCTTGGCTGTCGGAGAGATGTCAGCCAAATCTTCTGTTATACAATTTTTGTCATTTTATGGCTGAAACACCTGCATTGTGTTAGGTGGATGGCAAACCATGGAAAATGAGTTCTGAATAAATGGTTAAGTTAATTTCAGCTCTTAAGTGTTTGTTCGCATTTATTTGCTTATAGAAGAAAAAGATAAATTCCCACATATCTGCAATGCCTTTTGATTATTTTATCAAAACTTCTCTCTTACACACCCACACACACGAGAGAAGTGCCAATCGTATGCATATTCCATATTTTATCATAAGTGTGTCATGCAGTGTGGGGACTTGCACTGGTCTTGGTCTTGACTCGGTCTCGGCCTGTCTTGGTCTTGGTCTTGACTTGGTCTCGACCCTTCAAAGTCTTGGTCTTGTCTTGGTCTCGACCCTTCAAAGTCTTGGTCTTGACTTGGTCTCGACCCTTCAAAGTCTTGGTCTTGTCTTGGTCTCGGTTTAGGTGGTCTTGACTACAACACTACTAATCGCTTCAAATGCACATTTGTCTGTGATTTTTAATAGTAATTGTATTGTAATTCATGCGATGGTGACATGTTGCATTTTACTATGTACATTTACATTTAGGCATTTAGCTGACGCTTTTATCCAAAGCGACTTACAATAGTAGGAGACAATGAAGCGATACATCAGAAGCGGCAACAATAGTACTAAGACTGTGTACTATGTATTTCAACAGGTTCCAAGTTTTTCCCTGGTGCCAGTGTGCCATCTATCAAAAAGAACACTGGTTTAGACTTGAAAGTAGTAAAAAAACTGTGCAATATAACAGCAGTTTCCCTATTTGGCCATCATTTTCCTCTCTGCATCAGGTTTCTTATAGCAGGCACCAATAGCTTGTCATTTGAACAGCAGATTGGAGGTCATTCAGTGTCTTGACTGTGAAACAGTGGTTGTTCTTTCAAAACCATACAGCATTAAGAAGCTGCTTGAAATACTTGGAAATAGATAGATAGATAGCCCTCATACAGCTAGTTCTTTAGTGGCTTTGGAAGTAAAACCGGGAGGTAAATTGTTGGGCATTGATTTGTGAAGAAGTAATCTTTCTTTTGATTGAGATGGTCTGTAAAGAAGAAGCTTGCCATTAAAGACTAAAAGATTCAAGGACAGGCAAAACAATAGCCAATGGGACCTTGCTGGGAGTCAAAACCGACAGGGGTTACAACTTCTTTCTGAGGCTGAACAACCCAAATACTTCAAAAACAACACACTTTTGCCCTAAAGCAAGAGTTTTTATGCAAAACAACTGATTTAGATAAGAGCTTTTAATGAAAACAAAGTTTCTTTTGTATGTGCTTGTGTAAAGTACTGATGGATTCTTCTAAACTATACATTATAAGAAAGATCCAAGGAAGCAGCATTAATGCATAATGACACAACCTGAGAGAGAATATATTAAAATCAAGATTTAAAGCAAGCTTTACTGCATCAAAGACTTGTTGAAGGCTTAAATTGTCTTTAACACTTTAAATGTCAGTACACTAACTTTAGTACCTGAATTATCAGCGATGAAGGTCAGTGATGAAGAGGATTTCAGTGTTCTAAATTTATAGACAAAATGACAAAAATGGACGAACATGATGTGATCACAGCACACATTTTATTCAGTGAAATATGAACATATTGTAGTTTAGACAGAGCATATTAAGATATGCGTTATGGGATACGAGGGACACAACAGGAATATAAAAGTCATGAGGTTTATTGACAATGTATATGATGCATATGATGAATGACAACATAACAAGTCTTATCTTGGGTATTTTGCTCTGATAAACGGCATGAAGATATTTAAGATAAATATACGAATCCTGATTACAAACAGGTGGCAGAGATCTTTGTGAGAGTCTGGCCGGTTTACTAATCAAAAAATGTTTTTTCATCAAAAAATGGTTTGGTTTAGTATTTTTTTACGTTACATTTGGCATTTCATTTACTTCTACATTTATTTATGTTTCATGCTTTGTTTTTGCGTTTCATAATAATTTCAATAATTTTTTTATAACAGATTCAGTGTTAATACCCTCATAATTGACAACAAGACCCACACAAAATGTTTGTGTTTAAGGAACAGTATGCTTTGAAATTGACTTCCTCAAAAACTGTTTTCATCAATCCTGCCCTTAATCCGTCCCAGCATGTCATTTCTATCTGCCTCTGCTTCTCTTATACTGCCTTTCTATATTCTATGAATTAAATTACCCATTCAGAAATTTTTACAAAAGCCAAAGAAAAGACATTACGTGCAGACAGGGAAAAGAAAATGTGCTGTACTCTTGCCATTCATTGACCCCACAGGCAGATTTTGGTTCTAACACACTTCTGCTCATATACTCGCATATCAACCCCATGTTTTGTAGTTTACTGATGAAAGTGTGCACACGAGTTTGAACTCATGCTGAGAGGCAAATTGAACATGATGATCTTCACGCTAGAGTTTCTCGTGTAGATACGAAGCATATCAAACAGAAACACCTGGAAAAATACTTTAGAGAGTCGAAAATGGCACTGCAAAACACTTTCAAAATTGGCAAACCATTTTGAGATGACATAAAGCTCCCTATCTACAAATACACATTCGTATAACACCAGTAGCTCTGGCCTCAGTGTCTGTCAAAAAATGTTTGACGTGAGTAAAGTTCAGCACAAAACAATCTGTGTTAATCTGTGATAATTAGCATTTCACCATAAGCATGAATAAGTAATTTTGCCAAATTAAACCTTTCTTTATCCCTATGCTAAGACTTTGGTCTGGAAGGGAAACATTTGCACATTTTGTTAGCAGAATAGATTAATGGTTTTTACCTATTTGAATCATTAAAAAAAGGCACACAAGTTAGACGCACACGTTCACAGACATATTCTAATAATCCGTTACAATTATTTTATAAAGAACTAATACCACCTAGCTTTAAAGCTTTGAACCTCAAATGGATTTTGTTCTGTTCTGTTCAAAACATCTGCTCATTTAAAGCACATTCTCTGTTTGAAACTCTTGCATAATTGATATGGACACGGTGTTCAGTAACGGAAAGAAGCAAGGCTGTCCTGTCTAGACAAATTAATTCACCCTTTTGGATCAGAAAGGATTTGAAAAGTAAGATCTAAATAAGTCAACGATGTAAGTTTGAGAAAACAATTGCTAAACCAGCAGCACTCTAACTTAATGTTCACACTTTTACATATCTGCACAAACCCCAAACTTTAGGAACTTTAAAAATGTTGTATTGACGTTGTAAAAATGTTATATGGATATAATGATATTATATCCTCTGCCTCGGGATATTCTAAGATTTTGACTGTGGGAAAAAACAACCTATAATACCTTCACATTTAAAGAAGACCATAAGCCATGTCTAGGGACCAGAATATAAAAGTCATCTAAAAACTGTCTGTTTTGACAGGTTTACACCTAAAGTATCCACACCTGAACACTGCATCTTCACACAACACCTTAGCAAACACTTATCGATGCTCTGACAGCCATTTACAACTACCTAGCATAGTGTAGAAAATGTATGCATGGACAAGCACAATTAAAAAATTAGCATTGTAATCAAGGTCCTTAGGACTACTAGAAAATTACAGGTTTGTTTGATTAAGGTTGGAGATAAACAGACAGTCGCCCTCTGGGAGAAGGACTGGACACCCCTTCCATATATTCGCATGCATTTTATTCTGCAATATATATACACCCTAGTTGTGTCTTTTTAAAACTGAAAAATATGGAGGTTTCTCTGTTTTAGCTATCTTTTCATTTTATTAATACTCTTAATTTTGACAGTAAAAGTGTTCCAGTTACATCCTTTTAGAAATGTCTTTATGAGCGCTTTTTAAGAGATTGTGTTTGTCAGAGCCCGGCTCTTTCAATGTTTCTCAATTTTGATTCAAGCAGCACAACTGATTAGATTTCCATTGATACAAACGAAAAAACAATGTGATGACAAATTAAGACTTGCAAAATTATAATTAGTGATGTAAATCGCGGTATTCTAGCTCATATTTTCATTCATCTATTTGCCAGATGCTTTATTAATAATATATATTATTATTTTGCATTCAAGGTAAACACATACTTCACAAAGAAACTCCAACTCTTTATTACATTAACAATTAACTGCTCAAAGGAAATTTCAGATTCATTCCTCTTTCACCATCGCACCATTATCTGCAGTGAAACAATAAATCCATTCACAGTGACATTACACTCCGGTGTGATCATTCCTTTACTCTCCAAATCCTTCAGGTTGCATTAGTTACGATCCCACAGATATCATCTTTGATCTTCAGAAAGTCATTAGTTCTTTGATGGTATGAAATTCCTGATTTTTCTCTTATTTCAAATTCACACTCACCTGGAGAAGAAAGGGTATCTGCGACCCAGCCAAGAGGAAGGACGCGTCACGTAATGCATCTGAAACCAGCTGCAGCAATCCATTTTAATGATGAAATAAAGATCTGAATGTGACAGAAACACAGTCAAGGTGAGAGAGAGAGATCACACAATCCTAATTGTGTTTTGTGGGATTTGATGTGTATGTATTGCTTTGTGCTTTTCAAAAATGTAAACCATATTTAAGACATGATTTAATCACAGGTTCACAGGTGGATCACTTTTGCTATTTCAATATTCACTTTAATACTTCATAGTTAAATTCTAATCTAATCACGGCAAACTATATATTGATGGAAAGGTCTAAGACACAAGAATAACCTGAAATAAAAAAATATTTTAAAATGTAAAAAGGTAGTGCATGTGGCACTAATGCAGACAGCACTGCTAACATAAGATCCAGGAGTCAATAAAGCATCCGTGTATGTCCATGACACCTCCCTTCTTGCCTAGTTTACTTTAATCGAACCTCTTCATTGATTGGTTGTTTGATTGGACTCATCATACTGCCCAATCATACTGATTTAGTTTCACTGATGTGTAGCCAATAACAAATCATCTTATTAGTAAAATCTTAAGACGACACAAGATTTTGATGAAAGGTGTTCTGTGATCACTTGTTCATTCTGACCATGATATGGCATTGTTCCTGAACAAAGAGTCACAAAGTAATTTATCTACAAAGCAAAACTTGTTATTAAAATGAAGCACGTTTAATAAAGAAACCTCTCCATCCCCCCATGGAGACTAATGAATCATTTTGTAAACGGTCTCTATCGTAATGCCCCGAGGCAGTTACCCAGAGATGAATTACTGTTCAGTTCTCTAAATATGTCCATGAATTTGAATGTAAGATTATGAGTACACAATCTGCCCCGACTGCCTAGAATCTATATACTGTAGGGTTTGTCAGATTTATCAAAGGTCAGATATTGCCTTAATTTTTTAAAGTTGCTTAAAAAGAAACAGCCAGAAGCGACAGCTAACTTCCTTCCTGAAAGGCTGGTTTGTGAATAAGTTTAATGGCTAAAGCTAGATTACAGTTCTTACAGCATTCGACTATATGGCTCATTTTAAATGACTACGCTTCAGTGTGAAATTCAATCATTTTTGTCATTATATAAAGAGAGATGAGAAAAGATGCCGCATATGGAAAGGATTCTTTGAGTTTAGAGATTGAAGTGCTTTGTGTTGGGGTTTTTTGCCACCTTCGTCTCCCTTTTTTAAGTAGTTGCTGAGGTTCATGAATGAGCTCATCTTTCCACGCAGTCCATTATTTATTGATGAAAGTAAAAGTCGGTGCTACCTCAAGTTAATGCTTACGTGCATGGTCAAAGATGTGAAAGCATTCTGTCTTCTGTCATTTAATTAACTAATTACATTTAAAGCGCAAGGAGATGCTTTAATTATTTAACCTTGCATTAATGAATCACAGAGAAAGACAGAGAAAACCTTCCAGTTATGTAAATCTCTGAATTAATGCAGAAATGTGCTCGTCTTCTATGACCGTACTAAAGAGGAGACATTGCAACATAGCAACACTTTACATAAATGAGAATATGGATTAAAACTGCAATCGAGCCAGTACAGATTGCATTCATCACATGCTGAATAAGCCTTTGAGTTTATCAAGCCAGCTCTGTGAGCCCATAAGCTTCAATAAAATGGCAGAATATTTTCAACAGCTATGAGTAAATGGGCACAGGTATTATAATATTACATAAAAAAACCTTGTATGACCAAATACCACCATAAAAGACAACATCAATTGCCCACTATTTTAATAGCGATCACATGAATAAAGAAGCATGAAAAGAAAGGACACAAAACTGTAATGACAAAGTCTGAACTACTGCTGTAGGATTAGTTACTTCAATAATTTTATTTTACAAGTTCACAGTCTTTATGCTGTAAAAGGGTAAACACTTTTAGCTCACGCTTTGTGAAGGAGTTTAATCATTTGTAATATAACCTCATTTATGTCCTTAATTTAATACATATTTCTCTGTAATTTATTTAAATTCAGTTGTTTTCTGGGAACAACATACCTTGGAATGCTGTGACTGGTCAATTAGAAAGAAGTATTCCAGAGCACCGTGTAATATATTTGCAAAACATATGATGAATTCTTGGTATAAACATTGCTATAATGTGTTGTGCTGGTAATGATGGAGCGCTGTCAATAGCCATCTGGGAAAACACGTCCATTAATTAGCCTACTAGTCACTCACCTTTATGCTTCACTTTCTTTTTTATGATAATGAATGTCAGAAGGATTTGACCTTTTCAAATGTAGTGAAACATTTCATCCAGATACACAGATACAGTATTATCAGCTCTCTTTATCCGTCTCTGCCCGGCAGCAGTCGGCACCGTGACAAAAGAGACCGTATTATCATGTGCCATCATAAAATTCTAAAAATAATAAACATTAAAAATAATAACAAATGGACTTGAGTTCTACTGTACAAACAACTGTAAACCATTACACTGCATACTGCAGTTTACAGTAGTACAGTAACTGTACTGTAGTCTAAAAAAAATGAAACTTGTTTGTTTTGCCTGTAAGGTACATTTAATTTTGCAAGAACATTTCTTACAGTGTCAGAAAAATAAAAACACTTGAAACAGATGCTCAGCTATCAGCAGTGTCCCTGAGACGAGAAAGGACAGAACATCTTTAAATGAGCAGAAGAACACACGACTCATCTGCAAAAAAAGGATAACCTTTCTGGGCAGACATTTTTTAATTAAAGACGGTTACCTAACAGAAGCATCATGACTGGCTGGCCTTCACCTCTTGTTCCTGTCATTGAGAGCTTTGTTTGCATCACGCTCCCAAAGGCTTTTGGGTATAAAATGTAAAAATATTACATATACCGTTGACTTTTCTGTTCCCGAGGCATTCATTACCTGGATGCCCGGCAGCTATCAGAATAGAGAAGGTTAGAGAAGTTTACCGGATGCAGTCACAGCAGTAACCCTCAACAATGACAGGTTTTCTGCATGAGTAACAGACCTCAGGGAAAACAAGTTTAAAAAGGACCTTTAGGCATTGCCTGGAGGGTGTGCTGAATAAAAAATGTATTTATTAGACAAGTTAGAAAGGCATGTTGCAAGCCAAATTCGAACCAACATCAAGCGAGCACCATGGCCCAACATTTGCAAACCGCTGATGTGCAATTGTTCCAACTACAGTATGTTTACACAAAGCAGAAAAGGATTTGTACATGAAGCACAAAGGGTTAGATGTTTCATTATCAATTTTCATTTCGAAGGTCTTTTAACACAAAAGTAGTCGCCATCATGAATTGGTTGCTTCATCTGCTTCTTCTATTTAAGCTTTTGTTATTAAACAACTTTATGTCCAATTCAAATAAATGTCCTCATAATTACACACACACGCAAATCTTTTATGATATTATTCAAGGCTGGTCAATGAGCTTTTTACATGTACATGCCAGTGTAATTTGCTTTAAGCCTTTGACTCATAGTATAATCATAGTTTGCAGCTTAAATACATCTGTGGCATATACTGTATAATGTATGTAATTAAACGCTGAATGCCATCAGCATACTAGATGCTGCAAAAAAATGAAATGTAATGGTACTGGATGTATTCAGCCTACATTTTACACGATCAAATTGAACAGACGGCTCTCGCTCTTTGTGTAAATGTAATGACGGAGAGAAAATACTGTCTGTATGTGTGAGATTAAACTTTCAACAAGTCACTAAAGTCAATGCAGCAATTTACTGCAGCTACATATTGTTTATGTGTGAAAAACCACATTCAAAGAAAGTCATATTGTTGCATCTCCAGTTTTAAATTCATCCTTGATTTTTTTCTTTTGTGTATAAACTATTGTCAGTCTGGCTGTCTTGCTATATCTACAATATCAGGATTCAGCATGTACACCAACGTTAACAAAGGGCATGAATCTGTAACATTTTTTTGTTGTCCTGATTTTGTTAAGTCAAGTATTATAAAAGCAAGCGTAAATATGTGCACAGACACGTCAGTTTTCTTCCTGTACCGTATGTGCTTGTGTTTATATGTTCATGTTGAATAAATGACCCCCCCATGCAGAGGCATTTATTTGTTTACTACCTATTGCCTGTGGCATGGTGATATTGTGTTTCCTGCATTAAAAATAATCAGATAAATAAACAATAAATGTTATTTGATCTCACACAGCATGTGGTTAATATACATCTTTAGTCAATGTATAGTGTTTGTGTGGATGCGTGTTTCATCCATATATGTCCTGGTGAATCAACCAGGTGAATTTAGACATGGCCATCTCCTAGGATGTTTTAAGTGGTCATACGGAAAGAGGTTTGAAAGGCATTTACACTTAAAAGTACAGATTTCAAAAAATAAAATATGGAAGAGCAACAAACCCATATGACCTGTCACTTTAAAACCAGAATATTCCTGTCACCACGGTTACCATCCTCCGCAACCGAAAGCGTGTTTTCTTCATCTTTGTGTAAATCTCTGTAAGAGTCATGATCTAAAATCAATAGCCATTTCCACCTCGCATGCAAATCAAGTGTTTCCTTTCGAACGGATTGGAGTCTCAGTGTTTATGTGTTATATGTAATTATGACACCTGACCAACACCAAAACTGCAGCCTGTGATTGATTGTGTGCCTCCTACGTTTATCTGAGTGAAAGTCTATCTTAAACGCACCTTTATTAAGTTCACAGAGCACAAAGCTGTTATTTGTGCTGTGTTTCAGCCCCATGAGCTCCAATAAATGCCCCTTCAATAATAGATTGGTTTGGATACTCTCACATAAATAATAAACAGGTTTCTGGTGCTAAACTTATAAAGGGTCATTTCCAAGAAAAACACATTTATAATTAGGATATATTTTATAAAGGTTATAAATATCATAATTTACATCTAATAAACATCTGTAAAAAGCATAAATGTGACTTTTAGAAAAACAAACAAGAACAAGTTACAGTGATGTCACTAGCTTTCATAGGCGAACAAAATGATTTCCACTGTAGGTGTAAAGCTATATTCTAATATTTAGTTATTTGCCAACCGAAATAAAATTATTAAAACAACATTAACTTGTCATGATCCTCAGGACACCTATAGGTGAAAGCTATTTTATGTAATTCAGACACTTGACCTGGTTAACAGGCAACACAAAGATGATGAATTGTTCGTGAATAGTGCAGTAAATAAACCACATAAAAGATCAAGTGTGAGCTTCAGAAAACCAATAGAGATCAAAGGAAATGCATTAAATTGAGTTCAGCTCACCTGAGTCTTTCTTCAAACTGCAGCTCCGCTTGGACGAGATTTGATTCTCAAAGAATTGAGCCCTGTGTGAGTTCACATCCAATAAACTATCTGATGGAAAATAAACATTATTGCCACTGACTATAGGGAACCAGCAGCACAAAACAACAAGTTTTTATATAGAAACTGTTCACAGCTGTGTTCCAGTCTTGTCTCTCATTGCAGGTAAAGACATTTATAAAATGGTTAATTTCAGTGCTTCATTTTAATTGGTCAAAAGTTGTGTTTTATTCATTATTAAACACATCTATGAGTGATTCACCCAATGATTATGTGTTTTGTATGCACAGCATAGCATTCAAGGCACAGGTATACTACGTCCATCCGCGTCCGCGCACCGTCCGCATGACGTAATTTTCGTCATCAGAAGGGTCCGCGTGCAGCCCAATTTTTAAAACAGCGCGGACTATACGCGCACAACTTCGCATGCGCGAGAAAATGCTGAGGAGACGTTATTTTTATTTATTTTTTATTGAATACAAAATCTGAGTACAACAAAATGGCATTAATTAGTATACAAAAAACAAAATTGACAACAAAAATGACAAAATATTTCAAGTAACAAAGAATACAAAAATAGGAAACAAGAACGAAAAGAAATAATAATAATATTAGTATTAGTATTTTAGATCAACAAGGGAGGAGATTTTCGATATCTACATTTATGTATAAAGTATTTTGCGCTGAGGAGACGTTACACATTCTTTGTACTGCGCATGTGACGTCAAGCTAAAAGCTGTGCTGACGCGTGTGAGCGCGAGACGGAGACGGAAGGGGAAAGTGAACTTTACCTGGCCCTTTAGCTATATAAACATACAGTATATACTGTATTTTTTTAAAGAATATATGTTTGCAGATTATAAACAAATTCATTCGGAAGGTTAAATTGAGACATTACCTAATCAAAGTAAAAAAAACAACTATGCTATTGTGTTAAATTCCATTCGTCATTTTTCCAGCTTTTGCAGCCCGTCTTCATTGAAAAACATGACTCTGCCTGTATACCTTTTCAGTTTGGGGTTTAGGGTAGGGAGTTGATTTTATTGAAAGCTCAAAAGGTCATTAATCTTAATACTCCTCTGCTTTGAAGAAAATACAGCCTACTCTTAACTCAGTGGATCTTTTGTGCCAGAAGCAACATAAAACCTGGTCACGTTTTTAAAAGATCATGCTGTGTGCTTTAAATGCAAGAAAGCATCCAGTGTAAAGTTATAAATGATTTTTACTCAATACTGCTTGATCGTGATAAGTGCTTTGGCAATAAATGTTGTAGCATTGGGCAAAATTCTGAATTTAAGCATTCAGTTTGTTTCATTTGTATATTTGTATTGAATTTTAGTTAAGGTATTTTCCATTTATTTAACTAGTGGATATTTTATCCAAAGTGACTTCTAAAAATAAGTAAACATCACAAGGTAACAAAGCATTATTGAAATTGCAGAATTGAATGGAAATATTAAAAGGAATTATTTATCAAACAAAATTGTCTAATTAAAACTTAAGAAATATGTTAATAGAAATAAAAATCAGGTAGACCTCTTTAAATTCACACTTATTAATTTAAAAGATCCAATTATTAAATTTTAAGATAAAAGATATACAGTACATCACCATTTGTGTCTTACAGAGAAATCATAAAGGAATACAGCACACAGGTTAGCATACAATGACATGACTAAATGAATGTCAAAGTTTTACAGAAAAAAAAACTATTTAATCATTTGTCATGATTCATACTGTATAAATGAAATACTATAAACACTAACGACATGACAACTATTTCATTCTTATGCATTTTATATCATCTTTGCTCTTCTGTCTTTTCAATAGGAGAGGATTCAAACCAACAATCTGTGGCTCTCATAACTCCCATATCTCGTTTTTTACAGTGAAGTGACTCCGCCTCTCCAGCGGGAAACACAAGTCTGCGGCTCTCACTTCGGTCCGGTGGCGCATCTGATGAGAAACGGACGGAACGGGCGAGTGCGCTGATCGAGCAACTGCACGGGGGAAAAACAACTAAAGCACATCATTTTTTTCAAGGTGAGACATATCTATCATATATTTTTGTGCATAGAGACAAGAATAACAGAAGTAAGTATAACATATACGTGGTAAAAACGTATTCAAACAACGTTCAGTTTGTACATTTCTGTACATTAATTTTGCACGTATTTGATAAAATTACTGACAAGAGTTTAATAGAAACTTTGCAATTAGGTACGTGAAAGGCAAGTTCGCATTTGTGTGATTATCTCCGAAAAGATGTGATTCAAGTATGGTTTCATTCATGAATTATTCATCTGTTCTGCAGTCTGTTCGGCTCTTAAGATAAATATACCGTTGGTCTGTTTTTATGAATCCTATTTAAAAGCCCTCATCGTTAAGTTTTCATGAAACATTGATGGACAAACAGAAAGGGGGTTGTGCGCGTGTTTGAGAGCGCGCGCCTGACGCGCGAGTGACAGAGGCGATATTGCGTCGCTCAGCCGAATGGGTAAAACTGCGCATGATGTTCTGAAGTATTACATTCCTACACAACAAGAAATGTGTTTGTTGAAAGAGGTGCACACCTGGCGAGGCACAGATGGCTGATCACCTGCATAAATTTCACTGCTTTGCTTTTGTAAGCAGCTGGCATGAAGTGAAGTTCGTGAAGTGAAATCCGACAGCTGTATTGTGCGTCTTAAAGAGAGATTTAGTTTTGCGGTTTCTATTTCTTCTGCAACCTGCATTACCATTTTATGCTTATTTCTCAGTGTATTTGCACAGAAAATGGCATTGCTCTATTTTATTTGTGGAGTTTTATTTTCATTTCTTCCATCTGGTTGATATCAAATTAGCATGAACTGATGATAAATAATGCTAATTTACCTCTTTAGGTAAATCATATCAAATCATATTGTGTTCTGATCAATATTTCGAAACATCTGTCTGCAGCATGTGGGATGCATTCATTATGAGCAGTTGTACAGTATTGTTCCCTATGCAGTTAGATGTAAGTGGGACATCCCAGTATGTGGAAGTTGCCATGTGATCCAGCTCTTCGATTTACAACCACTGTTTGTGTAAACAAAGTAAGTCTTGTTTTCAGCTTTCTCCTTCAATCCTGTGGATCTAATTCAGAACAAACAAGGGCTGTTAAAAAGAAACTGTAGACCCAGCTTAACAAAAGATGTCAACAGCTATGAGACGTTTTTTTTGCACTAGATCAATTGATCAATCATATTTGCATTTCAAATATATTTTATATATATTTCATATTTTGCATATTTGCAAAAAAACTCATTGCATGCCGTCACATTTGATTAATATTGGCCACTTGTTTATTATTTACGGCTATCTGAATTTGTTTGAATTGTGATAGATTTGTTTTGAAACACTTTCATTTATTTTAAGCATATCATAAGTGTTAGTAACAACAATAAAAATCACCACAGAATGCATAAATCAGAATCGAATATTTCAGACAGCCATGTAATGATACTTGATAAGCTTTTGGTTGTTTAAATCCCATCATACTAGATTTGTGACATCGAGGTGAAATTTGCTATTCACATAGACATGCGAGCGATATGAAATATGTCAACAGGTTTTTTTTTGCGAAATACACCTGACGCCCTAAAGGATTCAACCAATTTTCACTTGAGAGCTCAGCGGTTGCTGCTTTGGACAGCTCTGTCATCCTCTGTTTGATTGGAAACACTCTTTGTGGTTTCCAGGTGCTTGCTCATGGCTAGACACTGATGCACACAATCTTTCAATTTACACGTCTTGCACAATTTGAATAGCAGTCGGCTCTAATTTGAGGTTACAGTTTAGCAGACATTAAATGAATCTGTTTTGTGGTAGATATGTAGTCTCTAGCGAATTTAAACATACACTTTTCTTTAAACTTGTTTTTAGGGGTCAGTGGATGTGTTTTTAAAGAGAGATAGTATACATAAAATTCATCGTTTATTCATGCCCATGTCAGGCAGAACCTGTATATGACTTTTTCTTCTGTAAAAACAAAAGAAGATATTTTGAGAAATGTCTCTGTGGTTTTGTGTCCATATAATGGAAGTCAATGGGGGGCCAATGTTGTTTTTTTACCAACATTCTTCAAAATATCATCTTTTGTTTTCTGCAGAAGAAAAAAAGTCATACAGGTTTGCAATGACATGAGGATGAATAAATGATGTAAGAATGTTCATTGTTGGGTGAACTATCCCTTTAGGAACAGTTGCAGTAGATGTACATTATGAAACAGAACGCAGGAGTCTTAATAAGTTTGAACTATTATGATTTAAGGTGAAGAAAACCATGTTGCATCAACATTGGTAAGTCAGTTTGAAAGCGAAACAATCCTCAATTCTCAGTAAAACAATCTAAATAATACATATGTGTTACCCTTTATAGTTTTGCCTAGATTCATTTTTGTGTTTCACTTTGTTTAAAGTTGACGTGCATTTCATTTATTATATTAGATTTTGATAATCTGTTGAAAATGTTAGTCCAGAGAAGCACTTGTTGTATTTGTGCACTTGAGCTCTTGTCTCTAACAAATCAATAGTTTCATTAGTCAATGTTTCTACCTGCTGAGGATAATGGGATCACCCACAGGGAGCGCATGCTACAAACCAGTGTGTTCAAAGAAAACTCACAGTATGCTGTAACTCATACTGACTGTATATTTAAACTGAAGACAGATGTGTTTCACATATCTGTTTCAGATCCACACTATCACTAAATATTTCTCAGGTAAATTTATTATGAGAGCCTGTTTTTCTATTTTTTAACCACATGTAGGCCAACATAGTAGTCTTGGACATTTTCAGTGTTATAATTATAGTTAATTATTAAAAATATATTTACATTTCTCTTATTTGGTCAATCACACTCAAAATATGAAAGTATATGAGTATATGAAAGCGTTTATAACCATTGTGGCTTTAAGGACATTTTTTTTAACATCTTACTTTTACATTTACATTTAGGCATTTAGCTGACGCTTTTATCCAAAGCTACTTACAATAGTAGGAGACAATGAAGCAATACATCAGAAGGCAACAATAGTACTATTACTTTTACTGTAAAGGTGCACATATAGGCCTAATCGTGTATATTATACAGAATTTTACTTTCTGGTTTACTTTCAAAAAACATACATTTTACATTATTTTACAGTAAAATTAAATGTAATGTTTTGTTAAATTTGTTATAGTTTTTTATGTATGTAAAGTTTTTTTTACAGTTAATCAATTAACAGGTCTTTACTGTAAGATATCGCATATTTCTTCTGGTAAAATTACAGATAGTATTTACAGTGCACCATTCAAACATGTGTCACATCTGACAAGGCAATTATACAACATCTTTCAAACTGTGTTTTACAAAAGTTTAAGCTAATTAAATGAATCAATTAATCTCATGAAACTCATTCAATCCACCCACTTGTTTGTCATAAACTGGATGGCACGTATGCGCAAGATTCAATACTCCAGTGAGTCCAGAAAAGGTGGTGTGTTTTTTAAAATTGTCCAAACCAGCTTAATGTGCAGGGACAAGCCAACAATATTGTTTATTGTTGTTGCCTGAACATTTCGATCAACCCAACACAGCAATGTTAGCTCAACCAATGTTTGGGAAACTGAGAAATTACACCCTTCACTTTTTGACATGCAAAAAGAGACTATTTGAGCTATTTTTAAATATGGAAAAAGTGTCAAACGTAATAAAACGTTTCGCACAAAATTTGAACCGTGAGTGAGTCAGACTCATGAAACAAACATGATAACACACTGATATACAATTAGATGTACAAACAGAAAAGACAATCTTTGTTTTGCACCAGCTTGTTAAAAAAAGACCAAAGAGCATTTATCCGTAATCTTTGAGCCATTTACTCACTTAATTATGGGGCGCTGTTGTGAATGAGGCTCATTTGCGTTTCATTGCCAAGAACGGCATGAAACGGGCCGGTGTGTGATTGTGACATCCCTCACTCCAAGAGCTCAAACATCAGGCCGGCTTTCATTTCTCTCCATAGGAGTTTCATTACTGCTGTGTGGACTGACAGCACATTGAGAGGAAAAGAAAACTTCTAGTTTCTGCTGATTAGTTTGTACCAGTAATGTGCTAGTCTTCAGAAGGAAATCAAATCTCTTATAGAGATACACTAGTGCACCTGTGATGTTCAGTTTGTTATTGAAATGCATCCGTTGAAGGTTTCTTGTAAGTATAAAGTACGTATTTGGGAAAATATATATATTTTTTAAAGTTTTAAAATGTTGAGCCATATAAGCCAGGCTAACTTTCATGATGATCTAACACATAGATGGTGTTTTAATGGCATGTTTGGCAGACTTCACACACGCCTACGGGATGTGATCGGATGGCTCACGTCCTCATCACAGACATTTCAACCCATCTGTTACTGATTCACAAATTCAATGAAAGACTCAAATGTCTATTATTAAATAGTTTATGGACACTTTGATGATCTGCAGTTATTTATATATGTGCACATTTCTAAAACAAACTGCAAAAGGTCATGTAATCTGCAATATTGATGTGGGCTTCAGAGATCAAACAAAACTTAAGACATATCCTTAACAGTTTGACTTGCCAAAGCAAAACTGGCATGCACTTTCAAAGAAATAACAAGTATAATCTTCTGCTTTCAAAAGTAAATAACACGCTTTCGTTTCACTTCCAGTCCACTATAAGTGTTGAAAATCAAATTTTCTATATGTCCATCATAAAAATTGCCTTTTATTCAAAATGCACGTGACATGCTGATGTAGGTAAATTTTTGTCTTTGTCCCACATTCCCTCCCTTCAGGATTTAGATCTGTAATAAACCTATTTCAATCAGAACGATGGATAGCAGTGGTGAATGGCTTGGCTCTCCCATGTCCTCGTGTTGCCTGGAAAATGTTACGATGGAGAAGAATTCCAGCATGGGTCAAATCTACGAAGTAGTGCTGCAGTCCACAAACACAACGAAACGCAGTCCACAGTTTGTCGGTGTGGAGCTCCTTCAGTCCTTTAAACCTCTCATCATCCCCTGCTATGCTCTCGTGGTTCTGGTTGGAGTTTTTGGGAACTACCTGTTACTTTACGTCATCTGCCATACCAAAAAGATGCACAACGTCACCAACTTCTTCATAGGTAACCTGGCGTTTTCCGACATGCTGATGTGTGCCACCTGCGTGCCGTTTACCCTGGCGTATGCCTTCAATCCTCGAGGGTGGGTGTTTGGAAGATTCATGTGCTACCTGGTGTTTCTCATTCAACCCGTGACGGTGTATGTGTCCGTGTTCACACTGACTGCCATTGGGGTGGACAGGTGAGTACTATTTTTTGAAAGGGGATTTTAAAAGAGACGTTTAAGCAAATATTCTGTCATTTATACTGTACATGGCCATGTCACTCCAAACATACAGTACTAGTTAAAAGTTTAGAAACACTTACTCACTGTTGTTTAGTTTTTTTCCACATTTTAGAATTAAAACCATAAAATAAAATAACACAATTGTAACTGTGGGAATTATGTTGTGACTAAAATCATACAAAATACTATTTTATATTTGAGTATCTTCAAAAGTAGTCACCCCTGTGTAGAATATATATATATATATATATATATATATATATATATATATATATATATATATATATATATATATATATATATATAAATACATATCTGTATATATAATAACATTTTAGTTTTCTATGAAATTCTATGAAAATAATATGTTGGCATGATTATATTTTGTATTAATTAATTAATTTTTTGTAAGTAATTTGAAACATTGAAATAAACACCTTTAGATTAAAAAAATGTTAAGATCATGAGAAACATTTTTTGTCAATTATATCTAAACCTTTAACTGTTACTGTATATTTCTTCTGTGTAACACACAATATAATTTTTTTGTAAGTATCTTGTAAATTTTTTCACAATGAAAGTGAATATAGTTTAAATGAAGTTTTAAACTTCACTTTTTCATTTTAAACCACATTTATCAGATTAAAGTTTAGAAAGTAATGATATAGCTTCATGCTGACAAATATGAAAATCTAAAAAATAGGACCAGTTTGCCCTAATGTTGCTGAAAAGATCCACCTAATACATCTTTTTGCCCTCATACAGTAAACTTAAAACCCGCATCCCACTTAGTGACGGATGATGATGTTACATGTTAGACAAAAACAGAAATTGGTGGTTTGTAGGATAACAGGTACATTAAGAATTCCTGAATTCATACAGTGAAGGTGAAGGTATAGACTGTCTGTGCAGGCTTTAGTGGTTTAATAACAGTGCTTTTACCCACTGTGAAACTTACATAAATACTGTCTTTAAAAGCCTGTGATATTAGCACTGGGGTGAGGAAATGTGCCCATTGAAGAGCAAGTACATCCATAACCCATACAGCATAATGGTTCATTTCATGCAGAGCATCTCAAGGCTTCCAGCAGGCTCTTAATCATGCAAACAAAAGAATTGCATTTATGTTTTTCTTGTATGTTTTACTTCTATAAAAGCCCCATACAAATAAGGCTTACTACAGTCCCAGCCACTAAATCTGCATTTAAACTAAATCTTACGTAACTGTTGTTGTTTCACAAGTTCTCCAAATGTCTGAAGTGGATGATAAACATCACAGACATTCAAAGAAATAATTACTTCTCAAAGACCCGAAAACAGAATAGGACTCTTAGGTTTAATGAATGTTATTCAAAATAAAAATGACAAGATACAGTAAAGGCCAAATCAAAATACAGCATGAAAATTGATTTGCAAGACAGATTTAAGGATAAACTAATATTTGAAGGCTTTGGTTATTTCACTATTTACTTTAATATTTCAGATTTGATTCAAATGTAATCATGACAAACTGCAGAATATATTGATGGAAAGGACACAAGAATAAATATTAGACAAATTTTCATAACAATAAATATAAAAAAAAGTTATTTTTTAAAATACCTCAAATAAAAAAGATTGTATTGGGGATTTTCATGTGTGTAGTGACAGTTATCAGGTGAATCCTGTGGTTTGAGATCTCTTACATAACCTGAAGCTCTTCTTTTAAATCGTAGATACTACGCTACAGTTCATCCTCTGAAGAAACGCATCTCAGTTTTGGCCTGCACGTACCTTCTTTCCGGGATCTGGATTCTCTCGTGCGGCCTGGTTGCTCCAGCCGTGGCCCACACGTACCACGTCGAGTTCAAGGACGAAGGCTTCACTATCTGCGAGGAGTTCTGGATGGGTCAGGAGAAAGAGCGATTAGCCTACGCTTACAGCACGCTCTTCATCACCTACGTTCTTCCCCTCTCCGCCCTCTGCATTTCATACCTGTGCATTACCGTCAAGCTTCGCAACTGCGTGGTGCCGGGTCACCGTACCCAGAGCCAGGCCGAAGCCCAGCGGGCACGTAAGCGGAAGACGTTTCGCCTCGTGTCGTTGGTGGTTGCCGCGTTTGGGATCTGCTGGTTGCCGATAAGCGTTTTTAACGTTCTTCGGGATATCGATATAGACTTGATCGACAAGCGTTATTTCCTGTTGATCCAGCTGCTGTGTCACTGGTGCGGAATGAGTTCCTCTTGTTGCAACCCTTTCTTGTACGCGTGGCTGCACGACCGTTTCAGGGCGGAGCTGAGAAAGATGTTTACCTGCCATCGACGAATTGGCATCGGGATACCGGCTAACAATTGCGCGACGGCTAGTGTGGTTCTCTGACAGGGATAAAGTTTGTCAAAGAGATCTCTTGGATCTCTGGAATGGCTTCTGGAATGGAGAAAGTGTAACTTCTGGTTAACTCGTGCTCCACAGTCACCATGTTGCAGATGCACACAAACAAACGCTACATACCTGTGAATGCCATGTCTGATGGTAATACACAGAAAAAAGTGGTTGTTTATGCCTAGAGGTGGATCTTTCTGTTTGGAAATGAATTTGGAGATTGGAAACTGGCCTTAGATGTTTGACTTTGCCGTCAACACACAGGGAGGGTCTCAGAGGATAAGATGCAAAAAAGGACACTGAGATTTTGATATACACATAGCTTTAAAACGCTTTAGCAGTGAGGATTTTCAACTTTTAAAGTGAGGATTTTATGTAAACGTCTCAGACGGTTAAAAAAAGAGAAGAGACGGCAGGAGAAAGTATAGTACATTTTGGGTTATAGTGATATGATTTTGTAAAAATATATGTAACATGCAATGTTAAATCAATAAACAATGTGTCGATATTGTGGTTATTTTTTATATTGAGGCATTATTACTAGACATGAACCTAAGATCAGTTACGACTCACTATTAGATCATTGATAGATTATGCTAGGTGTCCAGTAAAGCTGCCTTTTCTTTCTGTTTTTCATATGTGATTCTGACTATTATCCTCTGACTATTAAAAAACTACTATAAACACTGACATGCAGTTTATTTCACGAATCACTAAGTCTGATGTCACGCACCATCACTTCTGGGTCCAAGAGCTCTATCAGATGCCAAAGGGAAATAATGCTGACATACACTCATGGTGGGATATAAAACTACTGACAATCCTAAACTATTCTCCATAACAAAACTCCAGATGGCCAGACAGTTTTTATGAATTATTCAAATATTGTTGTCTGAGATTTTGTGAGCCTGTAATGCACACTAAAAGTTTAGCTTAAATGTGTGATATGAATATAGTGCTCATAAAGTGCTGTTTAAATAGTAGCCTCACTTGAAAAGAGTGGAGGCTTGAATCCCAAAAACATATTCCTTATGTCAAGACTTAACAAGCGAATTGCTCATATAGACCATTTCACAAGATGTAAACAACACTGGTCCAGAAGCACTTCCTGTTTCAGTTTTTTGTATTTCACATATGTAAATTAAATTAAATCTTAAAGATGTTTGTTAAACAAGTCAGTTGTAAATGTTCTGTTGATTGTATTTTGTTCTGACATTTGTGTGGTGTTAAAAAACTGAGACAGGAAGTGCTTCTGGACCAGTGCTGTTTACATCTTGCAAATTGCTCATATTGAAAATAGGGGTTTATAGACTAACTACTGTTTTATACTTCAGTGCATCTTGTTGTGCAATATGAATACTAAAGGTATTATTGAAGCACATGAAATTGTGTAACTGTAGCATAGTACAGTTTGTCCCGAAACTTTTTATGACCCCATAGGGGTCGCTACATACTGTAACACCCTATATCCTCGAAATACTTTTGCACAGGGACCATTTTATCCAGAAAATGTTAATGTAAATATTATCATTCTACCTTTGTGCTACAGTAGAGGACAGAGCTGAAGATTTCCCAAACACACTTATTCCAAGAGACTGTGAAAGACTTTGTGGAAGTAAACTGTTGAAAAGATAAAAAGACCTCAGTCAATAACCTGAAAGTGCTGGGGTATTTTAATGGGCTCACCACAACGGCCCGAAAATTATAATAAGGTATGGCAACAAAAGACACACCAATAAAAAGGTAGAAGCGTTACCATGGTGACCATTCAGTGCATCATTCATGTATTTCCCTTTTCCCCGTCCACTCGGTCTTCTTTTAAGAAAGAGGTGATATTTTCAATGGTCTGCCATCCCAGTACATCAAAGCTAGTCGACTCTTTCAGCAAAGCTTTAATAAAGAACTAGTGATTCACAGGGTGGGTGACAAGAAAGATGTGGAAGAAAAACATCCCTCGACAAATGAATAACAGAGACACGTTCAGCTCTTGATCTCTTACTCCTCAGGTTGTGTTAAACTGCCTCAGGCATGAGGGTCTCAGATCTATTGTACACAACTTGCATTCTACCCAGTGAGGTTTGCGTTAGGTGCAGGGTTAGGGGTGAACGTTTTTGATTATTTTTATAATACTTTGTGATGTTTTTGCATGATTTACATCATAAGACTTAGCCAACTTGTAAATGCGTAAATTCTCGTGTGGTCATGCAGGTTGATCGGCCAGCTGTTGTAGTTTGTATATTCTGCACACTTAATCTTGGGTATACGTTAATTGAGACAGTGTGAAAGACAGCATTCGATAGCATACAAATTATGGTAAGTATACAAGAAGGTATTCTTATATAAGATTTTATATAAATTACAAAATTGATTGCAACCTATTAAGGCAGATGTTACAAGATGAACATGATTGATGAAAACTGAATAGCATTAAAGGGATAAAAATAAAAAAAAATCTGTCCACTTGCTTCACTTTTGTTAGTTACAACCTGTATATGATGATATGATTTCTTGATATTTTGAGAAATGTTTTAGTTCGTTGTACATTTTTCAAAATGACTTCTTTTGTGTTCTGCAGAAGAAAGTCATACATATTTAGAATCACATAAGGGTGAATAATGATGAAATAATTTTCATTTTTGGTGAACCTTCCCTTTCAGGTTTATGTATTGTATGTTTTCTGGTGTATTATAATTTCCCAAAAACCTATTGATATCAACTCTCATCTCTCTAACTACATGTGGGTGGCACCATATTCTTGCATGTAAAAAGAAACTTTCTGACAAATCATTTTAATGTGGTGTGTATAGACAATGACGTCTTGGGCTGATCGACTGTTCTACTGTAACATTCTGCCATCTAGTGGACCAATCTGCGCATTACATCATATATTAGCCTTTATCCTACATCGATAAGCTTTCATAGATGTTTGGTAAACACATTTCCTCTGTTTGTTTAATGTTGTGTAATGAGAATCCTTTTTGTTTGGGCATGTTTTCACAAACATTTAACAGGCATTTTATGAGCTCTGACTTTTTCCTGGTCAAACACAGTGTAAATTATTTGTAGCTTTTTTTATCTGTAGCTTTTAAATACACTTTTCACGAGTTCACATTAACATGTAAACCTTTTTTAACAGGGATAGATAGATACAAGATGAGAGAGAGACGATGGGGTGAAGGAGGGATGCTGCAAAAACTGTCACGTGACAGCGGAGAGGGATACAGATTCTCTGCGCTGATTGGTTGAATTACATGGTCATGCTCGGCCCAAACTTTGTTAAATAAACTGCATTTAAAATATACCATAAGAAACATTGTTACAACTTCATATAATTCCTTCAAATAGTTTGAAGGTAACAGATCATCATCATGTATATTGCATGTAAATGGACTACTGATCTGTTAAATGAATATTATTACATTGCTAAACATTTAAAATTTTACCAGCATGATTTATGACACAAAAACATGAGTTAAGATATCCTTTATTCGGTTAACTGAGGCATAATCAAATTACTTTTATGTACTTATTGAAAAAAAAAGAACAAACCGGTAGATGTGCATGTTCTCTATATACATTTAAAGGCATAATGACAGAATATTAAAGAATAAAAACAAGGCACAGGTCTCTAAAATACATTATTATCTCATGTGCTTTAATTATTTTAAGGCTCGTAATTTGAATTCCGACATTAAGGAGCGTTTGGCTCATGTTATGTCGAGCCCGTCAACATGCTATGAATAGTTTAGTGAACTCGTTCAAAGTAAATGAAAGGTCATGAATGAGTCACACTGGAAGTTTTTGATTCTGAAGAGTCTCATGACTGTTAAAAACATGAATATATTACAACACAGAAATAATACAGTTCTTAGACCAAAACAGTTAAATCAGTGATGGACAAATAAATAATAGTTATTTATATGGTTATTTCTTGCCATACTTATTGGGGTTTTTAGGGGTACACAAGCAGATGAGCGCAAAAATAATTCACAAATTAAATGAATAAAACTTATCAGAAATTAAAATCAATAATTAATGAGGGGGAGCAATACTGCAGCTGCAGATTTTTGGATCCCTGTAAATAGGCTACCTGTTACATATATTGCAAAAGATCCTGGCGTGTAAGTACCAAATTACCAGCTATTCAGAAAAGAAAACCATTATTGCTTGTTCATTGAAGAACTGCAGTATGTCACAGTATGTACATCGAGCCCTGACACCATTGTATATGTGTTAAGAGGATAATCACATTAGTCTTTTTCAAGATTGTTTACAAAGAACGCTTATTAATCCCTGCTCAATATAGCCAAAATTAGATATTTACCAAGTGCCTTAAACTGTTTTTGGTTTTTCAAATGTAAAAAATCTCGATCCTCGATTATCAATTCTGCTTTAATATTCAATCAAGGAAAAACATAAACATACTGTAGCCAATATTGACCAGGGCATTAAAACTAACTATGTTTACACATCCAGTGTTACAACACAGACATACAGTGTAGGCCACAAAATATAATTCTGCATTAAGACATTTCTACAGAAGTAATTCAACAGAGTACTAAAGTATATCAGATTCAATCACTTCCATATAAAAACAATAATCCTTCACAAATGAAAGTCGTCTCAGTCGAGTATAAAGTGCTTACAGTCAAAATGTACAGCACATTCCCAGCAACAGTGTAAGGATTATTCCCTGCCTTTGATTTGACCTCGAGTCCCAAGCGATTTAAGGCTGCATCAACATGAATGCAAGGCAACAATCATGACTTAAACAAAATCACGTCAGCAGAAGGTACAAGGTCTTCAAATACAAGCTTCAGACTCTATACAAATAAATAATGCAGTAAGAAGCCCTCTCTTTGATTGATAGCTGTGCATAAGACAAACGAAATTAGATCAATAAATAGGCTTTCGGTGTTATTGGAAAGATTTTGGAGAAAGCTTTATCCTGCCATTTACAGTTGGACCTGAAGTTAATTGTTGTGCTTTTAGTGGTCACTACATGCATTAAAAATACTCAAATATAAATCATACGAGATGCAAAAATCCTTTTGGCTACATTAGCCAAATCGCAGGACATAGTGTCTTAGTGGTCACGGTGAAGTCTACGATCCAACCCTAACACTTGGATTGAAGCGAAAGCAGGATGCCCGGTTTCTCCTCCATGACGCGGACCAGCAGGTTATCAATGTAACTCTCCAGCTCGTGGATCCTGGCGTCTTTGTTGGAGAGCTCGCCCTGCTGCTTCACCACCAGTGTGATCAGCTCCTCCTGTGTGAGTTGAGTATATGGGCGACTTTCTGTGTTCTGAATCTAAGAGGTGATGTGAAATAAAGTGGGGAAAAATGGTCAATTGACACACATTTCCAATAAAAAGTTAAAACACATACCTGATCAGCACTTAATCTCACAGATACTTTAATCTAAAAAGCTTTTTTCTTAACGTCTTCAGGGACTGCAGGGATCATCATATTTTTTATTTTAAATCTAAATAACTTTTGCTTAAAAGGGGTTATCAACAAAATGAGTCTTTTCCCTGTTTACTGTCACATAGTAGAATTAAAAGAAACTTTCAGGGTCATACACCAAACAGGTCCTACATAATACACTATGAAAAATTAATCTGAAAATATTGTGAATATATAAAAAAATATAAAAATATGCAATATTCCACCAATTTGTTTACTGTAAAATGAGACCGTTTTTATGTATGCGAGTAGGGCGCTCTTTTAAATTCAGGTAAAAATACTGCAGAGCCAAAATTAAATATTTGAAATTAATTTTGTCAACAAAGTGTACATACTGTACACACATAAAAAATGTACTGTAAACCAATCAATGAAGACACAATAGGTGACTATGTGCAAGTAGACAGTAACACAATTTCATATAAGTATAATATAATACAAGTTTTAATTTAACATTTTTTGTTAATCAGAAATCCCTATAATTGATATTATAATAACTGTGTAAAGTTTAACTATTACTAATTTCCTCATTTTGGAACAATAGTAAACAATAAATAGCATAAATGAGTCATTTATAAATAATTGTTAGTAAATAATGAATAGATAAAATGAATCATTTTACTGGTAGTGTGCGTACTAATGTGATCATCTGACCTCTGTATATAACCGTACCTTTGACTTCTCAGCCATTTCCTTGATGGTGAGGGTCTTCAGATCCTTCCCCACAGTGATGGCGCTGTCTGTGGAGCTCAGGGGCTTTACTGGGTGAGGCCTGAGGACAAAATAGACAAACTTTTGTGAACTTTTGTAGCTGCAATAAGAAAAAAAAAACCTTTACAAAAGAGAACTAAAGTAAAAAGCCCCATTGATTTTCCCTCATTATTTTAGTGTCCAGCCACTGGGTATTTTCAGAATGGTGTACTACTCATCTTTGAAGCATTATATCACACCATACCACATGAGATTCTGTAATACAATGTGTTTAACCAATAACATAAGGTACATCTGTTCAATTGCTCATTTTTTATCTAATCAGACAAGGTAAGTGTATATGTGTATATGCATCACAATGTAGCATACTACAGTTCAGATACCTGTAGTAAACCATTCCAAACACCCCATCTATAGCCCCCCCTCAAATACATAGCCAAATTATTAAAGCACACCAAGAATGAAAGATAAAACTCAGACTCCATCAAACAAATTTAGATTCAGTGGAAGTGATTGAATAATGCACAATGCCTGCATGACCTAAAAAAATAACAAGCCACACTAACACACCAAACAATCTAGTGTAATTCATGTCATTATACGGCTCTAACATTTACAGGGTCCAATACACTTGCTAAACCTGTTAGCTCTCTAAATGCCAAAAACAAAAGACAAAATTACATGCCGCTAAAGCACAGACCAAACGCGATCAGCAGCAACCAAAACCCAGTGACACAATCCCAATGCTGAAAATCCCAAGAAACAGACTGAACAAACACCAAAGAAACATTCCCTCAAATCTAGCATTGATTAAGGTAAGTACAGGGTAAACAGCAGTTGCTGATTTGAAAGCTAATGAAGACGGTGTTAGAGGAATGTAAGGAGTTGTTAGTATGTTGGGGTTGAGATGGGGTTGGAAGTACTACTCTCACCTTCTTGAATTTGAAACTGCACTTCCACTACCATTCTGCAATGTAACCGGCTGAGCGTCTGACGGCGAGACATAAGCACGAAGTAAAGATTTGTCCCCAGACTGGGGATCAGATGTTACTATGGTGGATTCAGTTGAACCGACACTAGTTACAGTCAGCTCATCATCTTCAGCATCTTGAGAATACTGAGAAATCGATCTGTCCAGGTTACTTTGCTCCATACCGGCTTTTGTAGTTGGGTACTGGCGAGATGCATTTTTTTTCCTAAGTGAAAAATTTCTTTGGAAGGTGGCTCTGGCCTGCTCAGTGAAGCTGGGTGATTGTTTCTTGTCTTCTACATTCGCTGCTGCTGCGCTTTTCTCAGAAATCTTTGTGAATGGATCACTTGTCTTCTTGCTACCCTTATCTTCAACACGGACAACCGCCTGATCTTCACGATTGCTCTTTTTATTAA
Organism: Beaufortia kweichowensis; assembly: GCA_019155185.1. Classification (NCBI taxonomy): domain Eukaryota; kingdom Metazoa; phylum Chordata; class Actinopteri; order Cypriniformes; family Gastromyzontidae; genus Beaufortia; species Beaufortia kweichowensis. The sequence goes on from CM032806.1 coordinate 12,551,419, forward strand.
ACAGTTCATCTTTAGTTTTGTTCTTCTGTGGTAGAGCCCAAGGGTCTTTAGATGTTCGGTCACCACTTGGAAATGGGTCGAGAGCAATCATGTCTTCCTTAGGCTCATTGGCAAGTTTGGAGTGGTTGGCTTCATCCAACGCCTCAAATACAAAACTTTCCCTCTGGGCAGCTCTGTTCCTTGTGGGTACACTTATTATGCTACCATTGTGTGACTTCTCAACTTGATTACTTTCTAACGTCACAGGTTGAGTTAAAACCTGCTTGTCTGGTTGGACTTGTCCGACTGGGTCCCTGATTACTGAACGTTGTCTGGGTTTGACTGAAGGCATTTCTTTAGCAACATCTTCCGAAATCGAATCCCTATCAGCCTTTGAATTTAGGGATCTAGCAGCTGGTGTTGGCTTCTCTTTCGCCTGAGGTTTCCTTTCTGCCTCGTGAGGTACATATCGACTCTGAACCGTGGAAGATGAGCTGTTTTCCATGTTCCTAGAAGCATGTAAGGGTTCCCTGCTACGACTATACTGAATATTACCCTCAACCAAAGAAGCTGCTGTGGGTGGGATGAGCGGTTCCTTGTGCATCAAGGTGGTTGGATAAGCTGCCTCATGATTGTTTTGGTGCTGGTTGAGGCTTACTGAAGTTCTGTCCTTTAAGATTGACGATTTATATGTAATGGGCTGCTCAGGCCCATCAACATTCACCTCCTCTGAGTAATCCCAGTTTCTCTGGTTGACCTGTGCTATAACATGATCCCACCGTGTTTGACCCATCACCCCATGCCTCTTCTTAGAGTGGATGGATTCATAGTCTGGAGGTGGAATAGAAGGCCTCTGAAAGTCTTTGGAGTTGAGCACTTGTCCCCGTTTATCAACATTATAGCTTTCAGTCATGGACGAGCCCGCGGGATAACCAGGGGGTTGGGGAGCCCTTCTCTTTTCCATGCTGTTTGCAGGAGACTCGCTGACAGTTCTTGGAGGTTTAGGTGGTGCCAAAGAAGAATGTAGGTCAGAAAACGTACCAGTAGAGGAATCACTAGGGAGGGATAGGGAAGGTGTAGAAGCGTATGAGGAAAACTGCGATTGGGTATTATAGGTTACAACACTTGCAGACAATCTGCCAAAGAGTAAAAACATAAAAAAAGAGTAAAACTTTCATCTATAGCGAATCTAGATGAATACAGTGAGCAATCCATTATCTCATCTTAAACACCACATATTTACACGGTGACTGAACAATTTTAAAATGATAAAAGGAACAAAATATATATCACGCAACAAATTCTTTTTGTGTTGCTCATCGAAAAAATACCTCAAAAAGGTCAAATCTTGCTAAGATTAAATCTATTCATGTTAAGCACAAATGGATTTCTTCACATCTTGTCAAACAAATGTTTGTTACAATCTGGCAACTCAATGAATTATAAGGAGAAAATTTCAATAAAAACATCTAAGAGGCAAAGTTAATACTAATGTAAAATACTCAAACTCCCTAGTTCACAACAAGACATACACAACTAAAGCATATTCTTGTCTCGTTCTATATTCAGCGTTTGGAAAATGAGTTACTCACCATATTAGTAAACCCCATAAAACAGAAGTTCCAAAATTCCAGTACAAAACAAATCTTGGAGACTTTTGTTCTCATGTCTCTAACACTGTCCATAAGAGCACAAACTCACATGATCACTCCACAACTAGTTCCTCTCCATACCAGAGGATCTGCACCTGACAATCCAGTCCACATCATCTCTTCTACTAACCAATCATACACCTTCAGCCAAACAGGTCAAGTAAGTTACGCAGTAACAAGCAATCATTTCTAAATGCAAATCATGCAGTGCTGTCATGCTACATATGAATGGTGATGAAATATACTAAATGACATATGTAAGGTCAAACATACTTAAGGAGCTATATTTAGAAGGCTTTCATCTGCAGGTACCAAAAGAAATATTAAAGGTAAAAGGTAACATTTTTGGAGTATTAGAGAGAACGAAACCTGTGATATCAAAAGTATGAAAGTAAAGAGCAGTGTTCATAAATTCATTCATGGACACAGAAAAACTGATTATTGTTTACAGTTGGAGGAAATAACAGAATAAATGTTTTATGGCGATACTGTGAAAACACACAAGTTTCACCCAAGAAACTCCCTGATACTGGAACCCCTGCCATCTACAGTACAAGAGAGAGAATGATCTCATCTTACCATTACAGACAAACCTGCTAATTATTATTTTACAATACACTGAGATATACTGGAGGTAAAACAAGACAAAAAAAACCTTCCAATTTGATGCAATAGTAAACTTGAAAAAATTGACAGTTTGACTAATTTCTTTATTTATCTTTATTTATCTTTATTTAGCTCCTTTTTTACATTTATTTCATTGTTTAAATGTTTTGAAATCCATAAAAAACATTTTAGGTTTTAATTATTATAACTGTGTTTATTTCCATAATAGACCAGTCAGTGCATAGTTTATTAAATATAATATTTATATCTGGTTAAAAAATCCTATTTTATTGCCCAAAACTCAAACCACCACTTTAATCTCATTAACTAGTTGGTTGGACATTACTATATAGAACTGTGAAGTCATACAAGATGTTTAGGAAATCAGAAAACTAATCAGACCAATCAGATATGAATATTTGAGATATTCGAGATGTGCAATACATGATTAATATGCTCCCACACACATGATTAACCTGTTTTCTATAAAGAATGTTTGCTATTACATTCTGCATGGGATTACTCAACTATAATAATATCTGGGTCATCAAATTATGACCTAGCGAGCAACAGATCTATTATTGTACTAGACAAATTAATTGCTTCAAACGGCAAAATGTTAAATTTGACATTTTTCTACTTAACTTAATTGTATCATAACATTAGCAGTGAAATTAAACTTTTTTTATTTTAGCATTTTTAAATCTAAGATTCTCATGATCAGTTTCACAAATGTGTGTATATGTCTAGTGACCCACAAATATGTAACAGTGCTGAATCCAAAATATTTAGATTTTTTATTTGTAATGTTAAGAAAAATTGTTTATTTCTTTAATTTGATTTTCAAAGTGATTTTTCTTTTGCTTCTAAACCCTATTGTCCACAATGTCACTGCTTCAGGGAACAAATGTGATCTCACATTTACCATCCTGACACTCACAGACGCATCATTCATATAACATTTATATTTAACCACCTATGCAAAGCTATTTTCCAAGAAGAAAGGAGTTCCCCTTTAATCCTCTGTTCTTCAGCAGAGCAGACAGAGATCTGAGCGGGATAGAGTTTCAGCCTGAGTCTTTTCTCGGCTCTCAGGTGGTAGATTTATTCAAGAAGCTAATTACGTTACAGGGCGGCTTGACTTACCATTCACCATAAAGCCTCAGCAGAAGAAAATAAAGGCAGGGAACCTCTGATCTATTCTAAATAATGACCCTAAAAGACTTGGGCCATGACAATAATAACAGACACCTAAGACTGGACACAATCTTTCTGATCAAATGCATCAGAATAAGTTTATTCATGTGTGAAGCAAAGTCATACGAGCACTAACCTTGGCTTGACTGCAGACACTTTCGCTGTGCGATTGGAGAAGGCACTAGGAGGTGGTGTTGGAGAAAGGGCGGTGCGGCCGCCCAGCCGATGGTTCGCGGATCTCTCTTCTGGTAAAGATGCTGGATTATCTGGCGTGAGGGGAATATCTTCAAACGGGTTTAAGGAGGAAGACACTTCCGTACGTTTGGGTTCTTGAGGACTCGTTTCCTCTTTCTTCTCCTCTTTCTTCCTTCCAATACCGAACAGAGAGGAGAGCCTTTCACTAACTCTGTTCTCCTCCTGATTCCGCTGCTGCTCCTCCTCCTCCCGACGCTTCCTCTGCAGCTCTTCCTCCTCCTTCCGTTTCTTTTCCTGCTCTTCCACCCTGCGTTTCCTCTCTTCCTCTTGTTCTTGCCGTCTCCTCTTCTCTTGCTCTTCCTGTCGGTCCAGCATGTCTTGCATGTTTCTTCCCTCTGGTTTCTTCATTTTTTCTTCATTCGCCTCCAGACGGCGCTCCTGCGAGCCGAGGCTCCGGTCCTCTAGAGGGTGCTGTTGGACAAGCGAATCTTTGTCTTTCACTTCAGACTTGTATGAGGGGATGCTAAAACCTTTTAACGAATCGATGGAGATGTCGGAAGCGTTTCGTTGATGGTATTTACGCACATCCTCGACTGAACCTTTTCCTGAGCTGTTCAGACTGAGTGTAGAGCCGGATTTAGGCTCTTGATCTTCTGCATAAACGTGGCTGCCGTTTATACAGAGGTTACTCTGTTCCGACACGTTCTGTTTAGAGCGGCTCAGAAGAGAAAACGGACCGAGAGATACTTTGCTATCTGTGCTGCCGTTGCGTTTGTGTCCCAGAAGTTTAAACTTTTTCTTCACTGTGGGAGATAATGCGAGGACAAAATTATTACCAATATTAAACATATTCAAATATAACTATTAGAAATATATAGTGGGGATCAAAACATGTAATAATTTATTTATTTGATCAATTGCCAGCATGTGAAAAGTTAAACAAAAACTGGACATAAATTAATCTGTATGTTTCTTATTTGTTTCAAACGCTCTCCAGATCACATGCACTCCAAATTTATTCCTAACACATATAAAACCTGTGTATCTAAGTAACACTTGAATAATCTTTGATCTTACCGTCAGGAGAATCCACATTAAGGCCTGATGATCTGCTACTGCTCAGCGCACTGTTCTTCTCGGGCAGGGTGCCCAGGGTCGACATGGACTTGGAAACATTCCTGTGAAGGTTTGTCTTTGATCCAAACAAAGATTTTAGTTTTGATTTCTTCTTAGGAGAATCCAAACCGTCCTCTTGTTCTCCCTCACTGTCAGTTCCCGCAACGGACACGATTGCAGAGGCAGAATCGGAGAAACCGTCTTTCTTTTTTCCACGGATCTTGTCTTTTAGCTTGGAGATGCCGGACCGAGGTTTATCCGCCATGGAGAGGTCAAACATGCTCGCTGTCATGTTGTTCTGCATGTACTGGATATCCAAGAGAACTTCACCTCTGTCTTTATCTTGTTTACCATTCTTATCCACCAACTTGTACCAGCTGAAAAGAAAAGAAAATGTTTCGTTACGCTGATGCTCAAAGATGATTATAATATCTGTTTCCTGGTTGTCACAGTGTAAAGTCTAAAATAAAAAAAACTTTTATTCTTAAGTTTGTCACATGTGCAATTTTTACAATAATATGGGACATTTCACATATTTGTATGCAATGACATGCTCTAATTTTCTACTTTTAAGACTCAAATGATATTTTAATACATGCAATTAAACAAAATCATGAGGATTAATACACAGAATGCTGGTCATTAATGCAAAAACAATTCAAGATTGACAAGCTTGACTGTACATTAATATGCTTATTGCATGGCTACTTTTAAAATAAATGGACAAAAAATACTGATTTACGTTGAAAATATTATATTATGTGATCAGAAGATAAAGTAAGTGAACTGCAAAACATAATTGTGTCCAACAAAATATTTTATAATAGATTTTGATTAAAATAGGAAACATGTATGTTGATTATGCCACTTTCATTTTACAAGTATATTTTAATATAATTTAAATTAATATTTCCCAATTATCATATATTGCATTTATCCTCAATACTGTACAGCTGTACCATATAGGCCTATATCTATATCTATATATATATATATATACACAGGTGTAATGTACGATTAACACGCTCCCACAAGTGTTTACAGTGTTTTACATAAAAAAAAAACATACAATTCTCGTAATATTTCGGCCTTTCATGAGTAACAGATTTAAAAATGGATATATAATTGTACCAGACTAATTAGCTTCAAGTGATAGAAGGTTAAAAACTAATAATATAACATAAGAACTGATCTTTTATTTCACACTAACCCTGTACCATTACCAGGTCACAGAAATCAGCCCACAAATGATAAAATTAACTCTTTGTTGCCCGTGTTCAGCACAGCAGACTAAGAGAACGTTCTAGAGTTCACTTTCTGTAAACATCAAACACCATTCATTATCTGCCCACACTGTTGTCACAATAGACCTTCCAGAAGAACACAGGAATCATGGGAAGTCTGCAGCAACACCGTGACACCAAAAGCTACTCCCAAAGATGAATGTGATTAAAGGTGACGTGTGCACAGTGGGAGACGCTCCTGCAGCATTCCAAGAATTTAGGGCTGGAGCTTCCAAACAGCAAAGACAAAAACTGTATGGGCTGATATCAAAATTCACATGAATTTTCTTTTACACATACTGCATGCTTTAAAACAACAAATGAAAAGGCATTTTTAAAGCATACTGCTTTGGCATTATGATGTATTTTTGAGTGAAAGAACGGGGATTTGACTGGAGTTAAATAAATTGGCTTGAAAAAAAACCTCTTAAACTCTTCATTCTCGCATGGCTTTGGATAAATTATTGCAAAATGTGTTTCCATATGCTTAGCACAGAGTAGAAAACTAAACTGCAATAAACTCAGTTTGTGGGTGGAGAAAGACCTACAGGAAATTGTGCCTATATCAGCCATCAAAGCTTAAGGAATGTTCTTCATTACGATGTCTGGAATTAGATAAGGAAAGATCTTTTAAAATATTTCCACTCCCCCTCACTTCCACTTTTTTATCTCTAAATTTGTAACATTTGCAAAAAATACTTTAATAGTACATCCATACTATAATATTAAGAGTAAGAGTAATATTATAATACTATAATATTAAGAGAAAATTAAGAGTAAACCAGATCTATGCTGAAAAATTGACAATTAGAGTACCATGACCTGAAAGTTTAAAGCTACTGTTCTCATTAAGAGAACATACTGTAATCTTTCTGTGTTTGCAGCACATCAGGAAATGGTTAACAGGAACCATGAGTTCCCAATGATGACCTTCACTTAAAACAGGTACACAAAACCATGTTTAAAGAGAAACACTAAACCAATGCCATCATCAACCCAGAGACTGAAAAACAAACTGGTGCTGCAAGTTACGTAAGCTCTTTTTATTTGATGAACAACAATACATTTTAAATAGAGCTTATGAGGTCAGAACATCTATGAAAAGTTGGCCTATATAAAAGAGCAAAATCATTAAGAAACAGCCTAATCTCTTGATGTTTATATAACTTAAGAGTTTCCTTTGCCCTTATAATATAACACTGATCCAGTTTATAATTTTATAAAGTTTATAATTACAATGATATGCTAGTGAACTTGTTACAGTACATGGCGCACTTGAAAACTTGATTCTGATTGGCCAGTCACAACATTTCAATGTTATTCTCAAATATGTGACAACCCAGCTAAAGTCATTTTTTTGTGATTTACTGTTTTCTACATAAAATCAGCCTGAATAATGTAAAGAACGTTCTGTGAAAATATAATCTTGATATCTTTAATATTGACCGAGTAAGATTATGTCAAAAATGTAAATCATAGTGAAATGAATAGGTGAAATCAAACTTTGATGCTCGTCATCTCAGAATTAGTTTTTAGACTTTAGCCTGGTTTTTACAGACAGGGTAGCATATCCAAGTCTCAACTATTCTTTAATAAGGGACAATGAACAGCCGACTCGATGTCAAAAGCTGCTATATCAACATTACAGTGAAGTAGGACGGTAACACTAGACCAGCAGGCTGTAAAAAAGAGAAGAGGCACAATTTAATCCCTATGTAAACTATACGTGACAGAAAAAGAGAAAGTGTGAGAAAGAAATACAGACATAGAGATAGAAAGGTAATCTTTTTTTAGAAGACAAATATTTCTATCACTAACCAACCACCTATTAGAACATGGTTATTGTGAAGGTCAAAGTCTGTACGATAACATGCTGTGAGACTGATAAGATCTGGGATCTGAGATTGTGCTGCAGAGACGAGAAATGAAGTTATTCTGTGAAACTTAAGCTATAAAGCCTTATTAAAATCACACCTACTTAAAATAGTTTACATTGTATGACGTGGTTTTAAAAAAGCATTACGTAAACAAAGGTGTGTGCATCGTCACCACTGCATTCCACCTTTAAACTCTAAACATACAGTACATAGATACACCCAACCAACCACATCACAGCTATTAGAAACCATTCACAATTACGTAAAGTCTTAAGTACTGTGGTACACCCCTGCTTTACATGGTAATCATGTCACTTGGACAAACTCGAGGCAAATAGGCCTTACACCTCTGTCTGTCGCTCAGCTGGAGCAGACCAGGAAAGCTAATGGAAAAATCAACCAGCTGACCTAATAGGCAAATAAAGAAAAACTCCTCTGGCCTTTGTATTTGTATAGAGAACAGCCCTCATAGTTTCAGTGAAAGTAAGCCCATATTTGGACAAAAGTATATATATATATATAGCCTATGTGGTGTGGGTGTCCACATATGCGAAGTTTGTCTTTATAAATCCAAAAACAGCCAGCAATAACACACAGAACCGCCTAGCAACACCCTGGTAACCATCCAGAATCATCACATAACACCAATATTAAGTTTAAGAAAACGTTAAGAAACACATCTAGACTAATTGCTAACATGGGGGTAGGGCTGTGCCGATAAACGATATCATATCGAATCGCGATAAAATATATGTCGATAACGATGATAAGCTCTAGGCATTTTTACTCTATATGGATTAATATAACAGCCAATCACACAGCAGAAATATGCGACAACAGCCAATCAGCGTGCAGCTTTTAACGTTCACGTCAAAGAACAAAGTCAATTTCCTACGGCACTTTGCAAAGCAAACTCGGCACGAGGATGACAAAAATAAGTGGAAGCAGCGACCAAAGTGAAACTAACCTCGAGTTATTATCCAAAAATGATGAAATTGTCAACAAAAAACTATACTTTAAAATGTAATTAATGAACCCTCAAATTTTGTTGGCTTCAGTCATAGTTGGGATACTCTTTTAAAGCTGGCAGCATTAACAGTTTATATATCGAAATATATATCGTTATTGATCAATATGGGAAAAAATTATCGAGTTTACATCGCCCAGCCCTACATGGGGGTTCCAAAAATCTGATCATTCTTTGCTAGTTTGTGTTTAGGTGCACAACAGACAGCAAACTGCTTCCATTGCACAGAACCATATTGCAACGCTAACACCAAAAATAACTACATTCTTAGTATTGGCCAATATTGACACAGTGATGTCACTCTGAAAAACAACTGCCTAGTGCTAAATTCATAAAACACATGTAATCTCTCAAAACAGAAGTGAAATACAGTTTAATATTTTCCACACATTGGTGTTAATGGGCCTTATGAAAAAGCACCATATCTAGATGTTGTATTTAGTTATTTATAAAAATGTAATCAGAAAGTCTGGTTTAAAGGTGAACCACCATACTGCTAAACATATAATATGTCTATAGATTGGGCTAGTAATTAGTTATTTACTAATCAAATAAAGCAGATCTGTTAAAGAAAAACAATAGTGTAATGCGGGAAATGAAATGTTTATCCATTGTCACAGACAATTAACCCAACCTTGGGTGTCACACATGCCTGTCAGTTAATGATTAGAAGTATTGGGCTGGAATGGGTGGGGTGTAATGTAATAATGTAGAACTGAAAACATAATTATTTGCACTATGGCTGCCCATCTGTGTGACTTTGCGGTGAAGTTTCGCAACCAGAACCGGACCAAACATAAACACAGCAGAAGAAAACTATTCGAGAGCTATTGTACTTCACGCACCACACTTTTTTTTTATTCCTAGTAATGATAACATGAATCATGTAGGATGCCATAACATATGTAATTACTGATTAAATGCGTCATCATTGATGAAATACGTCACCACAAACCTGTTCTTCTAAATGTTATAAACAACCACATCCAATTAAAGCAGCATGAATCATCACAATTCTTGACACATTAGCAATATTTAAACAGCTTTTAACCCTTTAGGACTGGTGCAGGATTGTATAATGATTGTTCTTAGCAACTGATTCATGATAAAACGTGTGGATATTTTTAAGAATAATTATAGAAGTAAAATAAGAATAAAAAAAGCTACAAAGAACACACATGTATGATGTCATATTATGTTTAGAGGGTTAAATACCCTATAGTCTAAACTTGAAATGTCGTGTATCTATGATTACTTATAGGCTATATAGGAATATTTAATGTAAGATTTACACACTTCCCTTTGTTTTGTTGATAGGTATAGCAAGGATCATACTAAAAACATTATGTTTCATGCATGTAATTAGTATGATCACATGTCACATGTATTAGAGATGACTGTTTATTACACAACACGTGGAACACCCAGGAGGCAAGTGTACTTGTGCTTGCCTAACATTGTTTTACAAGGGTGGGGTACTGATATCTGCCCGAACAAAAACAGAGAGCAGCATGATAAACTCTCTGATTTATTCAAACACCAAACTAATAGAAAGTGGGCAAAGTTATCCACAGTTTTTTATCGCATATCACAGAATGACACTCACTCGGTCTTCTTGCGCGATGTGTTGGCATGGAGGTCCACTAAGTTGACGACAGCCTGCCCCAAAAACTTGTCCAGACCCACTAGGGCTCGGTGCATGGCGATGATGTAAAGCGTACAGCGGTCCTCGTTTCCCTGCTGGACCAGCGGAAGGTCAAACGTCGCTTCTTCCTTCCACACGGGCGCGACGCTTTTCTCCACCACAGACGTGGAAAACTTATCCTTTCCCACCTGCATAATGGCATACGCGTCGTTTGTGCCATTTTTGCCCTTGATTCGCAGGTTTCGCGCTTGAAGTACCGTTACCTGCACGGTAGTGGGATACCACTGCTGGCCACCCAGAGACATTCTCAGCACTGTTTGAATACGTCCTGGTCGAACCGGGACCAAAAACGGCCTTTCGCTCACTCAGTCGGTTGTTTGGCTTCGTGTCCTGTACCGTGCGTGTGTTCCTCTCGAGCGCGTAACTGTATGTGACGTCTCGTAAGCCCCGCCCCGATGCGTGACGCGCGCTATGCGTGTCTAGATCTCAGGTGATGCAGGTATCAGATTCTTCTCTGTTAACTATTTATTAATTAATTAAATTACACAAAGCCAGGCCAAGAAAGAGTTTAAAATCTTCCGAAAGTAATTATTCATATGGACAATTTATTTTTAATCGAATTATAAAGATAAACCGGCGTTTATTCCTTATTCCTTCCTTATTTTAGCAACACAATTAAATCATTATTAAAGGCGTGTTTTGAAGCCGATTACTCATCACTTCGATTTAAACACGGAATCAGGCTCATGTTATCTATGCGGATTAGAGCTGTCTGTACATATAAGTCCAAGACGTCCAAAACAATGCGCGCTGTTCATCCTTTGTTCTCAATGACCGTATCAGTGAACATCCCGCCCACTTTACACTTCCGCAATCCGATAGGAGAACCTACGTGTCAATAAAACAAGGCTCACTTGTGATTGGCTTAATTTCTTGTGGAGAATCTTAATTTACATAGCGCATAGAAACAGAAGTTATGTAATAGCCAAATGCAAAACAAGTGGGTTGGGCTCTACCGCTTAAAATTACACGACTTTTTCACATACTGTACATTCAAGCAAACTCATAAACAATTTAAATAATAAGGATTTATTGGCATTTTTACATACCTTTATTTTGCATCAGATCATTGATAAGGCACAATCTTAACATCTATTGCAAATATATTACTGAAATCGATACAAAATGTTGCTAGTGGCTGACGAAAATATAAATACATATGTTAATATTGAAACCTCCCTTTTTAAACGTTTTTTAAATTCAAGATGGCAAGTTCAAAACTGAATTTTACTGACCAGAAGCTCATGGCCTGTAACACAGATGCAAAGAAAATTGTTCAAGCAAATATCACACTGTCCCATTATCCATAAACAATTTTTTAAAGAAAAAGTATTGACAAACATTGAGCATGACACAAATTAATAAAAATTTCAAAAAATAGTATGACCGTAGATGCTGTTGTAGTTTTTACCAGACATTGTAAACTGCTGACATCATACACAACAAAAATGATACAGCATATGAAATGTAAGGACATGTTGATGATTATATATCAGTCTTGATAATCAATAGTTTAACCTTTAGGTCATCGTAACATTAACTGCATTATGAATTACATTTATAAAAGGTAGGATTTGTTCTGTTGTCAAAATACTCGAACAGTGTTTGAATTATTTAACAAACTTTAACGGAGAATTCTGGATTGCAGAGGGAAAACAGGTGCTCATATTTCTAATGCTCCAAAGGTTAAATCTATAAGTTTCTTTGGTTCATACAACATCCCTGACACATTATACATCATTTATTTTAATAAAACAGTAAGATAAGGACAGGCAATCTGTTTTAATTATGACTTAGTCAACCAAACTAAAATGCTCTTTTCCTGGATATTCAACAACATGCTTTGCAGCGAATACAAACAGAATTACAAATTCATAGTACATTTTGGGCAAAATGAAAACTTTTGTAAAATAAAAACAATGATGTATTTATGGCATTTTAATGATAAGATACTGTGCTTTTAGATTAAAAAGGATATAAAAAAATAATTAGGCCTCCAATCCACTGTACAACACTGAATACCATAAATTGCATAATGACAACCACATTAGTATTAGACAAAAATACTAATACTGATATGTATATTATAAATACATTATTTTTATAAGAATATGTCTAATACTTTCTTCATAACCTAGGCCATCAGGTTAAGGCATGAGAGGCCTAAACCAAGTGCTTAAAAAGTCCATGTTATACATGGTACTTCAATAAAAATAAATTGTGGACAAACACTTGTCCTTCCTTATCAAAGTAAGAATGGAGTGATTTAAAAAGCTCTGTTGATATAATTTATCTAATAACAGTATTCATTCTCAGTGCATCTGATCAATGGCAGAAATTGCCCCATAGAGGGCACTATGAATCAACTAAAGGATTGTTATACTTCGGAAAGAAAAGTTTGACAAAAAGTTAACTTTTTAGCAGCAGAAAGTAAACATTTCAACTACCAGTTAACATAGGACGGATACTTTGGGGCTGGATGATCACCTATGTCAAGTCATTGTTTTCCACATTTCAAACTGACCAAACGATATCAAGAGCTGCTGTAGTGCTAGAGAGTTAATGAAGATGAATTAACACTGTAATGGTAAAACAATACATACATAACACATAATGTACATTCTTAAAGACACATAAATGAAATAGTGTGAATAAAAACAAACAACAGATGTAAAAACAGACAAGAAAAACAAAGGCATCTAGAGAACAAGATGGAATCAAAATCCACCCTGATTGAAATGCATAGTCTGAAACATAAAGAAATTAAAACTTTAGATTCAGATCTATTGGCAAATTTAAAATTAAATGACATTTATTCATTGCTTTTAATTAATTTGTTAGATGAAGTGGTATTATAGACAAACAAAAGCTCAAAAATGTTCTTGCATATTTTGTTACACTTTCACGTTTTGCATAAACACATAAAATAGCTTTCTCATAGTGTCCTTCATCTGACACCATAAATTTGCCAACAGACAAATGACTTATCTGGCAACCGCTCTTGCATGTTTCATATGGACTGCTGAAATATAACAGACCATTTTAGAAACTGAAATACTGGATGTGGATCATAAAAGAGGTCAAATGGTTTCTCTTCTTAAGAAATCAATTCAGGTTTGGGCTTCTTGAAAATATAAAGACCCTATGAAATAAGTTTTCTGCTTCTTTAACTTATTTTAAAAAAAAGCCTTTAGTTATCTTGCAACCATAAAAAAATAATGTACTATTTGCTGAAGTGGTATTGGGGGGAACATCTCAATCCCACAGAGCAACTGACTAGTCAAAAAGCTAGTAGTGCAGGATGACTCGTTAATATTTGTGCTCTAATTTCCAAGAAGAAACAATTTCAACTGATTTCATGGGGTCTTTAAATGTCAGATATCCACAGCTTAATATTATACTGTCGTCTCACTTTTCCATACCCTGCTCCTCATACCAACCGAACCTTGCGATTGGTCCGTCCCACTAGTGTCCAGTTCTTTTACCGAGCCCTTTAGTGTTCCATTTGGTGCTGATACGGTTGACAAAGAGGCCGTGGCTGTGACTGTCCCGCCGACATTTGTCGTCACGTTTAGAGGAAACGAGCTCCGCTTGGATTCTCTTTCAGCAGCGGCGGCCAGTTTAAGATTGTCTTTGCTCGCACTGCGCCGTTGAGCGTTCTGCTGTAGGGCAAACCTACTTGCCATCGAGGGCAAGAGCGGGAAAGGCTTTCTACTTCCACTACTACCTCCATCGCTACCTTCTGAGGGGCTTGTTGCCAGTCCCTCCCCTCTGTGTCGTCCATTTGTCAAAACTCCATTCTGGCTTTCTGAATGGCTGTTCCGTAGACTTCCGTTCTCGCTGGAAGCGTGTTTGGGTAGGTGGTGCATATTTAAATTCTCTGTCCCCGAGGGTCCTAAAGCACCCATACTACCTCCTCCACCTGCTCGCAGAGCTTTTAAGCGGTAGTGCCCTCTGCCATCTCCTCTGTGGTGGTACTGGGTATTGCCACCTTTGGATCTACTACAAGCTTTCCGCCTTTGAGGCTGTTGGACGGGCAGCGTGCTGCTCAGATTGGGCAGAAAGTTGTTGGCAGGCTTGTTGCCATTGTTCTCTGTACTTGTGCTGGTGTTGGTTCCCGTCGGGGCTTGGGTGGCATTGTTTGCGCTGTCTTGCGCCAACTTGCAGGAGGTTGGTCAGTTTGCAAGGCCCAGCGGTGATGCTAGTAGTTCCACTTTGAGTCGACGATGACCTGGCAGATGAAGAATAATTGTTGGGGTCTGTCGGCAGATGACATCCTATGAAAATTTGGGAGCCCCTATCTGAAGTACTCTGGACCCCTACGGTGGCAGTACAGGGATGGGTATAGACCGACATGGGTTGGGATTGACGGTATCCTGGGCAACACCCTAGACATGCTGCCTGGAAATCCAAACGCTTGAAACAGTGATGAATGACTAAGAAAATCCCTAATCCGGTAGCCATTCCCCCATACAGACAGCTGAACAGTTTACGTTCTCTATCCACATGCCAAACCGCCATAGCGCCACAGCACCACAGTCCCACAAACACAAACTGTGTTGCCACCAGTGCCAAACACTGCACCTTCAACGAGTACTGGTCTTCCACTATCGTCCCAGAATGCACTGGGCCCACCGCAGAGTCTGTTGACAGCAGACCGGTGCTGCCACTCAATGCCGGTTGGCTCTCCGGCAAGGGTAACGAAATGGAGGAGGAGCACGGAGGATCTTTAGAAGTCTGGAAGCGTTGGCGCCTCAGGCAAAAAACAGTGCACAGGAAGTAGATCCAGGTCACCAGAATGATCAATCCGGCTGGAATGTAGAAAGCACCAAAACTGGGTTGCCATACCAACCAGCAGCTGCAGGAGAGGTCAGAAGATGTGAAAAAGGTCAGAGAGGGCAAAGGCTGGAATTATTCAAAGTACAGAAACACAAAGCAAGCTCTATGTACAACATAGACTTTTTAAAGGGGCTGTAACAGAGCAAGCGAGCATGCATAATTAATATGTATCAGTATTAGACAGTTAGGGGAAAAAAATCATTTAAGCTCATTAAAACTGAAAACATGATCTCAGAGAATTGTGTGTTATGCTGAGTGCCACCAGTACATATTAAACTGTAAGGTATCAAAATCACAGTGAAGAATATACAATATGACAAAATTATTATTTATGTTATTTTTACATTTTAAAATGTGATATAATATAAATTGAAAAAATAGAAGAGTTTCGATTTGTTGTTTCGATTTTAAAATTGTCATGTCATGTTAACCTTACCAAAAAAAATTGCACATGAAAATCATTAATGGGCACATTAAAAAAAACTATTTTAAAAAGTCATCTGTTGGATATTATTACTTCTGGTTTGTCCATTTTTATTTACATAAATCTTACAAGGAGTGATGCTTCTCAAAAGCGTGTGTGCTTTTCATATCCATAACACATCTATTTCTGATGTCTGGACTGGATCAAAAGTAATTTTATCAAAAGTGGTTCATGAAAATATAAACAGATGGATCAACATATTAATAATAAATACATTCTGTGAGGATTTATATTTCAAGTTTTAATTGAAAATGTCACATCTATAAAGCTGGAAGGCAAGATGTTGTAAAACACAGTACTCACTAAGGAATGTTGTCTCCATAGTTATTGATGTTTACTGCTGCAGTGATACCACATATAATGAGCGGGACACCTCCAGCTATTAAATAAAACCTGCAAAGAGACATAGAAATATAGAGGGAAGCATATAAGGGCATTCATTTAAAACAAAACAGACCAACTTAAAAGTTAACTTTATTAATAATAAAATACACAGTTTTGTATTACGCAGATACAAATAAATGTTGATCACTCTTTCAATGAGCAGTTGTACTATATTTCCTACAGATATTTTTTTTGGCATGTAGTAAGAAATATTTGTGTGGTCTACATAGACCGGTTCTGTGTCTCTGTCTGTCAATAAAGAGCCGTTTCTGGGCTCCAGACAGAGAAAGGAAGCATAGCATGATTTATCCCAGGAGGCAGGCGTGGGATCTGGGGATATTTCCCCAGGGTATATGGAGCGCATGGAGGTCTAGGTTAAAATGGTTGAAACGAGGAGATATATTTGCAGGCATGTCTCTGAGGATATGTGTATCCCTTAGATTTACAACTTCTATGTGCACTTTAATCTTTCTCTACAGCCTTAGTTTCCTGCCTATTTCTGACTCTCCATAACAGCAGATGGATTTCGCTTTCATGTGGACAATAGTGGTCTTTGATTAGTCCGTTTTTACCTCATGGTGGTCCATTCATAGCCTCTCAATAGACTCTTTTGCCCTTCATCTCTTGCAACAGCCCTAGCCATAGTTTAAATTCTCGATGTTCTGCTTCAATATAACCTTTCAACTTCTTGCACACCAATCTTCCACGATGACATCACTGACCTGAGCATGGGCCGCTGGGTTGGCTGCGCGGCGGTCTCGCCTTCTAGCTGCTGTGGAGACCTCAATAAGGCTTCTTTATAGATAACTCTGGCACTCACCCCGATCCATAATAAAGTGGATAAGGAGGAGTAATGAAGAACAATCCCCACCTGACAGAAATATACACATACATGAGAACATGAAAAGGAAGAAGTGACTACTTAATGCCATATTATGAGTATGCTGAATAACAAGGTTTTCAAGCAGTGCACGTCAAAAATACAGAAGCTCTCTTTGTTATATATGCATTTACTGTTTCTGTGCTTTGAAACTAATGAATTGACCAGAATACTCCAGTATACTGATAGAGATAGGATGTTGTTTGTTTATTCCAGAATTAAATGAATAACATGTAATGAAACCTAAATTCAATATTTTAATTTAATTAAATTTAATTAATTTATTAGTCCTTATTGGTGAACCTCCCCCCCAAAAACAATCTGCATATAGGTTTGTATTCCTTCTAAAAGCTTTTACATTTTTAAATTGATTAAAAAAAAACATGTAAGCACAATAATAAATTATTAACATAACACAACACAACATAACACTTTATATTTTATGTTTTTAATATTTATTATTTTTATTACAGTTTTTTTATTAATTAATCAATATAACGTAATATAACATAGTTTATTTTTAAATAATTTACTATTTTTTATTACTATTGTTTTATTAATTAACCAGTATGTTAACATCATCAAGTTTACTGTTTTTCACACACAATAAAAATGCATGACAATATATATTTTAGGTATGGGCCTTTTTGGCATTTTTGACCAGAATAAAATTGTAAGAATTTTAAAATCAATTGAACAACAAAAGAATTCCTCTTTATTTTTATCTAGGCCAGTGTTTGGTCGATGTTTATGTGTTTAGGAGTGATAAGAACTTACTGCCTGGCATATAATTGGGTATCCCGTCAGTGTGATGCCTCCAGCAAATACTGCAGATGTCATTGCGATGTGGAAACTGGTGTTTAAGAGGGTGTGCCAACTCTTCCTTGTGATTCTGATTGAACTGACCACAGAAAATAAAGCTGGTAAGAAACTATACAGTACTTTCAGTTTTAGTATTAGCAGCATGTATGCATATTTCATAAGGTAAGACAAATACCTGTGGTGCAATATATAGGTGATGATGATGGTGAAGAGACAAAGAAGCAACACTGCAGTGCAGGTGTAGATCACGGGGTGGAGAACTTCCACTGAAACTGGATGTGACCCCGGGAAATTTGGCATTTCCTAGATGAATTTGTAAGATGGAGAGAAGAATTTTTTTAAACACTTGGGTCTATGACCTGACCCCAGAGTAACCCTCAAAGACCCTCCAAAAACATTTCCTGGGACCTCTATGACACAAGGCAGCTATTAGTCGAGCCCTGGTGTCAGTATTTTGAATTACAGTTCTTCAGTGCCAAAAAGTTTCTGCCAATGGCCAAGATCAGCTCATCTGCTTTCAAATTCATACCATTTTCATGATAATAAACACAGTTTGAAACCAAGCCAAGCATCAAAGTCTTCCAGACACATGTCAGGGTGAAGAAATGTAGTGTTTGTAATGGGAGACCTGTCCTCCCTATATAAAGGAATGATACTTGACTAGGGGTGGGCAGGCTAGAAATACTCATTAGCTAGATAAGACTTACTACAACAGAATTATTCATCAGTAAACTGTCATAGTCTGCACTTGCTTAGTATTTTATGAAACTGTGTGGAAAAATATTATCATTGCAGATTTTTCTTATCATTATGAAGGCCATATTTCCTTAGATAGAACCACGATAGAATGTGAAGGTCAATTGTGAAGGACGCTATTATGCGTCTAGATCAGGGATGGGCAAACTCGGTCCTGGAGGGCCGCTGTCCTGCAGAGTTTAGTTCCAACCCCAATTAATCACACCTGAACCAGCTAATCAAGGTCTAATTAGGCATACAAGAAACTTTGAAGCAGGTGTGTTGAGGCAAGCTGGAGCTAAACTTTGCAGGACAGCGGCCCTCCAGGACCGAGTTTGCCCATCCCTGGTCTAGATGATGCTGACCAGTCAAATCTTCACTTGGAAATGTAAAATTATACAATGACTCAATTTTACCTGAAGTACAGCGTAGTTGCTTAGCACAGAGCAACGCAGCGTAGAGGTGGATGCATCACTATGGGCCAGCTGACAACCATTTAGACTCCAACTCCCATGATGCTCCAGGGCCCGCAAGCTCCAGTGAACAGCAACAGGGTCATTACCAGGTGACGTGTGGCGTAGTGACACCATAATGGGATCTGACTGATTCCACATGCTGCAGCCCTCTGAAAGGGAAAATAAACGGGACACAAAACGAATAAAGGGGAGATTATTGGGGTTAATGTTAACAGTTACGCTTTCTTGAACATGAGATGAACGGATTCACTACATTAAACTGAGCGCAAGGATACATTATATTAATCTTTTCCCAAACACTGGGGCGAATTCACTACACAGTCAAACCACTTTAAAACATGGTATTCGAGTGCCAAACCCTGCATCTTATTCACAAAGCCCACACAATCTATCCAGAGATGTTTGTTGACATTTTGTTTGAATCATTGCAGCAGTTATTCATTA
Source organism: Beaufortia kweichowensis (assembly GCA_019155185.1). NCBI lineage: Eukaryota > Metazoa > Chordata > Actinopteri > Cypriniformes > Gastromyzontidae > Beaufortia > Beaufortia kweichowensis. The sequence goes on from CM032806.1 coordinate 12,571,120, forward strand.
AAGTGAATTACATGACAGAGAGGAGAATCACAACTAGGCATACATCCAGGACACATATTGTTAGATCACAATATAGCACGCCTGCAAGCCTGCAAGATTGGAAACTGTGCACATTAGCGGATTTTAATATTTCCTGTGAAGTAGGTTTTAAAACAACACAGACAGCACTTGTGAAAAAATCATAAAAAATAACAACGCTAGAATGTTTTCAGTCTCATGAATGTTGGAGGTGAAGGCAACACACCAAGGCCCACGTAGATGACGGGAGTGTTGACACCACGTCTGCGAGCAAGGTCAGACGGCCCGGTGAAGTTTCCTGTAAATGGAAAGAATCTTCCACTGCGGAATGCCACAAACTGCAGCTTACAGTCAGGAGGAGCGTTCGGAGGAAACAGAGACGCAGGAAGAGACACAGAAGCAAGAGCCACTGCATTCTGGAAAGAGACAAAATTACATGTCAAAGTGAGTTATAGGCAATGGGGTTCACGTTAAGCTATAAGGTACCAGAGAATGGGCTGTATTGTGGATATAGTCATGGCTGGGGTGTTTTTAGCGCTTGCAACCCTTTCAGCTATTGTCATACTCATAGTATGGCACATCCAAAGTGATTTATTGCAATTATGAAGTGGTTACCAAATAAGTTCAAATCGACAAGAACGTTTAATCTCAAATTCATCCAATATCGCAAATGATCTGGGCTATGCTATAAACAGTCTTTTTGTACAATAAAATGTGTAAATTAAGGTGCTACAAAACGTTCTTCACAGTAATGCCATAGAAGAACAATTTTTTGGTTTCCCAAGGAACAATTTAGTTAAAGGTTTCAAAAATAACCATTTCTTAATTACCTTTTGTGAAACAGAAAGGTTCTGCGACGTTTACGAAACCATTTAGCTAAAAAAGTTTCTTTTCATGGCATTGTTTATCAAGCCGGACCACACGAGAAATCGTACATATTTTACGAGTTGGCTAATTCATACGAATTCGTACAATGTAACTTGTAAAAAAACATACGACTAGTAGGATAAAAGCAACGATAAAGGCCCTCCTCTACACCGCCGTAAAACGTACGAATGAGATCGTACGAATTGGTACGAATTAGCCAACTCATATAATAGGTTTAAAATCCTGTGAGATTGTGTTGTGTTTATCACTTATTATTAAGAGCGTCTATCAACAGCTTCTCTTCTTGTTCTCTTACTGTACCTCAACCTTTTTAATTCTCTAAGCAATTTTTTCAAAAACAGATGAAACAAAACTGATACAGATGAAACGTAACTAAGATTTGAAAAAGCAAAGTCAGGCCTTTCTTACCTTTAAAGGAAAAGCATTGAGTGAGGTGTTGTGTGTTCCTGTGGTGCAGCGGAAGCGTAGCTGTTGTTCGAGGGAGGACTCTATCCCATCATGCACCTGGCTCCCTCCAGTCCCTTCTCGTCTCTGATAGGCCGTGCAGCTCATTCCAGTAAAATGAGCAGGCCGGATCAAGTGGGCCTCCATCACAATATTACGAGAAATCTAAAAGAGATGTTACCACCCATTATGTCGAATGTTGGACCGTACAAAGAATCTAGTCTTTGCTGATGACCATAAAATTGTTAATAACCATAAAACTGTTTCACACAGTGCGGTATTGCATGGTGACCCTGATCTCATTTTCATGAAGCTTACACTACAGTTATGCTAGTATGTGACATGAAGACCCCAGAACGCCCAGTTTCTCAATGCTGTTATTGTGTCGAGACAGTAAAGAAAGCTTCGTCTAATGGAACACAACGAGGAACTTTCTAGAAGTCGCTTCAAATTCATCTACTACAGCCTGTACTTCTGACCAAATTACAAATTTTACTTGATGTTTTATTGCTTTGTTAATTAATTAATGAGTTGCTTTAACGTTGCATTAACGTTGCATCAACGTTGCTTTAACGGCATGTTTTAATACTTACAATAGACAGATCCTGGGCGTGAGAGTGCAGCTGTGGCCAAGCGAGAGTCTCCAGAGAATACACAACTGAACTGCAGGCTCTTTCCTCTCTCTGGGCCCGAGCCAGGATCTGATCATCCACCTGCATCAGGTTACTGCCCATTTCCACCAACACCTCTAACAGCTGGGTCAAAGAAGTACACAGAGATGTAAGCACACACACTACAAACACTACAAACAGTGAATATTTGGTGGTGTACACTAACCTCACGCAGTTCTGAGACATAGTCCATGAATTTGTGCATCATCTGAGCCACATAGAAAACATCCACAGTGTCAGTGAAACCTGCGGCCTCCAGTGTGTACGAACGCACCTGATGTGCCAGAGTTAATGCGTTGGAGGTGTTGATGGGCATCTGAGGGCCACAACATAAACAGAAATCATTTTTTGTCTTTTTCAACTTGACAAATGTATCAGAATGTTAAGTTTGTATGTTTTGTATGGACTTTCTCGATAGACAAAACTGTATATTGTATTCTGTAATCCTCACCCTACACTTAAATTTAACCCTTACACAAACCTTTCTGCATTTTTATATTTTTAAATAAACATCATTTAGTATGATTCAAAAGTAATTATGAAACATAGCAAACAAAAAGACACACACACATGTTTAGGACTTCTGTATGAATGACCTTCCCATCATGTGATTTTTTTATAGCATAATTAAAGCCCTTTAACCTGATAACTGTCACTGCACATATTGAGCAAACACATGAAAATGCACTATATCCAAACTACATACATTTTTTTACATTTTTTTTACATATTAGGAGGTATTTTTAAAAATAACATTAACATTAGTAGATGTTTATTGTTTTGAAAATTTGTCAAATATTTATCTTGAGTCTTATACCTTTCATATACCTTAATATATAGTTTGTCATGATAAGATTAGAATTCATCTATAAAATATTAAAGTGAATAGTGAAAGTGTTCCACCTGTGGAACGGTGACAGCTAACAGATAAAGTATCAAGAAAACTCTCTTCCAGTGTTTAATGGAAAGAATCGAGAAATTGGATTACATAAAAGAGGTCAAGAGCCTCCTTTGTGGTCTATTTCTGCCGAAATCAAAGCAAAAATAAACAAATATGTCCTGTTTCACAGTGGAATGTCTGGAATGTGTCAGTGTCAAAGCTCAAACGTTCGAACACTAACCAGTATAAACGTATGTAAGACTCTTGTGATGTCATTTGTATAGAGACACTCAGAGTAGTCTCCCTCTTCCCATCGTCCAGAGCGGTCACAGTAACGTGACGCTTTCTTCTGCTCCACACCGCCCCCTATAGTTAGGGAGGGGTAACGCAGCTGTAGACAGTACTGGTAGGAGGTGATGCCAGCTAGCGTTCTAGGCCATCTGAAGGTGGAAGAGAGGACAGTTGATATTTTGATAGATAAGTATTATTATACACAGACTTTATTGCACCTCACCTGAACTCCCCTCGGTTGTTGGTTATTCTCTGCTCCGGACAGAAGGAGGCGCTATTCTCCAGTACCACTATCTCCACACTACGTGTTGCGTTCCCACGGCCCGTGGACACCACACATTCCCACTCACCACTTGCCTCAATGTGGACATTTGACAGGATCAACTCACTAAAAATTATACATTTATATCTCATTAACATAAACAATTATATTATATTATTGAACTTTTGAAGAACAGATGAGATATTTTTCTACTGCACTCACGCCATTTTAACAAATGATTACTGGCTGCAAAACACATAAATGTTACCTGGTGATGAATGTACAGTCATGTTGCACACTGTCCTCCAGGTGAATCCCATTGGAAGGGTCATTGGTGACAGGTTGCCCATTGTGCTGCCAGCGCAGCGTAGTGATTTTGTCAACCAAAGAGGCAGTACAATGGAAAGGCAATCTGTCCCCTTTAAACACCACCTGCCTCAGCGACGGCAACAAAGACAGCGTCTGCAGTTCCAATGGACCATCTAGAGAACATGATGAATGAAAAGACAACAAAATTTTAGGGTAACCTGACTGAAATATTTTTTATAACCTTCTTTTAAAATACATTTATATCTCAAAGTAATAAAAACAGCCAAGGTAATAGATTATTACAGCACAGCAATTCTATTACAATATTAACATTAAGGCATTCAGAAAACACTTTTATTCAAAGTAAGGAAAATAACAAAAAAAGTGATTCATCCTGGAAGGCAATGACATGAGACGTGCTACAATACAATGTTTCAATAATTGTTATTGACATAACTGTAAAAATGGACACAAAGAAAAGAGCAGAAAATGTTATTATTATGGAATGCTAATAGCATGTTCTTGTCAATTATTCATGCAAAATATTATTTTATAATGCAATACATACTTTTATACATTTTTTATATATTTTGTAGCTTCTTCTTTGTATGCCACATGAGAAGAAGATGAATGAAAATGAATGAAAAGGAGTGATTTTGTGCCTTTTTGTGAGGATACTACAAGACGCTGCTCATTCACTGTTTACAAGGTCAATGAATCTCACGGTAAGACCTCGAGAAGATGGCTGATAACAAGCCAATTTATTTACAATTTTTTTTTCAGCAAAATTCCAATAGGTATACGTATCTTCCGTAGGTTTGATTAGTACAATTACTCTAAAATATGGAAAAAATTATTTAGTTCCAGTCCTTTACTTTGATTGGGCAAATCCTGAAGTTCTACAAAAGAAAACCATTAAAAACGTCTCATTCTCTTCGTTCTTAATTTTCTGTCGTACAGTATTTTCTCATTCAGTGTCAAGAGAAAAAACAGGATAAGACACATTATCAACCTGAACAGCCTCACTTTTTTATTATGTCGGCAGTATTTAAAATATTTGTATTACAATCTGACAATGTGCCAGTGTAATAAACCGTGATGTGCAAAGAGAGATGTACTGCTGGCTCTGAATGGTTTCCCACATGGTCTCATTTTGATTATTTTATCTGTCTTTGTTGTGACCGCTGTGTGTAAAAAGATTAGGCCATCAGTTGTCTAGTGAGGTGTAGGGATTACAAACTATTTTCCAGAATCCTAATAGACTGCACTGTTAAAAACACGCCAACCATAAGGGGTTTAGTGTTTCATCACCATATCATTATTCAAAATCAGCTTTGCTTGTGAAACAGTCTGACTGAATCAGTGTCTTTTAGTGGGTTGAGGATATTTATTCACAACTGGGGTCTTTTCAGCCAGCCACAGCTATGGCCAACATAAATATGTTTAAGAGCAGTGGAGGAAGACGAGGCAAAACAAGCTGATATTAAAACAGTAACAAGAGCTCTGCTTTGAGGCCCAGGACGTGGCAGAAAAATGCAGCGTATGTCTAACACGGAGACCATTTGAGGTTTAATAAAAAGTCGATGGGAAATATAATCAGACCCTAGTTTTGTTACTTTTTTAACAAAATACATTTGATCTTAGCTATGAAATACACATTAGGCAATGTCAGAATTTTTTGGAAAAATGCAAAATCGCATCAAAGACAGCAAGGAGGCAGTGCTATTGATAAATCAAGCCATTTGGCTCAAATGCTCGAACACTGACCAGTATGAACGTATGTAAATATGCATTTATGCAGAGAGAGAGAGAGAGAGAGAGAGAGAGAGAGAGAGAAAAAGAGAAAAAGAGAGAGAGAGAAGAGAGAGAGAGAGAGAGAGAGAGAGAGAGAGAGAGAGAGAGAGAGAGAGAGAGAAAGAGAGAGAGAGAGAGAAAGAGAGAGAGAGAGAGAGAGAGAGAGAGAGAGAGAGAGAGAGAGAGAGAGAGAGAGAGAGAGAGAGAGAGAGAGAGAGAGAGAGAGAGAGAGAGAGAGAGAGAGAGAGAGAGAGAGAGAGAGAGAGAGAGAGAGAGAGAGAGAGAGAGAGCCTATGTGATATTTCTGTATTTATTTTGCTGTAGTCTCTTACTCACCACAGCTGAAGTCACTCTCTCTCAGCAAACGCAAGGGTTTGTTTTGAAGCCTCCTGGGATACGCGCAGAGTGTTTCATCACCAAGGCGGACGGAACCGCTGCGAAAGAAACTCGGGACCCAGCGCAGACCACAGTCACATGACAAGAACTCCGTATGAAAGTTTCTAATAAGGGAGAAATTGAATTGTTGCTCAGTCCCAGGTAGACACGCCTATTTGTCCATCTCTAAGGAGTGCTTAAAAGAATATTTCATCCAAAAATAATGATCTGTCTAAACAGATTATTTATCCATTTAGTAGACAGTTTTATGGAAAGTAATCCATATTTTTTTCATATTTTTGCTTTTTCTGGGAATCAAACCCATGATCATTATGTTGTGAGCATTGTGTTTTACCACAGAAATGCCAATTAACAACGCTGACAAAACAGAAATCTATTAACAGTGCTATAAATAACACATGAATATGTGTTAAACAGCAAAACAGCTTTCATTTCAACTTACACCAGCTTTAGAGAGTGTAACTCCAGAAAGACGTTAGGATCCAAAGAAGAAAAGATGTTTCCAGATATGTTTCTATAATAAAGACAACAAACGTAGTATTTCACAATAATTCAATATGACATATGAACATCATAAAATGACGAATTTGCTGTAGATGTTGTGCTTATTATAATCTTAAGAACAAAAACTGTCAAATATAAGACTTCATCATTCGAGGCCCAGCAACCCTTTAAAAAGCAATAGTGGTTTTCTGTGGTTTTTCATTTAGCAATAAATATTTGTTTCAGGCATAATGACTTACAATTTAGTGAGGTTGGTAAGTCCCTGGAACATTTCTTGAGTCAGGCAGCCAATTCGGTTACTGGATAGGTCACTGTAAAAAGCAAATGAGATGTTATTTTGAGATGTAGTTCTGAAAGTCATGAATCTATGCTTCAATTTCCATTTGATTGTCATACGAAGAATGTCAGTAATGTAAAGTTAGTGTAATTCTAGGGTCTACATCATTCTCTCTCTCTGATAAACACTCTGTGAGGAGAGATACGTCAGCAGATCACAGTTTAATGTTAATAAAAGAAACACGAGGCTATGAAATAGCATTGGGACATGTCAGTGTTCATTCTCAGCGGTGTCGTGCTATTCACAGAAGTGATGTAGATGCAATCTAGAGTGTGCTTGATTATTGTACAAAGATTACTGGACATGAAAATTATTTCATGACTTTTACGAAACCCAAGAGTTATTACCATAATGCAAAAAAATTAAAATGAATAAAAATCATTATTGATTGAATTATATGATTTGACTAATAGGATTTGCAAATAAATTCAATTTTAAGATGCACTTACAGTTTTCGAAGAGCTGTGAGACCCAGAAAGGCTCCAGGCGTGATGGTGCTGATCAGATTATTCCTGAGATCTCTGAAGAAAGAGACAAATAAAAAGTCATTGAGCAGATGTATTATGTCTCTTTAAATGTAGTCGAATTGTATTTCTATAGATTTCCAAAGAATTTATAGTATTTTCCAAATTAGTGTGCAAATAAATGCACATTTTTAACTCTGAAGTACAAAAATGTATAAAATGTAAAGAAAAATGTAAAGAAAAGTGAAATGCTGTTTACTTAAGTGTACTGGATTGTGCACACCTAAGACAGTTAAGCAAATATATACATGTGTTTGAAAGAAAGAGAAGTTATATCTCTGTTTACATATGTTTGTATATGTGCAGCAATCCACCATAAAATCCAAAACAACCAGCAAACATCAGCAAAAACAACATATACAGAAATATTAAACACTTATATTTATTTTACTTGGCCGTGCTGTTGACCGTAAGACTCTTGCCCGGCCTTCAACATGCTTTTCTGTGTCCTGCGTCTGTTTAAGCAGAAAGGATTTTTTGGTATTTTTATTCAATACCTCAGGCCACCTGTTTCTGGGGCTCGAAAATGAGGTCGATCTCGCAAGTAAAGAAAACAGACAAACATCAGTGGAATTCAGAAAGAGGAGAAAGTGGAGATGCAGAGAAGTTTTTAAAGAGACCGTTCCCACGATAAAGTCAAACCGTAAATATTCATTTCCAGTGAAAGCTTTGAAGATACTGTTTCAGCTCTTCTCTCCCGTCCCAGATCTTTGCTGTCTGCTTCCTCATTCAGTATGTTGCAACATTTATCAGCACATCCTCCCTCAAAACATAAAACAACACACCTAATAATGGCAAATTAACCTTTTGAAACTCTTGCCATGTTTTTATATTGGCTAGAAATATGGGAATGGTGAAGCTAGAAACTTCCTAACTATCCCAAAGGCAAATAAACAAAATATTACTTTTCTAAAACTAGCTTCTTTTTTTCTACAGTCAAAATAACCCACCCTATAATTTTTCTATCATGCAAAAAATGTCCATATTATTTAACCTGATGACTATCACTGCACATATTTAGCACACACATGAAAACACATAAATTTTCATTCACAAAATATATATATTTTTTTACTTATTTTTATGAAAATTTGCCAAATATTTATTCGCCTAAATAAACTAAAATAAAGAAACATCCATGTACATCCATCCAATAGTTTCAAAATTTTCACAAAATATATATATTTTTTTACTTATTTTTATGAAAATAAAATTGCATGCATGGGATTGGTACAAAGGGTTTATTAAATGTAGATATCAGCAACTTTTGACAGGTAATAAACTAAAATAAAGAAACATCCATGTACAGTCCATCCGTATAGTAATGTAATGTATCTATCACACTTAATGACAGTAAATGTGCATAATATAACTTTTTTTTTATATATATATATAACTTTTATATAAATTTATATAACTTTTATTATTTAAAAAAAAATTAACCATCGGCTTTGGCGCCCCCATGGTCTGCGCTCACCATATACAATGTAATGTATCTATCACACTTAATGACAGTAAATGTTCATAATAGCTCACCAACAATACATCGTGATATTATTGTCCTGACAGGTTAATAACAGATTAGCTGTAAATCTTTGCAGGGAACCAAACCATTCACACTGGCATAACACAATGCAGAGCAGTGCTGATCTGTCACATCCATGTGATTTATCGAGTACTGCATGATTGACTCATTAATAGCCATCAGAATGAATACAGAAGGTAAGAGAGTGACTACTAGAGAAAGTTATGCATTACTATGTACATGCTACATTCAGCGTGTTGGGGTTGAGGAATATTCAATGATGTACAATGAGTATGTCGTCACTAATATAGTAAAGCAAGTTAAAAACCAACATGTGGGACATTTTAACTCTTTAATTTTAAATAGTCTATAAAACCAAAGTTAAAAATATTTTTTACATAAAGTAGAAAAACATTATTAGACTGATATGAAAAATGAAAATAAGTCTACTGGAAGTCTACTGGAAGCCTAAAAGTGACTCTCTCTCTCTCTCTCTCTCTCTCTCTCTCTCTCTCTCTCTCTCTCTCTCTCTCTCTCTCTCTCTCTCTCTCTCTCTCTCTCTCTCTCTCTCTCTCTCTCTCTCTCTCTCTCTCTCTCTCTCTCTCTCTCTCTCTCAAATAGTAAAAAGTCCACAATTCAATTTGATTATTAAACATACTAAATGATGTTTAAAATGTACAAAATGTTAAAATGCAGAAAGGTTTAGGGGTATGGTAAGGGTTACATGATACAATATACAGTTTGTACAGTATAAAAGTCATTATGTCTACGGAGTCCCTGTAAAACATGGAAACTCAACGTGTGTGTGATGAGGAAACAGTGGGTAGAAACTATCTTTTCATCACAGTGCTAATGAGGGTTAGGACACGCCGGCCAGGAAATGGCTATTGTTCCTTTTCCAAAAGCACGGCTACTGGCACACACACACACAGCCATAAGTAAAGGTCAGATTGAAGTGTGCTCTCCGTGTGTGAAGATCAACACAGACAGTCTCTTATCAGTGAGATGGGGAATGTGGAGCAGAGTAGTCCGACGTTAAAAGACACACAGAAACCCACACGATATAAGTATAAGGTCAGTGTTGTTGTTTTATTTGCAGTAATTAAAACACTCCAGAGTGCACATATGGAGTTGTGGTCCATGAACTTTTATGAACTATTTCTGAACCAAGCCTTTAAATCACTATAAGTCTGAGCCAAAGGCTGCTAGAAAACATTGGAAAAACCTGGTTTATTTACATCAAGTAATTTTGTATTTGAAAAAGTGCTCAATGTGATAAAATCACAGCCAGTCCTTGTATATTAAATGTTTATTTTGCAGCTACAGGACAAGTGTCAGTCATCAATTTCATTTTCCTCATCGTATGCAACACAGCTACGTTCTGTCAAGATAAGATTACACACATAAACAAATCCATATAACACACAGCCAAAATTACACTCACCAAGCACCAATTGGCCTTGCCGAGTAAATAAAACATTCTGTCCAGTTGGCCGGTAACTTTATAAGGAATTGCAACATCACACATGGTTTATGTTAAACTGTAAGAACGACAGTCTGACCCTTGCTGATTTACAGTAAGTGACCTGACCGGCGACTAAAGAAAGCATCTGTTGTGACTTTTACTTACAGTATGTGGAAAATTTATACTTCAAGTTTTTCGCTCCAGAACTCCAGATGTGAATTATTCAAAATAAGATATTGTTTTCTATAAGATTAGACTACCAAACAATGTGACAAATGATGATGCTGTGCTTTAACATTTTGTTTTGTGAGATCGAGATAAGTTGTTTATAAGTAAATATGTTATTGTTTCATCAAGAAAAAATTTATTACAAACAACTGTTCCACTACCCGGTAATCTAGTTAATCTAAGTTATTTTATTTATACAAGTTATTTTCAATTATCAGGCGATCCATTAATAAAAGCAGGATGAGGTGTGCATTATTGTGCATGTGAATGTTTTTCTTGCATGTGTGTGTGTAAGGTATACATGCGCCTGTTTATTTGTAGATGTAGGTGCGGATGGCGAAAGCCGTTTTGGTGCCTCGTGTCATTTCCTGTCCCCACACAGGTTGTTTCTAGTTTATTTTACTGGTTTCCTTCATGTTTTCCTGTACTGAAAAGGGGGGCGCAGAACCCTGTGCAATGTCCAATAACGCACACATACACAGCGTGTTACACAATGGGGTCCTTATAACACTGCCCTGAAATTTACATCGACCCACCCCAATCCAAACAGGAAATCTGGATCTGCCTGCTTTTTATTTTTCCAGCTCATTTCCTGCTTTTCCTGTCCTTACTCAGATTATTGGAATAGCTGTTCTCCATCCAGTCCTTCCTGAGTCAACGGTAACCACATTTATCATTTAAATTCATAAATTGAAGTATACTGTAAACCTAGCTAAAACCATGACAGTGGACATTAAAAAATGTTTAAAATATGAGGAGATATAATTTGCAACGTATTGTAAAATAAACAGAACTATTTAAATTTTTATCCACTTAAAGTTTAGGACTGGAATCACATATAATGTGAAGATCAGACCCTTGAATGTTTCCAGACCAGGATGTAATTTTAGCAGAAACTTCACTGAACCTATATAGAAATAGCCTGCTTTATTTAAGAGTTATATTTCCGTGGTAAACGTTGATTATATATTTGCTCATTCTTGTCCAATTGCAGAAGGAAGGTTCAATGCCAAGATAAATGCTACAGCCAGAATTGGGGAAAATAGCTCAGACTTCAGCTAGAAATGTGTAGACTTCCAGAAATGCAGATAAATTAGGCATGTGGATTTAGAAATGACTATTTGTGTTTTTAGGATATTCTTTCATTTGGCTTGCAATGTGAATATAGAAAATAAACATTCAGAGGTTTTCTGTATATTTTTACCCAAAATCATCATATTGGCCTTTTACATTTTTCATTGACCTCGTCATTTCAAATGTCCCTTGTGAGAACTTGTATGTTATGGTAGTAAATTATTCTGAACTATAAAATAAGCAAATGTAGTCTTACATAGCAGGAAAAATAATCTAATTCACTACAGAGAACTGCCCATTAAAAACCAAGTAACTACAATAACTACCAAAAATCAGATTAACAATAAATATTATAGGCTGTCGGACAGGAAAAAATTTAGTGATCGGGCCACAATCCCACATATGGGCCCGGCATAAAATAGTTTGGTAATAGAGAACTGAAGCTTTGTCACTAGGCCAGCGTAAGCACAAAGAAACAGCTGTCTGACAGCACAGACAGAACAAAATATCAGTGAATGAATGGAAGACAATCACAGGCTATGTGTGAATACTGATGCATGTGGGTGGACTTTGAGATTTAAAAAGGATTTTTGCGAATGTGAAGGAGGGAACATTATGGAAGTCTTAAGCGGCCATCCATTGTTTTGTTTTTTTCGTATTGTTTTTTGTGATCTCGACTTAATTCTCTAGTAATCTCGACATAACAAAAGTTTCTTTGCGACATAACGAAAGTTCAATTCTTGTGATGTGCTTATGTTTACTGAATATAACGTGTTGTTTTGTTTGGAGACAGCAAAAGCATATTTAGCGAAATTAGCATGGATGAACAAATATGATTTTACTTGGATCAGTAATTCGCTCAAGCTAAAATCCCCTATCAGTAATGGACAAATCCAGTCGTAAATTTATGGACCGTCTCTAAAGTTACAACACATTAATATACTTCTTACAGCATTAACAGCATTTAAATGGAATGACTTACAGTCAACAAACAGTCACAAACTGTACAGTGTTCATGTGGTTGTCAGCAAATTGCACATTTTTGTAGATTTTTGGTATAAAATAAACTGTTAAATGTTATTAAAGTTAGAAACTAATATATTATAACTTTAGAGACGATCCCTAAAATCGCAAACATCCACAGTCCAACTTTATTTATTAAATCTATTGTGGGCAATTATTAACTACACTTTTGCTTTCTCAAGATCACGAAAAACTATAAATAATAAATAATAAATAAATAAAATAAGGACTTAAGACTTTAAGTAGCTAATAGAAATTTCTTACATCACTTTTTTCACTTAACTGCCATATTCGGAAACAAAGTCAGCACAGAAATCTATATCTGATTTATATTTGCCTAAAGACAACAGACATGTTGAATCAAAAGAGCATGTGCAACTCCTTACAGAAACAATCGGCAGCGAAGGCAAATGAACAGCGAGTCTGTGCTATTACAATGATACAGTGTTCCTGTAGATCTACTGGTGGAATATGACACTAACAACATCAAGGTCATGGGTTCAATTCCCAGCAAACCCACATGCTGATATAAAACATACCATGAATTCAGGCTGAATTAAATAAAAGCACCTGCCAGATGTATAACCATAAACGCAAACATGACACTAAAGTTCCACCTCCAAAATCTGCTGCAGATGCGGAAATACAAACGCGTGTATTTTTATTTACAGTAAGCGTAACTGTTGCATCTCTAATTTATGATCCAATTAAAACTAAATAAACATTTTCTGCACAGTGAACATGTACATTAACTTAATGTACATGTTCAGCTTTCACCCATTCCTTGGTGTGACCGTACGCTCTATCAGTCCATCTTGCTTTTCCCTTTCGTGAAAAGCCCAGACGCTATCGAATCCAGCTAGCAATATAAACACACCCACACTAGCACATATACACACAGTGACAAACACACCCCTTGCCTTGAGTTTATCTAACAGTCACATCTGGAGTCTATCAGCTGCAGCAGTCTGCCCCCCCTTCCCTTCCTCCTCACACACTCCCCTCTGTTCCTCCTCTCTGGTACTCCTTTAACACTTTCATCCCCACATCGCTACTGGATACACAGGATATTCAGCTCCCGCTGAGTGTGAGGCGTGTTCAACGGTCACCACAACAAACTATTTGTTTGGGTGTTGTTTATCAGGATTATTTTGGGAGTAAACAATGAGCACAGTTTTACTTTGATTATGCATAACAAACTGATTATGCAGAAGGTCATGTAAATGTGTTTTTTTTGTAAGATAAATTACTCCAATTGCATTGCATGTAAATGCCTAATCTTTTTCTCACACATGTAACGATTCACGTATCTCACTATGCGATACCATTCACAATACTGATCTCACAATACTTTTTACAATTAGTTTTACAAATTAGAAATGAACAAGTGCCTATTGCAATTTTAAAACAAATTTCGAATCAACTAAAGAAATGAATAATTTAAAAATAAAAGAAAATAAAAAACTTTGTCTGTGCTTTTCCTAGCTTGTAAATCCTAGCTTTGTTTTTTTTTAAAAGTTTTCAGGCATAAGATATATACAAGGGTCAATGCATTTCGTGAACGAGAACGATTCATTCACATAAAATATTCGTTCAAAGTGAACGATTCGTTCACGAACGTTACATGACCAAACTCTGCACATGTCCCCTGCGGTTTGTAGTAAACACAGCGGCCCCTGCTGTTCACGACATGCATCGCGAATCGTTTTACATCTCAACACATTTGAACAATATCATATTGCTACTCGATTTAAATCGTCACATATTTTAATCGATTTTTAACCAGCTCGTTGTGAATCATTACATCCCTAGAATATGTAAATGTTACAAACTTTGAATTAGTTTTAATAGACTATAGGTGGTGATGTCAATGTTTACGAGAAACCTCACAAATCTCAAAGTTCCATGTAAACATGGTTTTCTGTGTTGCCGGAGGACACTATTCAAAGTCAGACATCTGTGCAGAAATACCAGCATCCCTAGAGATGTACATAAATAGACAATGTGAAACATTTACTTTAAATCAAATAAATGCATCAATGAATGAGACAATGTTACATGATAATTAAACCTGTTTAGCAGAAAATGTTTGCTGTTTGCATACTTTGTTGATATTAACACACCTGCAGAGCATATGCTAACACTGTATTGCATTGTTAAATTTCACGGCTCACCGGTATGCTTGATTCTGATTGGTCAATTATGGCGTTCAACAATCAGATATTTGTAAAATAAAAATGTTGCCTCAATTTGGTTGCATAGAGCTGTTGACAACCCAAGAGCTACGAAGCTTACAGCAGGATTGTACCGCAAATGTGATGTTATTAGATTTATTCTGGTGTCACTAAGTCTGGTTTATTTATTATTTAAAGTATTCTCTGGTTAAATCAATGCACATTTACATTTACATTTAGGCATTTAGCTGACGCTTTTATCCAAAGCGACTTACAATAGTAGGAGACAATGAAGCGACACATCAGAAGCGGCAACAATAGTACTAGGAAGTGCTTTGCTAAGTTTACAATGTTTTGCAGTGCTAGATAAACACCTGTAGAGGAAAGAAGAGTTTTTTTATTTTTTATTATGATGTCAGGTGTTCGTGGAAGAGGTGTGTTTTTAGTTGTTTCTTAAAGGAGGTGAGGGATGTGGCAGAACGGATTGCGTTAGGGAGATTATTCCACAAGCCGGGTTTGTAGGACTTTTAAAAACATTAGACGCTAATTGAATCCACATCTGTGTTGGTCTGACTGTTTATTAGGGGAAAGATGGTGAAATTCACTACCCTTAAGATTTTATAAGCGGCCAGTCAGCCCAGCAGTGACCAACACACACACACACGGGTTTCTATGTTTTACGGGGACTTTCCACAGACATAATGACTTTTATACTGTACTGTATCTCGAATCCCAAGACAAACCTTTCTGCATTTTTACATTTTCAACTAAACATCATTTAGTATGATTTATAACCTGAACACACGCACTGAACCCCCTCCCCGCTAAGGTCATCCGCTTACCTCCATTGGAAACAATGTTAATCATAACTCCAAACACAACATTATGAACTCTATGTTATATTAGACAGAGCGGGCTGGTTCACCGTTCTCATATTCTCTCTCTCCTCTTGAGACACACTTTAGCCTCTGAGCGACTGGAAGAAAGTGGTCTGTTTTCTCTGCATCATTTCTTTGGATGGAACGTTCTGCTTGTATAAAGTCTGATGTGTGTACGTTACAGTGGTTCTGTTCCAAACTTAACTAACTGCCTACCTAGACAGCAACTGGACGTGCTCCAGACTTTTCCAAAGATAAAAATGTTGGTCATCATCTTGGCTGCGATGGATCAATGGAAAATCAGTGTCAACCTGCAATTTCAACACATCTGGATTGTAAGCAACAGGGTGCTGCATGACAAAACTAAATTCACATTACGAGCGATTGTAATTTCGTAAATTTGCGTAGAGATACGCTACTGGAGATACTGGAGATCCAACGTCATTCATTAAAACCAAAGTTTTCAGTTCTACCAAACTTTGGGTATTCTTGCCGTCTCATTATTCTCATTACCGCGGCTCAAATCAGTCCCGGACAGGCCGCTGTGATCTGTTCACACACTCGTAAGAGCCTACGCTCATTAGCAGGGTCCAGCCTCATTACCAGATATTTGTGTGTGTGTGTGTGTGTCTACGTTATGTGGCAATGTGCCGTTTTGAGGTGCAGTGCTGGGTGGAAATGTACAGTAATTTAGCAGATCAAGAAAGAAAACTTGGCCGTGCATTTCTTTGGAGGGAGGGAATCAGGTAAAGCTGCATCTTTCATTATGTGCGAGTGTGAATGAAAACCAGATCAACACAAAGATACGCACACACATACACACATATGGCCTTTGTGAAGCTGTACAGCAGCCGCTGTGTTCTATAAGGGTATAAAACAAACATGGTTAAACGTCGCTCTCATTGGGTGGTTTGGCGAACTATGAAGGACTTCTTTTCTTTGAGGAGGTCTGATTTAATGAAAGGGAGAACTGTGCGAGGAGCGACCGACGCTGGACACTCCTCCTGCCCTTCAGCAATACTGTAATGTTACCGCACAGATGCTTTCATATGGAAGTATACTGAAGCGAGATCTTTTCATACCGTTTCGTTCTTTTCCATCTCCAAAGAGGGTAATCTTGTCGATTGTGTGACACCTGTTTGGTTAAAAAGGTGCACAATTTTGCTGAATTCAAGATCAAATTTAACACCAAATTGTCCAATCCAGCACTAAATAATGAGCCTTAAATTCACCTTTAACTTTTTACAGGAACAGATGTCTTAAGAGTAGAAAAGAAAGATTTGTTTAGACAATATTTAGAGACCTGAAGCCACGCCAAACCAGTTTGAGTGTGATGTCCATAATAGGATGCAAAGCCTCAACACGTACGGAGAAAGAGCGAAACACAGCCAGACAAAAAACCTTTTGCCATATCAATCAATAACACATGTGTCATGATAAAGAATGCGTTGACATCACTTTCTGTCAAATACTGCTAAAGCGTGCTGACAACACGCTCTGGAAAACTGGAAAAAAGTTGGAGTGCATCAATCAGTAGTCGAATCTGTTTTTAATACTTTCATAACAACACTCATGTTAAACATGAATACGTTTTCATTTTTGCTGGACAGAGCGCACAGATAAGATAAAACCCCACAAGGACTTACAGCCTGAAACCAGAACCAGAAACGATCACCAGAGATGCGTGCTCGCTCACAAACGCACACCAAAACAAGAATAAACAGTGTAACAATGGAGCAATACACATGCACATCTTTACGCACATCACACAGGCCTGTCACTCAGCAGGAGGTTGAGGCCCACGGCATGCTGGGAAATTTGTTTGTTACAAATTATACAATCAACTGTGATCTTGTTCTCATGAGTGAAGGAAACTGATTTAATCAATTTCAGATCATCTTTATTTATAAATGATTTGATACATTGATTCCTAATAGTGTAGCACCCCACGATATGCTTTGGGTTTATAAAGTGTTTGATTTCAGATAAATCTCTCTTTTATAAATATTTGATTTGCATATAAATTTTGTTGAGAGTTGATGACACTGACAATAAATTATAGTGTTTCTTTAAAAAAACTGTTTGTTTTTTTTAAAGTTGGAGTCATCTTACTTTCGAGAGGTGTAAAGACACTCAGCATATGTCAAAGAATATGCTTTCATTTATCAATAAATAAATAAAAATCATTCTATATGTCTAAGAAATGTTTATAAAATTTCTGCTGACAGAAAAATTGCCTGATTATCTGTTTGCTTTTATTTGTATTTATTATTGTAATTATTTGCAATCATTACTGTATATACATTTCCTACTTTATTTGAACATTTTTGTTGTTAATGTCCAGTAAAACACCCACTTCCCTCATCAGTTTAACCCCAGACCCAGGTATGAGTGTTCGTGGGCCCGGCTCCAGTTTCTTTGCTCTTTGACCTCTGCTATTCCTTGGGGGTCTTGTCTGCACTTGCAAAAACAAGCAAATCAGATCCTTTCACCGTAAAAAAAACACCTACACACAGAGAACAGCCCTGTCTTACACATATGGCTAATCACTGCACACGTGCACATGTGCGCGCACACACGTGTGCACACTGATGACCTCACACACGGTCACAAACACAACAACCCGACACATGTGCATAGACACATACATGTGCAAAAATTCTAAATCAATATAGTCTTAGACCATCAAAATAGTATTACCGTGTTATTTACTTACATTACTGTACATTACTGTAAATTTGATATCATGAATTGTGAAATAATAATGAAATATTTCCCTGTTTTGAATAAGCAATTATTATAATGTGTTATGGTTACAACGATTTACAATAACATACAAGTGATTATAATGTACAGAATAATACACACATCAACTAAAGTGTTGCCAAAGAAAACAGCCTCGCTATTAAGTATCACGTGCCAAAACTGCAGGTCAACCAGCAACTTTAACAGAACATATTTCTTCCTCCCAAAATCACTGGCAGCCTGGCCTCTCCTCCGCCTCGTCTATTATCTCTCCAGACTCAGCAGTTTTTATGGAGGTGTAATGAGACTCTTTCCTCTAGAGTTCTGTGATAGCCACACTTACTGACTCGACCTCCCTACTGTAGCGTCAGCCTCACAGGCTGTAAATTATTTCCTGTGGGAACGGACGGCGTGCCACAGATTTCGTCAACAGAGCTTAACTGTTGGGATCTCAAACCACCAGCCTGTAGACTGAGTTTCACATGACCCTTCAAGTATTAACAGTTTATCATTAAAAGTGTAGTGTGTTATATTTATTATACGGTGTACAATGCCAGAAGAACCATTTTTAGCTGTATGGTTTTATAAAGAAACTTCTGTTCCACAAAAGGTTGTTTGTAGTGAAAAACGTGATTTAGACTATAAAAAAGTAAAAAAAGAAATGATTTTTTTGAGAACCTTTGGCTGAATGGTTCTTTGTGGACCCAAAAATGGTTCTTCTATGAACCTTTTGAAGCACCTTTATTTTTATTTTTAAGGGTGTATCTGTGTCCTTTATTTTTATTTTTTAATGGAGAAAAGATCAATGTTGATGGCATAAACACTTCTCTTTATACTGTATATGTGACGCTGTACCACAAAACCAGTCATAATTATCACGGGTATATTTGTAGAAATAGCCAAAAATACATGGTATGGGTCAAAATTATCGATTTTTCTTTAATGCCCAAAATTATTAGGATGTTATGTAAATATCATCTTCCATGAAGATATTTTGTCAATTTCCTACCGTAAATATATCAAAACTTTAACTTTTATGAGTATGACTTCATTTTGACAAATTTTAAGGTGATTTTCTCAATATTTATATTTTTGCACCCTCATATTCCAGATTTTCAAATAGTTGTATCTCCTATCCTAACAAGCCATACATCAATGGAAAGCTTTTAAACGTGTTTTATGGTACAGGGTCACATATACAGTAATGATTGAACAAGCTATTAAATGTAATTAACTGAAAACTGTGGGATACGTGACTTTAACAACAAAAAATCTGAGTGCACATTGATATTTACATTAATAACCCGCTGAAAAGACCAGCAGGAAGCTGAACAGGTTAAACGGGATGGTTTTTCTGGTTAAATTAGTAGACCGAAAACACGACAATGGTTAACAGCAACTGCCACTAAAAGCCCTATAATGATGATGATGCTGGTGAGAAAGAGCTTTACTTACAGTTTCTCGAGGAAGGACAGGCCAGTGAAGGAGCCATCTTTCAGAACACGGATACGATTGTTGCTCAAGTTTCTGTGAAAATAAAAGGAAACCAAAAAGCTGATGAAATGAGTCGTTTTGATGACAAGCACTAAACACACATTCACAGACAGCGACATGATATGAAATCTACTCATGCATCCAATGAAAACAGTCACACGGCCAAAAAATACATACATCTACAGTAAACACCTTAACACAAGCATGCTTATTAGACCAGACATCTCAAACACACATATTCTCGCCAACTTTTGGACATTTGCAGCCTATAAACTTCACGACCGCAGCAAGCATTGAATTCTGCTACTGTATATTTATCAAAAGATTAAATAATACATTTAGGTTAATGAATCACAGTCAGTCAGGGACTTTTTCTTCCAGAGGAAGGAAGACGTTTAGTGATTTTACTTCCTGAAAGTTGCTTTTATATTTGTACTGTGTGGTAACCATTTTCTAAAAGCAATAAGGTACTGGAGGCTAGTGCTTTATCATAAATTAGTGACGGATGCAAGCATATATACATATAATGTGCAGAGCGATAAGGATCCAAACATACAGTGTCTGAGAAAGAACCGGCCTAAAACACAAGTTCAGGGAACCGAAAGCCACAAAGCGGCGATAACTTCAGCTATCATAGCTGGCTGTTTCCAATTAATCCTCACAGCTTAATGGAGGGATGAGAATGGGCATGAGGACCAGGAGGGGGAGGAAGCGATAATCTTGATAATCATGTTGGATACATTTTTACATCAAAAGGAAATCGAGGTCCACATCAAACGCACGCCCGGCTTTCTGTCACGACAATTATCCCTTTCGCCATTGGCTAATGGGCCTAAAACCAGAGAGAGTCTTATCTGAGTCAAGAACAGAGAAAGGAAGAGGAAGAGAGAGAGCTGGTCATGCTTTGGATGGTGGTATGGGTAAATACAACAGGTTTGGATTTGGTTTGTTGCTGATGGGAAAAAGGAAAAACACACAAATTTTAGTACGCTGATAGTTACGATGTAGTGCTGCTTTAGATCTTCAGTATTTCTATCTGAATTTAAAGCATGAATTAAAACAATACAGTTAGGAAAAACGCAAAGCTTTTAAGAAATAGCTACTTTACTGGTAACATCAACACTAAGATTAACCTTGTAAATCTAGGAAGACCCGGTCTTTCAATCCTTATCTGCCATCTGAAAATAAAATCCAAAAAAACCTACTTATTTACTTAAACTGTTATTTCCAAACATTGTTCAGTCCTCATCATCTATATCAATTTTCAATTACAACTTTAAGTCTCCAAGTAATTGAAATTAAGCTGTAATTTTGTCAAATTAAACAAAAATATACACTTATAATTATATTTATATATGTAATTAAATTGTTTTTTCCCAACTGTGATGTTAGCTATAAAATTTTGCTCAGCAAGACAGGCAAGTTGCTATTTTATTGAGAAAATCTGTAAAACGTTATTTCACAATTGTCATTTTTTACAATAAAATTAACCGAATAATGTTGATGGATGATGATTATAATAGTTTAGCAAAAATGACACAGTTCTTCTGTGATGCTTGTATATCCACTGTTGGACACTGTTAGCAGACTGCTAAAAAGGTTTTTAAGATTTTTAAGATTATTAAGATTTATTAAGATATTACAGTATAATTAGGATGACATGTAAATTCTACTAGCAATTTTATGACTCTTTTAGTATGACTAATGCTGTTCCTGACCACCTGACCACTTTGTGCATACACAGAGCATAACTATCAAGCCATTTAGCTTGTATTTAAGAGGCATT
The DNA here is from genome assembly GCA_019155185.1 of Beaufortia kweichowensis. Lineage (NCBI taxonomy): Eukaryota > Metazoa > Chordata > Actinopteri > Cypriniformes > Gastromyzontidae > Beaufortia > Beaufortia kweichowensis. Next base: position 12,592,830 of record CM032806.1, read on the forward strand.
TCAAGTGTCCCAAGAGTCTCTCTCCTTTGGCAGAAAATGAATAAAAATTATAATTTGCCTTTGTCAGATTACTGTATAAATTAGGTTTATTACTCAAAACCACTAACCAACTGCATTCCTCCTACTGTTGCAGGATGCAGGAGGATCAGGACACTGAGAATCTGGATGTGACCAGATTTACATCTTCAAATAGCATTTTGACCCCAATCTACCCCGCCTGATGCTCCACTTAGGCACACGAACAGTGCGCTAACTGAAGCCAGACACAAGATAAAAGAGGAAGACCAGACATATCTGCTGCATAATTCAACACAGAGAAAGTCAAAAGTCAAAAGAGATATCGCTGGCCACAACACAAACCATTTAATTGGACCCAGAGACTGCAGAGCTATACATAGTAATGAGTGTTTTCTCAGGAAGAAACCATATCATTTAGAAAGTGAGTGTGTGTGTTTGAGGTTACACGTCATATAAGGTCTCGGGTTGCTGAAAGTTGCTTGTATATTGCGTTGTGTGTGTGTTGTGCTCAGGTTACTAGTTGATTGCTTACTGACCCATGTATTTTTTTATGAATAATGATTTACTGTACATTTTAGTCTGCTCCTTACACAAAGCTATCATGTGACAAGCTACTTTTGTGGAAGATTTTTTATTTTCTAGTTGATTTGATTTTTTACTTTTTTTTTCAAACCGTTTATTTCAATAAATAATATAATAAAATGTTATATAAAATGTATAAATACACAATAAAATGTTAAATAAAACCGTTCAGTATACACATGAAAATGCACAAATCTGAAATACGAAATAATATTTGTTTTATATTTTTTATTATCTATGATTAATTCTTTAACAAATTTTCTATAATAAATTTTTTTATTCGAGGTATTTTTAAAAATAACATTAATATTATTTTTTGTGTGTATGTTTATTGTTTATTGTAAAATTTGACAAATACTTATTCTTTTTTGTTGTTATGATTTGTTACGATTAGAATTCAGAAATATTAAAGTGAATAGTGAAATAACCTGTGGAACGGTGACAATTAACAGGTAAAAAAAGGAGGAAATAAGGTTAGAACTGCAGATTTCCTTATTTGAAACCCATTTCCAAAAGCCAAATTGTGTTTAGGGAACAAACTGTATAAGACAGCAGGCAGGAATCCATACACACTGACAGCCGCACACAAAAATACACACACGGAAAAACATGCTGCGTACAGACACGCACACATGAGAATTTAAAGAGGGCCGCTCTGTAAACAATCTGGAACAGGCGGTGCTCCCGTTCGGCTAAACAGGAAGTGGAGAAAATGAGCTGTTTATACAGAGCTTGGCTGACTGAGGTCAGAGGTCAACCCCGGAGCGCTTCCTGCTCTGCTGCGTGATGGACAGAGCAGAGAGCAAGAGCAGGTGGACAGCAGAATGAGGGGAAGAGATAAGGGGCATATGGCAAGAGGTAAATAAGCAAGGAAAGGAAAAAGGAATGATAATAATGTTAAAAAATAAGTGTGATGTAAAGGGAGAGAGAGAGAGAGAGAGAGAGAGAGAGAGAGAGAGAGAGAGTTAAAGTAAAGCTTTGGTATAGATTGTATCTTGTATAAAAGGTCTTGGATAATGAGGACAGGTTCTCATTTTAATGTGCTTCTCAAAGAAAACAAAAACAAAATTGACATTTTTCCCTAATGATGCTGCATTCATATAATTTTGGAAAAATTATGCAGAAAATTTGGCTCAGCATGAACAACTCAAAGTTTCCAAGTCGTCATCTCATAATTACTGTAATTCATCAGTGCACTACATTTTGTACTAAAAATGTTTTATGATCTTTTATAAAATGGAAAAACGTATAAAATGACTGATATATGCTAAGGTAGCTTAAGAAAAAATAATATTGACACAAATAATATTGACAAATGCCTGACATGTTTTAACCAATCAAAACCCATCCTACATCATTCATGGTTGAATATTCTGTTTCGCTCAAAAATGTCATCTTATTTCTGGTTAAAAGTGAACAAAAATCTATTATGTTAAACACTCATAAAGATTTAAAATGTATTCATGACCTTTACAAATGTTTTCTTATTACTATGTGATGTCCCGTGAAGCATTAATTTACTGATGATGTCATTACCTGTTGCTGTATAACTGAGTCGTATTCAGAGCAACCTCATCTCACAGCTATTTTATGAGTTCAATTAAATGTACATATTTTACAAGGTGCCTCGTACGAATTCAAACAAATTCGCCGCCTCGTAAAATACATAAAATGAAAAATAATTATAAACAGGGACATATTAGTCCAGGATCCAGTTCAGTCCAGTAGCAGCTCTCTGTTCCTAAACATCAAGCTACATAAACAGCTAATCTATTGTACATACACCAGACAAGAGTTAAAAATACTTTATTGCGTTTCTGAGCTTTAATAAATAAATCAAAAGTGACATGAAAGACACACACCATCAGTCATCTGTCCACTGATAAGACACTTGGCATGCTTTATTAATTATCATAGTAATTACTTAAACAGGGACAAAGGCGACTTCATGCTATAGGAGCTATAGGGCCATCTGAGTCATGTCATGTTTTCATATGACTGTGTGCTAGTCAAGATCAAGACCAAGAAACAAGATTCGAGACAAAACAATGACATAAGTGCATTTTTAATGCATTTTTCAAAGAATATCTTTGAATCTTTTTTTATGTAAAAATATCATAAAAACTTTTTTTTAATGTCAAAATTGATGTGGCAGAAATCATCCACTCACATGCAAAGACTTAAATTGTCATTTATGTCACCTTTCGCCTTTGTGTTTCTTAAAAGTTGCTCTTTTCCATAAAATACACACGACAGTGATCATCGGCTGCCAAGTTAAGTTGCAATTTTGGTTTATTGAAAAAAACAATGTAAGGTCGGGACCTGGGTACTCTTTCAAATTAGGCAAAAAATCATCATCATAAACCTATAATACAAAACTACTCGGCAACCTAAAAGTGTTTAATTTTCCCTTTGGCCGTGTTTTATCCCGCCTAAAGCGCCAGCCCAGAACTGCCACTGGTGCCACTTAAAAAAATTAAGATAACAAAAAACACCACTAAAATATAACTTGAGCTAAAATCAGTCAACATCTTTCTCAGGATTATAGCCTCTGTGGTATAGCAGCACAATGCGACACGGTCTGGCAACCAGAAGCGTTTCCTCAGTGACACCGGCGGTTTTGAGCTCCTCCCTGTTACGTGCCGCTCAGTGCAGTGGTTTTGGCTCAATTTGTCTCCTAAAACCGCAAGGCCTCTTAGACAAAACAACAGGCCATGAGAGTTTGCCCATCGGACAGTCAAATGACCCTCACTTCTGCCACTTTTACTTACTGTTAGTTTAGGAAAACATTCTCTAGCATGGCTTAAAAGTAATAACAGGGGCAAAAGATTTGAAACCAATCATTTAAAACTTCAGGTCAATTGGTTTGTTATACACAATCAAAATCAAAGTTTTTGTTGGTAGAATAAGTCACTAAACAATGAGACCTTATCCTTAATAACACCCAAGATTCTTTTACGTAACCAACTACTGACATCATTTTAATTACACAACCGTTCATAGCGATGCTCACGCTTACGTCTCAATGTTGAAGTTATCAATCTCTACAGCAGTTACTAAGAAAGTTATTAAGAAAGCTTCTCATAATATGACTTCATTCTCTCTCTTTCAGCAGCCAAACAGGAGAACCGCAGACTGGATTTGAGTCACACAGTGGGATTTAAATTAATGGTACTGTGCAGAGTGTAGCCAACGAACTCTCATTAAAAACCTTCACATGTCTAAGACGCCTATGGCAAATACTGTTATAGACCTTAATCAGAGCAGATGCCATATTTCATTCATTTTACAGTAATGATTACAAGGTCGGGGGACAAAAATACCAACCGTTCAATATATCATAGTGTCCGGATGTTGAACTTACATGTAAGGAATAACTGATGACAGGTTTTCTTTTCTTAAAATATCAGGCTTTTGTCCTTATAAAATGTTCTTGTGGGTAGGATTAATTTCTTACACATCTCATTCATCCACATTCAAAAACATAATTTTAGAGCTTGCAAAAGAGGCTTATCGCACATTTGAGCAAAACCCTGTAAACAAGTTGGTCTATCAGTGTTTATTTATGTATTTGTACTATTTTTAAATTAAGTGAAAAAAGTGAATTAAGTGTAAAAAAACTGAACTGGCAATGCATTATTTATTCAAATTAAACTACACATTTCCATTATTTGTAAAGCTTGACATTAAAAACATAAGATCGAGTGCAGTTTGCTGTGATGGACAGTAGGTCATCACCTTTCTGTGATTCTGAATTGTGCAGAATTACCAGTATGGCCAAAACCCTTCAGCAAAGGCAAGAAGATGCATATTATAATATATATGTTTTTATCCATATTGTTATCTTCTTTTATTCATCCTTTATCAAAAGGAAAGGATGAATAAAAGAGGAAAGGGGTGGGTGAAGGAGGAGAATGGGTGATGAAACAGTGAGGAGATAAAGAGAGAGGATGGATGACAGAGAACCTTTGGTTTGCTGTTGTCTGACTGTGGATTGTTAAGCTCAAGAGGGGCGACTAGTCTACATGTGTGTGTGTGTGTGTGTGCCCTATCACAGGGTCCGCACTGAAGTGGTAGGTTATCAAAAAGAGAAAGTATTCTGTCTCGCAAATGTGGCATGTTGAAATACCCTTAACCTCAAAGAAACCTTTTTCCTCTCATGTTCTCCCGCTGTCTGATCACAACCAGTTTTATTTACACACTGATAGCATTTTATAGGACCCCTCTTAAAATGATACTTTCTAAACAACTTTTTAATTTATTTAAAAATTCATATTTTTTCTTTGTAATGAACAGGCCAGTGTTATACTTTTGGAAAAATCTCCTTTTATACTGTGGATTTTTTAAGCATTACAATGAAAACCAGTGTTGAGTGACTTTATAGAATGTATTTATTACCTGACTATGAAAAAGCATGATTTAAACACAAAACATGCTTTAAAAACTTTGAGAGAGAGCTCACATGGGTGTTTAAACCACCAAATATGGACATCAGAGCTATCAGTATGGTGAAAACCTTTGACATGAAATTGCCCACATATAGATAAAATCATCTACACAAAAAAACAGAGAGGGAGAGAGAGAGAGAGAGAGAGAGAGAGAGAGAGAGAGAGAGAGAGAGAGAGAGAGAGAGAGAGAGAGAGAGAGAGAGAGAGAGAGAGAGAGAGAGAGAGAGAGAGAGAGAGAGAGAGAGAGAGAGAGAGAGAGAGAGAGAGAGAGAGAGAGAGAGAGAGAGAGAGAGAGAGAGAGAGAGAGAGAGAGAGAGATCCCCTCAGCTTTGCCACTAATGAAGCCTAAGAGCCCAATTACACAGCTCTATACCAGCAGGACCAGCCAAGACTTTGTGTGTGCGTGTCTAGATGCTTTTGTCAGCGTCTACATGCCTTTGTGTGTTTGTGTGCGTCTAGTAAATTTGTTTACACGAATATGTGTTCGCTGTGTGTGTGCAGGAGGGAGCATACATGTCTTTTAGTCGCCTTCATTCCTATGAGCAGCGTGTGTGTAAGCGTGAGACGGCTCATGCGTGTGTCTGAGCAGCAGAAAGAACAGAAGCCGCTCTGCTCTTTGTTAAAAGGCAGCTATTCTCTCTGGAGTTCTTCAAGTACTACAGCTGCTGCCTGACAGTTCACTGCTTCTCAAGCTCCGACCGACCCCCATCCCGCTCCAGCGGCCAGCCCGGATCCACTCGCCAGCGCTGGGTCTCAAGTGCTGCTGGAGGGTGGCTGTCTGGAGAACCACTTTGCAGCAAAAAGCCACTCAGGAAAAGTAGCGTGTAATGTGTGCCCAAGAGCTCTGTATCTGTCCTCAATGAAGAAGGTCAAGCGTGTGTGTGTTTGTGTGTGAATATATAATATACAGATCATACAATGAAAATGTGTGACGAATGTATGTCACTGTAAATCATAACATTATCACTACATCAACCTTACCATAAAGAAAACAAAAATAAAAGTTTTTACTAAAGGTTTTCACTAACTACCCTGACAGCTCAGATGTCAATATTTGGTGGTTTAAATATCCATGTGACGTCTCTTACTGTAAATAGAAAATTCATGTACAGACTGATATTTTTTGGATGTCTGGATTCTATCAACAGGGATGCTTCATTGTATTGATAAGCAATATCTATATTTCAGTTTTGACTGCAAATGTCACATCCACAACACTGGAATTGCCCATATTATATGAAATTGCGGTGGCTTACCATTTTCTTGCTCAAACCTAGCTGGGGGATGGTGTCATTATTATTTCTCATAGTCATTGTCAGCCCGACCTATTCAGAACATTACCCATGACATAGATGAACACATTAGAGAAGTGCAGCTCAGCCTGATCTAGGTTCCTAATCTTGCACACACTCAAGGTTTGTCCCAAAGCCTTGAGCACAACAGCACTTACTGCTTAAATACATCTTGAGATGTGAATACATGTCTTTGTGCAGGCAGCCTGCAGGAAGAGAGAGAGAGAGAGAGAGAGAGAGAGAGAGAGAGAGAGAGAGAGAGAGAGAGAGAGAGAGAGAGAGAGAGAGAGAGAGAGAGAGAGAGAGAGAGAGAGAGAGAGAGAGAGAGAGAGAGAGGCGAGTTTGCCCCATCCATCTCTCAGAATGTCAGCGGTGAAGTGGACGCATGTAATTGTACGGCCACTGTTTGTTGAGTTATCCACAAATCATAATAATTTGAAATCAGATATGGAGGAAAGCACAAGTGAATCGCAGATTTACTCCAATTTCCTTCCCTAAAAGAAGGAAATAAAGTTATATATTATAAAATATAAAAAAGCAGAATCTTTAAGATGATTTGGGACCTAAATATTAGGGACAATCAAGGATACCCCACACTCTCTACTAATTATCATATCTGTAATGTTTAAAATAAGGATTTCTTTTATTCTTAACCCATTTAAAGAATATTAGATAATTTTTGTATTAAAATGCTTTTTATGAATAAAACAGCACAAATACTGTATTAAACTAATGGAAATCACTATCAACATTTGTTTTAATTTTATTTTGCAACAATTTTGCAATGAATAACATAACAATGATTTCAAAACAGGCTTCATTTCATCTGTGCTAAATCTATTTTTTTTCTTTAAAGGTGAACCATGACCTGCACACGCTTTTATCAATTCCCCCAAGCAAACCACTGAACTGACTGTCTTTGCAAACATCTCATCACCTGTAAACCAGCATCACGAAACAATCTTTCAAATTCAGCATACAGAAGACTGTAAACAACATCTACTGCCGGGAACTGCAGACAGCATGAAGACATTAAATAAAAGAATGACCCTTGATGGACAGAACACCAAGCAGTCCACAAGCCGTTGCCTATTTTAAAATTATAGGCTGTGTTTGAGACGCGTGTATTTGAAAGAGCGAGCGAGTGCACGTATGTGTGTACGTGTGTGTTTGCGTGCATATGTTGGGCTTTTCCACAGCCTAAAATTAAAATCTGGGTTTTATAAACGCTCTCTAATTATGGAGGAGAGCATGGTGCACTATTTTTGGGAACTGTGGCCATAAACGCCCTTCTCGTACACACAAACACACAAGCGCGCACTAACAGAAAATACATATGCGCATAAATACGGTGTACGCAAGCCATTGTGGATAAGAAAATGAGTTGTAACCAAAAAAAGATGCTTGCATTTGTAAATAGAGAACCGTGCGTTGAATTGCACAATTTGTACAATGTTACTCGCTACTTCAGTAGTACAGTAAATGTTAATTGGCCTCTTTGGAATGTGCACATCATTTCTAAACCATGTTAAACATGCAAGGCCACCATCACAGTTGCAGAACAGAAAGCATTTTACCCCTGGGAACGTGTGTGTGTCTTTCTGTGCACAGTTTGTCCCAGATAACAAGACGAGGCTGGTTTGGATGCTCAGTGTAAACAATAAACCGGACCTCCACTTTTGATTATGATTATGCACAGGCCACTGATCAGGTGAACAACAACAAACACTTTTTATTAGTTTGTTCTCTTTTTCTTTAGAGCGAAGAATCTGTGTTGAAAGAATATGTGATAACGTACAGTACAGCCAGAGGGTTGTTATCGCAGAAACACACAATTCGGTTTAATCGTTCATCATATAATCTCATAATGTAATGTATATCTAATTTGTTCTTAAATTATTTTCAAGGTCAAGTTGACTCACCCGGATGAGTCTGTGTTATTAGTTTTAAGCGCTTTTTTATTGAGAAACAAGACACCTTTATGTTGCGACTGACCAATCAGAATCAAGTATTCCACAGCGCTGTGTAATAATATTGTTTAAACAATTTAAGCTCTATAGACGACAACTACAGTATGGTGCACTAACAATCATTAAAGAAAACCTTTCAGACTTTCCCATAAAAGAGGGTTTATTTAGCTTGAAAGTAAAAATTTATATTATTGTTAGGCACAGATGAAGGCTTAAGCAAAAAACAAAACAGTTGGGACTACTTTTCTTGGCGTATGAACCTCTGGTTATGTGTTACTGGAATAATTCCTGTGGGTAGACTGTGTAAACACAACTTTTTTTGTAAATAGTTATAAAGTGTCCCATAAATGTCCTTTCCTGGTATCTAGTGCAAACACCAGTCAAATGTAGGCTATGGTTTGAAAGATTGTACATAACTTTACACAGACGGCGATTCTATCATATCAGTCTACGGTGAGATAATCTGATGTATTTACATAATTTCTGAGATATTTCTCACAAAATTATATATATATATATAACTTAAACTGAAGTTATTCACAGAATCCAACATTAGTAAACGTAATAATGAATAAACTTCACATGCTCATTTAGGTTCAGCAGATTCTGCAGATCTTTCCACATTTATTGTTAGTTCTTCTGGAAATTAGGTACAATAGTATCAAACGTACTTCATTTAGCTCATCGATGGACAATGTTTCTAAACACTAAATATCTGTATTTAATGTTTAAACGTGTTTACTATATATGTCTGATGTTAGTAAGTTGTAAAATGTTCTGTAACTTACAGTAATTTCACTATTTGTTCATTATGAAATGAGGAGAAAGTTTTGATCACGGTACAATGTACAGCACAATGAATTGCTTGGTCTTAAAAACATAAATTGCTCCTCATATGTGATTCCTCATATTATCACCCATTTTAGGCAAATAACTGCTTAAAGAATATTCCTTGAATATAAACAATAATATGTATAATAGAGCTGCGCATTATATACTGTATCTAAAACAAGACAACATGATACAAAGCCTCTAATAGCATTGTTGTTCTTTACTCAAGGAATGTGGGTAAAAATATAATCAAATTTACATACGATTTACAGTAAATCATTACAACACAGAGAGAGATTTCACCCCATCTGCACGCATTCACACTTACAATGTACAATAAAAGACATTTGTGTGACACATGATACCAAGAACAGAGATCCAAAGAAGCTTTGTGGTGAATGAGACGGGACAGCTGAAGACAGAGTTACGAGTTGCAAAAGATTCAAAAAAGAAAAGGGAACCGAATGGAGAGGAAGAAAGATAGAGAGAGCGCAAGACAAACAGAGAGTTCAACAATTCTTGGAGTCACTTAAGACAAGTAGAGTGAAAGGAAAAACTATCCAAACAGAGATTCCCGCTGAGTTTCGGGAGGAGCATCTCTCTCTCTCTCTGCTGAACACAACACTGCTGGGGGATTTTTCATCCACAAACTCCCATCCAAACCGGTCAAACAAATAAACACGGCATACATAACTGCTTAATAGCTCCAGAGAGAAAGCTTGTCCTCACAAAGACCGCTGACTTTTACCAAAACGTTCGTAATCGGGGGTCAGAGGTCAAAGTGTGTGTGGCAGGGGCAGGTGTGATGGGTTAGGCTCATGGTATCCAGTGTCTGGGTCTTTGTTTGCTTTTTTGATTTATTGCGGACCGCCGCCCCTCTATGAACACGTGCAGCCGTCTCCTCCCTTTCCCTCCTCTCCTCTCCTCGCCTTTTCCCACAAAAATAAACCTTCCTAGAATGCCGGCGCTCCGAGGACGCCCCTCCACACAATTCCCCGGATGTCTGTCAGGAAGGTTTTTAAAAACACACTCCCCTTTTGTCACACTCTTGACCTGAAGGAGAACCGTGCGTACATCCGTACGGATACTAAGTTATGACTGCAAAACACTGAAGTTTTTGTTTTCCAAACTTCACTACAAATAGAAGTATTTTGGAATGTAAGTTTTACAGATGCACAAATATTTAGTGCAGCTGCCTGAGGGGCATCAGATCAAGGTCACCAATGAAGTTGGAATCACTGGCATCTTAAAACAGCTTTACAACAAATTCAGCACACACCCACATTCTTACAGCCATTGATAACATACAAGCACACTTGAGCTCAAGTCTGTGGCAAGGGAACGTTGAAATAACGTTAAAAAAACGATCGCGACTGTTCAGTCAGTTTAGCAACACTGATTCAAGGAAATCTATGTGGTGCGTAACTCTCATAACATTAGCATCAGCTAACATTAACTAGTAAAATATGTGTTAACATATGTGTGAGCTCTTTGTTATTTAAAAATAAATACTCATATGCGTTCTTGTATTGAGTATTTGGCAGCTGTTTGTATGCCTGGATGTTCAGTTTTGATTTCTTTGGATTTGCTTTAGTACGAATTATAAATAAAGGTTACATTTAAAACCACAAATGGTTTTACAGTCTGATGCTAAAGGCTTTTAAAACAGCAGAATATAAATAATTATCTGAAGGTGAAGTGTGTGATTTCTGTGGCACCAAATAAAATAAATAATGGTTGTTTTTAACATGTCAAGTCCAGCCAGACCGCTCAACCCAACCTTTTACAATTTCGTTGGTTTCCATTCACAGAATTCAGAAACCAATGACCCTTGCAAAATGTACTGTAAAGTGGTTAAAGCTGTAACCAGTCGTTTTTATAGGTTAAAATGAAAAAAATTTGTTATATAAATAAAGTATATAAAAATGATCTCCTTACATTATACCAATTCACAACCCATGTGAAGATAATGCAGTATCCTGCAGTTTCATGGTTTAAAGAGCGATATAGATGCAAATAATATGGACTGAAGCTTTAAATAAAGTATGAATGTCATACCATTATATCATTACTATCAGGCACAAACCTTCTATAACCAAACTACTTTCAGGATTTTTTTTGTTTAAAACTGACACCCTGCCAAAGTTAGCAAGCCCTAATTTCATTGGTTTATTAAATGCAAAACTCACAAACATGAAAAGTGACCAACAGTAATGATTTATGGAAAATAATAACATCATTAAATATGGAGATGATGATTATTACCGTATTCATATCCACTGTATTTGTATTATACTCCAAGGGCAAAACACTGATTTTTTGTACTTTTTAGTAAGCAAAAGACTTCATGATGTCACATTAAAAAGTCCATGGTTACTTTGCAAAGAATCACATAAACGTCGCAAGAACCCAATATTAAAGCCTAAAAATATGTATTAATGCAACTTTCATGAAGTACAATCACAAAGTCTTCCTTCCGCTGAAAACAATAGTCCCTTACTGACTGTGATATAAGTTTATGTTGTTAAGGGAGATGTGCGGTGATGCACAGAATCGCTGGGAGAAGTGCTCAGCTGTACTTTATCATAATTATAAAACACAGCCATTGACCAATCAGAATCAAGGACTGAAACTAACTGATTTATAAACTTGCATACACACCCATGTACATGTGCTCTCGTATAGCAAAACTCACACTGTCACGTCTCTCATTGCATTTAGACAGACGTGAGGAGACCTGACTCTCCTTCAGTTATTCACTTAATCTCTCTCTCTCTTCTTCTGTCCTTTCCTCGATCTTTCCATTTTACACTTTATACTTTTTTCACTTTCTCTCTCTCTCTCTCTCTCTCTCTCTCTCTCTCTCTCTCTCTCTCTCTCTCTCTCTCTCTCTCTCTCTCTCTCTCCTATCAGCTCAGTCACTGTGCAGCCGCACATAATTAGCTCTAAACAGCGCACTGCTCTCCCCCACATCTGGAAAGAGTTTAGGCATGGCAGTTTCCTACCAGGACAGCTAAATATTTAGGTTCAGACTCACTGTGTATGGATGAACTCATGAAAGAGGGGTGGGGAAAGCGAGAGAGGGGAAAGAGAAGGTTCGTTCGCGTGGGGAGGGGGAAAGAATGGAAAAGTGTCAGTTCATGGTAAATATATTGGGCTGTATACCACATAGTAGCACCAAATGACTTGTATATGCCAAGGGTATATGCATATACTGAAAGGTTTATGGGTAATTGGGGATGTAACGGAAACCTGGAGCAGGCTGATGTGTGGAACGGCATTAAACGACACACGCACGCACACACACACACGCCAAGCGATCAGTTACCCACAGAGGTCAAAGCAGTTAAACTCTAATACAGAGGTGCAGCCACAAATCCTCTCCAGAGCTGCTTGATAAACAACAAGCAGAAGCCAATGAAATGCTCTCGCTGAACAAACCGCATTTAAACTGCTCCTACAGAACGTTCTGGGTGATGTGGAGGTTTAAATATATTTGAAAGAAGGGCAGAGGCCAAGTGTGGGGATAAACATGCAGAAAAATTAGTTAGTGGTTAGCACATGTGCTCCAACACATTGAGCTGCGACGCTGATGTGGGAAAAGCCAGTTTTAATCCAGCTCATTTATTTCCAGACACCGCCCAAACCCTCAAACACGGAAATGGACAAAAATAACATTAAAAACTATAGATGAACTCATGAAAGAGGGTTGGGGTGCTAAACAACTAAGAAAGCATAAATAAATTAAAATATATTGAAATTTCAATTTGCATATTGTGCCTTTTTTATATCTACAGTACACATTCATTTTCTCACTAACTAGATTAATTTGCTATTTACTCATTCGTTCCGGCTATGGATGAACAATAAGAAGAACAGTGTTTTGGGTTCCCCCACCCTCCACCAATCAGATTAAAGGATGCCATCTGCTTATCTAACCTAATCAGCTGAAGAATGCCAGATGTTTTGTTGCAGACCTGCAGCTGGTCCAAAAGATAACCTTTACCAAAATGACTGACCCCCAAAATCACATTCTGACCTCTTGTCTTTTAACTAGGATTGGTCTGATACAACCCTGTCTAAATGCTGTCATTCACTTGCGATAAGGGTAATACATTTTTCGATTATTATCTCAATGTCACTTTAAACTGAATGTAAAATGCACATGAAATCTATAGAAATAGATTTAAAGAAATAGAAATAGAAAAGAAAAATACTACTACATAAAATAACTAATAACCTATGGATGTGATAAACTTAATATGGCAGCTGTAGAAAGTGTTTTTGTTTCAGCTGAAAGCTCCAATCCCCTTTCTGAGGTGACAAATGTTTCTTCAAGAGTTTCATTGGCTGGACCAGCCACAAGCTTAACAATGTTGTCAGATTTGTAAAAAATTGTAATAAAACTTTTTACAAATTCCCGGAAAACAACCGCTCAAAACTAACAGCACATGCTCAGGTACTGTGAGTCAACTTGACATTAAAAATTTTTACTTATGCATAAATTATATAGAAATATGTCTTATTAATAGCAACATATATGAGATTAAACTACAAGTAATTAAACCAACTTGCGTGCTCGCCTTGTTGTGACAGTCGCCGATAAGAAATGGGTTTTCCTTGTGGTAGGTTTGTATTTGTTACAAATAATTTTGTGTTCAAGAATTTACTCAAGCGGCAAGCCATGTAATATGCACAATATGTATAATACATTATCTTACATAATCTTGCCAAGCAAATAATTCAATTCAAGATGCAACATAAGAATTTATAGACAATCAAGAGGAACGTTAGAGACAACAAAAGCATCAACTGAAATCTCTATATCTAAAATGAAACTTTACAGAACGTTACAAATCTGCAAATCTGCAGTGTAAAGACCTTCATCTCCAGGTTTGAGAAATAATCAGACTTAACAACCTTTAAAAACACCCAACTAAACCATTGCTGAGTAAAGCGTTTTCATTAACCGCTCCTCATTTTCCCTTCAGGGGGCAGGAGACTACGAACACTTTACTTCTAACACACAAAGCCCCATAAAAGTGCCACACGGTGCGCTTTCCATATGTACGGAAAACAAATAAACCGTGTTAAGAGGTGCAGAGGTTCATAAGAGCTCGTCTCCAAACGCCTCCGTCGTCTACCACCCAGCCTTGCTTTGCCCCCTTTCCTATATCTTTTTTCTCCCCATTTCCTCTGGTTTAGCCGAGGCAATGTGTTGAACAGATGTGAGCGGTTATTAAGCAGAACCGCTGGCCTCTTTAAATGGAGTCCTGGCTACCCTGGCCTCCTCCTCCAAGGGGACCAATCCCCAAGCTCAGTTCTCCTCTCCTGGGCTTGTTCGCAGCGTTTCGAGAGTTTTTAATGTTTATGTTTTTATGACGACCATGTGCAGGCGAGTTCTGCTCCTGCTGGGAAACGGAGCAGAAAAGCATCCTGGGAAGGCAGAGCCCGAAACGGCGCGGGTTTTGCAATGCGAGTGCTCGATTCTTGCACACACTATTATGGGCGTTCATCGAAATGTCAAGAAACAGACGAAAAATAGTGTACTCCTAACCAAAACAAATACGCGTAGATCTAGACTGATCTCCCTCGTCTCATACTGGGATTAGGTGCATATTTTCTCCAACAAGTATTTCGTAGAGGCGCCCAAAACACTCACAGCTCACGTTCATCAAGACTGAAAAGTAACAGGACAGAAGGTCATGAAAACTACAGCCGTACTACGAAGCGTCTAATTTCCTTCCTGTCCAGACAATATGAATATGGCCCTATTATTCTCCTTGTCATGGCCAAGACAATGCGTGTATGTGTGTTAGGTTGTCTTCTCTCACCAGACAAATTATTAATAACGTTTTGAGGAAGGAAAACAAATATGATCTAGATCAGTGATGCAATTGCATTGCCGTTCATTATACAGAGATCCTGTATACTAGAATTTATTAATCAGATAATCAGATGTATTGACTTTATGCAAATCTTTCTGTTAATAGTAGAAATGTATCATTATGATATCTACACGGACAACTCAGAAATACTGTCAGGATGACAAACATATCAAGGTTTTGGTGTAATGACACCATTAATGCTATCAATTATGAATGCAAAATCAGGTCCTGCAACTAAAAAGGCATAATTTATTTGAAACACTTTCTCATAAAAATCAGTTTCATCTGTGTGTGTTGGAGAAATGAGGTTACAACAGTAATGATGCATCCACCCACTCCATGACACATCTCCCTCTACAAACTCTAGTATAAATGACTGCCTGAAAGTTTGAGTCACACGATCCATTATAGTGTTTACATTACATTGTAATTACATTGTAAGTACTGCTTTATACGCATGAACAAACTTACCACATGATTCTTTTAGATCAGCTTTGGCTACACTTTGTTATCAGAATATTTACTTAAACTTGCATGCATATCACATATAAGCAAAGTCTGAAATAGCTGTAATACTCACAAAGAAACGGTCCGATTGGGAAGCAGACTGACTTCTGGCGTCTCCGTGAGTTCTTTGCCACCGCAGCTGACTTTCCTCCGCGCTCCGGGCGCAGGGTGAGCTTTACCGCGCTCTTCCGTGCAGCTGCAGCCGCTGGAGAGGAGCTCAGGACAGCCCTCGGTGACTCTGCACTCCGATGCGCAGCTGTGAAGGAGCAGCAGGAGAAACAAACGAACCCAAAACGGGATGCGGATGCAGGGTCCCGACATTGTCCCCCACACTATCAACTGCGCGACCCCAGATCAGCCCATGACATCACAAACGAGCTGATCTGGATGGCAATAACTTGAAATATTAGTGATGAATGCACGCAGTGATGAATAAAGTGGGTCGACACTCCTTTTTGCGTCCGTGCGTCTGATGAATGGATGGATGGATGACCACGTTGGGTAGTAAAACTGTCACTTCATCTGAAACTACCGAGTAGTCGTGTCATTGATGCAAAACAAAGAAATCCAGCAAGTTACATATCCAAAACTTTTTCTGCTCCTCCATATCCAAAAATGAAAGTGAGTTTTCACACCGATAAACTTAAAAACGCACTGACGGGCGCAAATTGCTAATGCGCAAAAACGTCACTCTTAACAAATCATTGAAAATTAATGACGTGTTAAGTTGTTACTCTCCTGGTTTTAAGTGCAGCCAAATCACAATTCCTGCAAGATGCGGTTTTTCTGCAGTATTTCACAAAACAACAGCATTTCATTTGCCATAAAGATCCGACCGCGAATCAGCAAACATGACAGACTGCGGCTCCCGTGTCACTCGTAGCTGAACTCTGAATAACGGTCCCGAAGTTAATTCCAGGAGTGCGGCGCTTCTCCTCAGCCGTCCTGTCACACTCACATCGAGCGTCAGTGCGCACATTCCTCTCCCGACTGCGCGCTCTGCCGCAGGGTCCTAGCGCACACAGGTTACCGTCACTAACATTAACCTACATTGTAAACTATTTGAAACCTCGACAACTTTTCAAATGGCTAAATTAAAGTTTTGTGAAATTCAGAAACGGACTGTTGCCATTAATAATTGTGCCAATTTAAAAAAAATAGATATTTATAAAAATAGCCTATATAATTAATAATGTTAGCACGGTGGTATGAATAATCTCCACTTTAATGTAAAATAAATAAACCAAACCTTCCACTTTCTGTGCACTTTTAATGCTTAATTCAGAATTAAACACTGTGGGTGTAAATAAGATAACAGTATTTGTAACAGGCATGGTTGGTTGCTAATGTAAAATTAGAATATATTTTAAAAGTTTTGATTAAATGACTAAAATTTGTTGAACATTTTGTTTCTGAGCTGCAGGTGACCCTAATCTTTCACTTACCCTAATGTCAATGGCAAATTAAATGATTCATTTATTTTGTGTGTTTGTTTATTTTTGAGGTCCTCAAATCCTCCAAATAAGACAGAAATTAGGCAAAACATGATCATTAAAACATACTTTTATATCATTAAAGTGATCCAAAAGACAATGTAGACAATTTGACATCTTAAAATTTGCTCCTTATTCTTTTAAGCCATTTAAATGAGTTCATGAAAGTAGTGAAGATACCCGATCTGTAAACAAATGATCTGTTTGAATTATATCTTTCAGTTAATCGGATGATCTAGTTCACAAATCAGATCAGTCCAGTTTTAAGTTGAATTTGCTGACTCGGTGATTCAGTTGCACTACTTACCAATGGAAAGATTTACTCACCCCACAAACCGACTCACATTTTGATGCATCTTCCTCAAATAGAGTTACTGATGTAAATAAGACAGTTTCTTTCAATCCCTTTAAAAAATGAAGGACAGCACAGACACACATAGAAGTTTAAATATACAATCTTAAAAATTAGAGTTCCAGGAAAGACCCATGGATTAAAGAACTTGATTGACGTGGGTGATAGGAAGCTTTAAAAAACTGTAAGCGCCTTTATTTTTAAGAGTGTAGTAACAATGATGAGATCAAAATGACCTGACTACATATCAGGCACTATGACCCAGTTGGTCAGTCCATAAGGCTGTTAATGCCTTCTTGGATCCTTGCGTGCGACTGGACCATAGGAGCCTGAATAAAGCTTTGGCTCAGATGTGTACAGAGCACATGGGGTCTGAGAACCGAATGGGAGAAATCTAATACATCCAGGAAACAGATAATCAAGAGTGATAGATAAATGTTTGTTTCTCATGGTTATGATAGACAAAATGCAACAAAACAGAAACAGCAAAGCAGTTGGAGAAGGTTTAGAAATATACACACAACCATCTCTTCAATGAAACCTGGATATTATTTATGAGCCTGTCCCAGCTGAAGTCATTTTTTGTGATGGCTGTTTTTTGCACCTATCAGCACAATTCTTTAAACATTTCACAAAGTGTTGTTGTGTGCTGTAACTCTGGAAAAAGTGAACCAGATATGGACTGCTGAGATGTTTACGGGCCAGTGCTGTAAAATTCCCAACACTATTTCCCCGGGATTTTGATACGCATAAGCCAACCATTGTCCACAGTGTGATTCCAGCTAAAATCCAAATTCCTGTTATATTTCAAAACAGCAACTTTTCATTTTAAAACCGACCCCTTTTGATATACAAGAAGAGCAGGAAAAAGAAACCTTAGCTCGTGCTTAAAAACAGACCAAGACCACGTTAAGAAAATACAACCGAGAAAGCGGATAGAGGGTTTCAATTGAGGTCGACGTTTGCGTCGGTGCTACGGGTCCAGATGAGCGAGTGCCGCCCACTCGCACAAAGGGGCAACTGTGCTCCAGCTTAAATCACGTTTGTTATTACTGTACCCGATACTGTGCTGCGGAACGAGGGCCGCGGGAAAGACGATTCCGAGCACTTCCGGAAACGTGCAAAAACGGGCGCCTCCAACCGAGGTCTGTTTATCCTGCACTTAAAATAACGCTTCCAGCGCACTCCCTCCCCACCTCCAAGACCCCCAAATCCTCCTCATATGGTGCGCAGTTTCCATTTAAAATGTCACGTCCCTAACTGCACATTACATCAAATTGTACTTAATGGCATCCAGACAAACTTTAATGTCTGTCCAACATTCTCGCGCTCACTTTCGCTCGCTCCCTCCTTCTTCCCCACTGCTTTTCTTTGCTAGCTTATATCGCCGAGCAAGCAGTATCTCCCTCTCCCCGTTCAACATCTGGAGTCCATTCCAGGTGGAATAAAGAAAGAGGGAATGTAAATGGAGCAGCCTGAGTCTCTGTGAGGAGAGGGAAAACAATAGGGTGGACAAATGCATAAAGGAAATGACACATCTTTAGTTATCTTTAGGTTTTAGAAAGAGAGAGAGAGAGAGAGAGAGAGAGAGAGAGAGAGAGAGACTTTCACATTTTGAAGTGACAAAATACTTTTAATGCCACTGTAATTGTCAAAGAGCCAATAGATGACAATAGATGACAATAAATTTAAACAGTAAATTGATGCTCATTTTATATCACACTGCTCTTATATTACTGTCACTGTATTATTTTACTTGAATGTATATTTTGCTTTTTATTCTTTAAATTTTTTATTCTATTTAATTCTATAGATAAATGTTACTTTTATTTTAACTTTTCTTTGTACATAATTTGACTATTTGTATGCAGCCCAGCTGCAATTGAATACAATTGTACAATTTTGTCATGCCAATAAAGAGAGAGGAGAGGAGGGAGAGAGAGAGAGGAGGGAGAGAGAGAGGAGAGAGAGAGAGAGAGAGAGAGAGGGAGAGAGAGAGAGAGAGAGAGGGAGAGGGAGAGAGGGAGAGAGAGGAGAGAGAGAGGGAGAGAGGGAGCATTCAAGAAATATATGTGGCCCCCAAAAGTATTTCGACTTTCAAACAACAGCTATTTCTGCTTTTTACAGGTCCCAAAGTATAATTATACAATGAAACTTTCACATTTTGAAGTGACAAAATACTTTTAATGCCACTGTAATTGTCAAAGAGCCAATAGATGACAATAGATGACAATAAATTTAAACAGTAAACGTTAATATTAAAAAACACATTTTGTAAAGATACATAAACAAATGCATAGATGAAATGCTAAGTCGTTAAAAACTGCAATGTAAAGTACCAGTAAAAAATTCTGTAAAAAACTCATCAAAACCATAAAATAACACAATTGTAACTGTGGGAATTATGTTGTGACTAAAAGCATCCATCCAAATAAATAAACACTATGTTATATTTGATCATCTTTAAAAGTACTTTGTCTGGAATTTGTAAAATCATAATCTTGACATTTTATCATTCAGCTTCTTGAGGTCTCGACCTGTGAAGCTTTTGAAACAGCACTGAAGAAACTTATATCTATGCTGGACTCTTATTAGCCGATTTCCAATCTTTATTTGCATCAAGAATCCATTTAAAAATGTTTAAATTAAATTGTATTAATTTGTTGGCACAATTATATTTTTGTCTACAAAAGTCATTTCAAACATTTCAATATACACCTTCACATTAAAATATTTTTTTTGTCTTTTAATATACACTTTTGTCAATTGTGTCACTCAAACTTTTGACTGTAGCTGTATAACATATCTTAATGCTTTAAGGGGATGTGAATACAAATCAAACTAGATATCATAGCTACAGTATTACAGTATAACTGATGTCTTTAACTGTTAGATAGCATGTACAGTATACAGTAGAGACGGTCACTCGGGGTCAAAAGCAATGATTGATGTTATTTCCCATTGCACGAGGTCATTCTCTGCCTCCAGTTCTCAAAGAGATTAATACTGGTTGAAAAACACTACCAAATATATGAAAGACCCAAAAACAAAACCGCAGCCAACAAATATATAAAGAAGACTTTGTGAGTTCATTTCAAAGCAGTGTTGGCTTCTGATAAAAGGATATCAACTTGATCTAAACTCAAGTGACTCAGATATGAAAGTTTAGTGAATTCTTGGTAGGGCTTGTGTATATATAGCGCCATCTAGTGGTGTCTTCTATAGTCCTGAAACATGAAGCATGCTGAGGACATGTGCTTTTATTTACTCCTCTCTATAACTGGTGGACAATATATTATTTTATAATATTCTTTAAAAACACATAATATTCTTTTAATTTAGGTTGTGCATATAAAAAACCTTTTGAATGTCACAAAAATGTTTCACATGATCTTAAAAAATCTTTTAATGTGAAGGAATGTGTAAATCAACGTTTGAAATTACTTTTCTATTCAAACATATTATCTTCTTACATTAGAAAGCTAAAATTGTATTAAAAATATTTTTGAAATGCCAATGAGCCAATGAGAGTCCAGCATAGATAGAAATGTATTCAGTGCTGTTTAAAAAGCTTCACAGGTCGAGACCTCAAGAAGCTGGATGATAAAATATCAAGATTATGATTTGACAAATTCTAGACAAAGTGTGACTACTTTTAAAGATGATCAAATATAACATAGTGTTGATTTATTTTGAATGCTTTTAGTCACAACAAAATTCTCACAGTTACAATTGTGTTATTTCATGGTTTTGATGAGTTTACTACAACAGTGAGCGAGTGTTTCCAAACTTTTGACTGAAACTCTATATGGAACAGAGAAAATGCTTGCAAGATTTCTGCTAAATGATCAAATGTAAGTGGAGTAAATTCCATTAGGACATGCCTACATTGAGTTCTGCAGTAAAAACAAAAGTTTTCCAGCATAAAGTGACAAATTATTCCAAAGACCAAGCGAGTGGTTTACACACCCTATAAAATTTGGCCGTCCTCCCACAAATTAGAAAGACAAACATTTCTTCACAGCGAGGTAAGAGAACAGGAAAATGGTGACAGATTGTGCAGACCACTTAGAGGTATATCAGCCATTGATTCATCATGTCCCATTAGAAAAGCAGTTTAACAAATGTCTGATTGCTGCCATTTCCCCATTCAGCAGAGCACAGTTCCTGTCTGTAGTGTTACACACCGGTTCTGTTTAATGGCCTTTCTGGGAAAGATTGATTACAGCGATGTCTGAAAACAAGAATGACCTAACACAAGTGAACAAAACGGCAAAGATAGCCACCTCTAACCTTTACTGATTGCTGAAAAGCCAAAAACAGCACAGGCAGGTCATGCACCTCTCAGACAAACAATGTCAGTTGTTCTGGCTATACATTTAAGTAGTTACATGAGAAAGACTGGTGGATTACAAAGCTCCAAACGCAGGTTCTCTAAATAAAATCCTTCATAAAAACAGCAAAACCGGTATATAAGGCTGGTCTTAGACCAGAGACTCAAGACCAAATGACTGCCAGCACTATTCTTTATAGCATACTTTGTTAATAAAACGTGATCTCTACTTCCCTCTGGTGGAAGAACAACACAAAGAAATTCTTTATTAGCTTCCCATCATCACAGGACTCTCCTGAGATGGTTTTAGTTTATGTAAACCTTAAATATTACACAAGATTCAGTTCAGTTCAGTTAAGAAGTTAATAATAGTTTGAAAAAACAAAAAGCGAAATCTTTGCTTATAAAGACTAGTGTTAGAGAGAGCTCTTATAAAACTAACCATGAGAAAAAGCAGTGATTTTATACGTCGCCGGGTGCCACGTAACTGGGTAAATTGAGTCCTATTATTTATCTAACAATCTAAAGTTTGTTTCATAAGGGCTGTCCTATATGCTGTTTAATTAAATCAGGTTAACATTTTATTAACTCTCTAAATAACGCATGTTAATTTAATTCAAGTATTCACGTAATTGGTTTACTTAAAAAAACAAACGTTCTTGTTACAAATACATGTTTTGTTTTATTTTTTTGAGTTACAGTAACCAAAGTTTTGTATTTATTTGCAGTAAGATCACAGCAAACACTATTTTACTATGGCCTCAACACAATAACCATATAGTTATATTTACAAGTAAAAAATTACAAGGAAAATATCAACCCTTTTAAGTGTGGAGACCATGTTTTTTGGCAAATTGAATGCCACTTGTACAAACATAATACATAATATTACACACCATGGATTCAATTTGCCAAAAAAATGGTTTCCACACTTAAAAAGGTTGATATTTTACTTGTAATTTGCCCTGACTGCCTAAAGTTAAAAAATGGACACCATCTCTAAAGCTTCTTGGCAAGGTCTACTAGTGTGTTAATGTTTTATATTCATTTAAAAACAGCAGGCAGTATACAGTAGACTACATATTGTGTCATATGCTTGTGCTTTTTAACAATTCTATTCAACTAAAAATATGTTCTTTTATTTGAATAAAATGATTTATTATTATTCAAGTGAAATAGTCATTAAATTATGAACTACTAGTATTTGATACTATGTTGACATTACCCATCGAAAATCATTTCCCTAAAACAAACAGCTTCTTACAAACCCTTCCCCCCTTTATACCAACTTACCTTTTCAAAGGTGTGATCATTTTGTTTTTCCATTGACTGTGGACATTTCCTCATCTTCTGATGCCTACTGAGCAAACGTAATAAAACACGCAAATTAATTTAAGACAATTTCCACAAAATTAATCCAAATGATAATCATAAATTTGTTTATTTGCAACAGAGAAGTTAAAGAAAGTCTAACCCTACAAAGAACAAAGATTTGCTGTTCATCTGACACGTTTGATCCACAGAGAACAAAGATGTGTTTCTGTAAACTGTTGCTTACAGTTCATATTTTACTTTGACACTTTCCCGCATTTCAACATTTTCTAAGTAGCGCATGAACAAACCTCTCTCGCCCCAAAATACACAATACAATCAAGTAAAACATGCAACCCTGAACACACAAACGTGCACACAAAAACCTCTGCTCGGTCTACAGAGTATAAAGTGAAAAATAAACATATTTACACAAATATGACGATTCTTTATATTTCTCTTTTTTAATACAAAGCTAATGGAAAATAAACGGAGTTCTAAATATCTGTGCTTTTGAAAAAGAGCTTTGTTGTGAGTTTTTTTTAATGAAGGGAGGCATCAACATCAAACTAAGAATCACTTCCAAGTAATCATAAAACCCTTCAAGCAGAAGTGCAAACACATGCTAATAGCTGGAATCGCTTGAATGAAATCATTTCACTCATGCATGCACACACACACACACACACACACACACAAAGAAACCAGTCCTGTGCTGCTGATTATCATTTAACATATCTCATCACCTGACTCTGTATATGAAAAGCTCTGCATACTACTTTATATAAACCCAAGTTAAACATTTATGTAAAACATGTCATCAAAGCATAATACAACATGTGAAAGAGGCAGGCAATGGAGGAATTTAACTTTACTCCTTAAAGATCAAAACCTGTAGTCTCTGGCTGTTGAGTATCAAAAGAGAGAATATGACTTCAATGGGTCCCCAAGCTTCAAGTGACATTACGGCAAATGTTTTATTTGGCTTGACAATGTAACTATGACATCACACTCCCGGCCAATCAGGAGTGGGAGGTGTGTCGGGAGGGTGGCTGATGGGGCGTCTCAGTGGCGAGGGGACACGACGGCGCGAGGGCTGGTGCCGGGTCCCTGGTATCTCTCTCTGGCGTGTTTCTCACAGAACATTTGGTCTCCCACCCAGAAGTGACCGCGCATCTTTAGATTGAGGCCGCATTCTGAACAGGTGTAGCATTGTGGATGACGGAAGCGGTCTTCCATGATCCTCACGGCCTGGGTGCTGAAAAGAAGAGAAAAGGGAAATTCCAGCATTATGGATGTGACTTTTCAGTCAAAACTTGAAATATAAATTCTCATAGAATATTTTACTAACGTTACGTTTCTGAGAGCAACATACTTTGTAGGATTTCTGTGAATTAAAATGACCAAAACCACCAAATATTGACATTGGCAATAAAAAACGGCATAAAATTTCCATCATTGCTGTTTTTTAATCTGTAATACTTACTTTTCCCAGGACCAAATAAGTTATTTGTGCATTATTGAAAAGAATCATTTGAGTCAAAGTATAACGCAAATCTGGTAAACACACAGCGTTTCACTTCCATCATCAAATTTAATAAATATATTGAGACAGACGAGAACAAATCTTCCCTAAAGGCTAAACTCTTACGCAATCCCAGCATGCCTGTACAGATGACATACAGTAAAGCAGTTCCAGAAACTAAAGGATTCATATTTATAAAAACAAATTATATAAATTGTTTTGTTGCATCTTACACAATATTGATGCCACATTTTTCACAAGTGTGGTGTTTTTGGCCTCCAGAAACAGTGCTGTTGGAAGGGTTTGGGGACAGTTTTCCTGGAAAACGGATGGCAGCCTCTGTGAATAAACACAAAATAACAAACACTCAGTATCTGGAATAACATCATGTACCTTCCACCCCAATTATATTTGTCCTGTGCCCACAACCCTTTCTTCAGTCTTTAGTTTAGTTTTAAAGGTTAGCTGTCCTTTAATAAAGCCGTCGTGATGATATTTGCTTATTTATAAAAGGGTTAGTTTCATTCCTTGATTCTGACTGGTCAATAGATGTGTTTTTTAAGTGTATAATAATAAAATGTAGTGTGACACACAATACCTATTTTCATCCTTTTAATGACTATTCTAAAGCTTCTAATCTCATAATTAGATTTTGAGACTTTCGCCTGGGTTTCACAGACAGAGTCAGACTTTTTGTTTTCTGAACTAATAGAAATGCAGCAGCTGCTAAAGGCTTTTCATGGAGGGAATGTGTATGTGTGTGTGTGTGTATGACCTCTCTCATCAGCCTCCAGCACTTCTTGCAGCATCTTGAAGGTGTTGGACTGACGAGGAGCCGCACGGGACTCCTTGTTCTCCTGAATCATCTTATACACCTCTGAGTCCTTGTCAAACTTCTGCATGGCAAAGTCCGAGCTAAGAAGAGAGAGAGAGAGAGAGAGAGAGAGAGAGAGAGAGAGAGAGAGAGAGAGAGAGAGAGAGAGAGAGAGAGAGAGAGAGAGAGAGAGAGAGAGAGAGAGAGCGAGAGAGAGAGAGAGAGAGAGAGAGAGAGAGAGAGAGAGCGAGAGCGAGAGAGAGAGCGAGAGCGAGAGAGAGAGCGCGAGAGAGAGAGAGAGCGCGAGCGAGAGAGAGCGAGCGAGAGAGAGAGCGAGCGAGAGAGAGAGCGAGAGAGAGAGAGCGAGAGAGAGAGCAGAGAGAGAGAGAGAGAGAGAGAGAGAGAGAGATATCAAACTATTTTAGACCATGATAAAACATTTAGATTCTGTTTTGTAGCTTTATCTACACTGAAATCTCAGTGCACAATCCAAAATCCTGCCTGATGTTAAACATCAACTATGTTTTAACTGGCTGTGATTTTGACTTTCTTCAGCATTTCACTCTCAGTGGGGACATAAAAAGGACTGGAAACGTGTTGCATCACGCCTGGGTGAGACGAGGTGTAAAATAAAAAATAAACATTTCTAGTCTTTAGTCCTGACCAGTTACAGAGCTTTTCAAAGAATAAATAACACTCTAATCTCCACATTGACGATACATTTATGCCATGAATGATGGACCGAGTTTCATATTGAAAAGCTGTGGATTATTTCTTTAACCTCAAATGAAGTTTCCGCTGAGGAATGTGTGATATTCCACCACATTTTACTAGTTCATCCTCTTACAATCAACTAAATAATTAACAGGCGGTTTTATACAGAAAAGGGATTGTGGGAAGAATAAAACAGCAGG
The DNA here is from genome assembly GCA_019155185.1 of Beaufortia kweichowensis. Lineage (NCBI taxonomy): Eukaryota > Metazoa > Chordata > Actinopteri > Cypriniformes > Gastromyzontidae > Beaufortia > Beaufortia kweichowensis. Next base: position 12,619,108 of record CM032806.1, read on the forward strand.
CTTTTATGCATGCATGTATGTTTAGCATGTGTGTTATAATGTGAAGCTTAATGAGCTGTTTACTGTAATTCCAACAGCATTATTATATTTTACACTGGGCTGTCATAAACACTATATTAAATGCTATTTTTATTTGCATGTCATTCTTGCATTACACCTGTTGGGCGACTGCCACATGGGCAAGACACATACCCTTAAGGAAAAGTTCTGACATATGAAAATACTTAACATTGTATCCACACACACCCACATAATACACAATGAAGAAAGACATTCACACACAAGTGCTTTCATATTCAAACACACTCAAGTGAGAAGTGGGATGCACAATGCAAAAAGAGCAGTGTAAACGGTTAATCCAGATTTAATCCAGATCTGACAAAAGCTTTGGTGTTAAAAGTTAACATTAATATAAACATCTCTCTCCCAGATCATCAAAAGAAAACCAAATAAAGAAACCAAATTGAGAGACGGAAAACCAAAATGCATATTCTTACACATTTTACATTTGAAGAGTTTTAATTTTGACGCAGCGCTCGTGGTGCTGTAAGATGAGTCACAACTTTCGACACATGTTGACATAGCAAAACAGAAACCCAGAGACTGATACAAGAACGCTGGCTCTCATGTGATCACTTCACGCTTTGTCATAATGAACGCGGTAACAGATTCTCTCAGCAACCGTGGCCTTGCCATGATAGCTCAGGCTCTGTTTGCCGTGAAAACAAGGTTGTCAAGGTTGCTGTTGTTTATAACAGATATGACAAGTGTTAAGAAATGATTAACCAACACCCTCAACTATCAAAAAGGACTACTGACCCTAAAAAGCTACTGCTGTACAGTTTGTTACTGCACTATGAGAAAGAAATAAAAGAGTAACCAACCCTAGTCAAACAGATCTGCAGTGTGTTTAATGTCCATGAAGTGTCATGAGGGATCACTGAGTATCTGGGTGTGGCTGTCACAAGAAACCTGCATGACTTGTCAGCACATTTTTGTCTGTGTGTGTTTGTTAGTATTTGTGTAAAGATAAAAATGTTCCATAACATCTGAAGTTAAAAAATTGAAGACACTATAAATCTTGATGTTTAGATAAGATTCACTATCTTTTTTTTTTTTTTTTTTTTTCATGCAGCTGTTCAATGAAACATGCTTCAAATTAAAACCAGACAGCCAGTTTGAATTTTCCAAGCAAACTCTCAGTTCCCACAGGGCTATTTCTTAAATTCAGGGGGTCGGGACAAGCGTTTTATGGACACATTACCAGTCAAAACATTAGACACAATTGACAAAAAAATGTCTTATAATCTTAAAAAAAAGCTTTTAATCTGAAGGAATTGCTTTTGTAGACAAAAACATAATTGTGCCAACATATTTCTTTAATTCGAAAAAAAAATTTTTTCTTAAAAGAAATATTTTGATGAAATTAAATTCATTACTTGGACCAAATAATGAATAGAAAAACAGCCAATAAGAGTCCAGCATAGACATAAAGTCTTTCAGTGCTGTCTAAAAAGCTTCTCAGGTTGAGACCTCAAGAAACTGGATGATAAAATGTCAAGATTATGATTTGACAAATTCTAGACAAAGTGTGACTACTTTTAAAGATGATCAAATATAACACAGTGCTTATTTATTTTGGATGCTTTTAGTCACAACATAATTCTCACAGTTACATTAGTGTTGTTTCATGGTTTTGATGAGTTTACTACTATTGTAAAATGTGAAAAAATCTAAACAACAGTGAGTAAGTGTTTCTTAACAATTGACTGGTACTGTACAATAGGGAACCTTATTGGGTCACATGTTCCTGATTCCTCAAACGAAATCTCTTCTCCTGTTATAAATGGTTATTGCAGTCAACACAAAGCTTGGTACATGAATATTTATCGTTCTGTTATAAAACTGTGCAACTTTACAACTTTAAGTTGTCTATGCTAAACAGTACAGTCAAAACGGTCGATATCTGCATCACGATCTCAAAGCACTGAGAAGAAGAAAGCACAACATTAAGCTCAGATTACAATATTTCCTTCCCCCAGAGTAGCGTGTCATATACTTAAAGAAAAGGCTGAACAGATGATGACTTACCTCGAGCAAGCAAAGACAAATTCCTTTGCACTCTTGTTGGAGGCTACAGTGACAACCGCACACACATCCAGCAAACACACACACGCGCATACGCACAAGAGGGCAGAGTACACTCACACACACACCTCTCGGTTTTTGACGAGACATAAGAAAGCTGAGTGTTTCAGTTTGAAAGGTATGAGTATTGGTTGACAGTGTGAAGGGGGTGTGGTTAACCAAACCCGACGCGATCTGATTGGTTAAGCAGACAGGGGGTGGGGTACATGTGGGTGTGTGGAAGGGTAAGAACGGTGGTTTGGGCAATTAGGGGCAAAAATAATATAATCCATTTCTAGAATGAAAACAGAAAAAGACAAACAGAAGACGGACAGATATACGCAGGTCATCTGCCACGAGCCAAAACAAACCCCAAAAATGACAATGTGTGCGTCGTTTCCTTTTTGCTTTTACTGACATTGAAAGTGTTCACAGTACAGAATTGAACTAAAATAAACAATTACTACAGTAAACATTCCCCATGTCAACTGCAGAGAAAGAAACATTATTTTATACTTCTAATGGAGCGTTTGTTTACCTGCGTCGTGGGGAAATGGACAGATCTCGATCAAAAGGGCTGTGCGGCGAGTATCGTCCAGGAGGAGTTGGAGTTCGACTGGACAAGGAGTTGCTGCGGTAATCCACAGGGGAAATCTCCTACACAAAACACAAACAGTATATTAGAGCAATTTCATGGTGTTAGAAAAATCTATCTGCATCTGAATTTAATAAAAAAAAAGAAAAAAAATTTGGACTGACATGCTTAAAACCTTTTCCAATCAACAGAATAAAACGATTTTCCTTATAGGTGTAAATGCAGTACAGTCTGGTAAAATATGGTTAAAGGGATTCTGACATGATGACTACTGGAGGATAATAAAAATTATGTGTCCCATCCAAAATGGTATGAAGATGACTTGATCCCAGCGAATAAACATTCCATCCCTATGCATGTGTGTGTGTGTGTTTGTGTTCAGCATATGTCTGAGTATTTTCATGATCTTCTCACTGTCTCAGACCCCATGCCGAGACACCTGCAGCTGCTTACAGATGTCTGGGGTTGAAAAACCTTGTGTGTGCATACAGTCCAAAGGGCAAATAGATTGTCACTCACTGTTAAAATGAAAATTAAATCTATACATCACGTCACTTCGAAGAATATTCGCTTTAATGTCAAAATGTTGCATCTCCATAAAAGGTCACAGCAGAAGCAAGATTGTAATCTTAAACACCTGCGGTACCTCATGCAGTAAAAAATGCAGGAATGGATGAAAAAATTCCAGACTCCTGCAAAAACATGGATGTACGTGGATAATAAAGTCCACGACATCTTAGAAAATCTGTGTTTAATAAGCAAATTGAAAAGAAATGTGCTTAAAATTAATACCACCTACAGCACATTGTTTATCTGTATGGTAATAACAATGTTCCAACAATGTTTCATAAACGTTCCAGTCACAATCAATAATGTACTGTACACACAAGGTTAAAAAGTGTACATAAATGTCTCATTTGGACAATTCCATGCAAATATCAACCTTGCCATGAAAAAAATAAGGTTTTTACCAAAAGGTTTTATCATACTGATAGCTCAGATGTCAATATTTGATGGTTTAAATACCCATGTGAGGTCTCTCTCAAGCTTTTTCATGTTTTAAGCATGATTTTAGTAAAGTGCTGTTTTCAGAATCGTCACATCTATAACAGTCCATGTTCCTCATTTTCTACATGTATATAAATTGACTGAAAACGTCACATCCATTACGTTGGAACTGGTCATTTATTGTGCCAGCTGCTTTTAATTAGACAATAATAAATAGTGACTAACTGGCAGTCTAGAATAAGACTTAATAAATTACATACAATATTAACCAAAATAAACCAGACTAAAAACAAAACAGGCGGTTGTAAATGTCAGATGCTCAGAATGAGACACGTTCACATGAAAAACCGATTCTAATCCTGACTACAGCTGGAAGTATGCGTATCTGTCATCATCTCAGCTGGTCGAAGTGTCTGACTGATCTTTGACTGTGATCTTAAAGCGGTTTCTTGGCTCTGGAGACTCCAGCACAATCAATTTTACATGCAGTCCAAGTCTCCATCCAGAAGGGCTGTGTTGAGAGCCTTCCGTGCGAGTCTTGTTGAGCTGCTGATGGCCGTTTCTATCTGGTGGAAGTAAGCATGCACGCAGATGTTTGGCCCTAATGCTGATGGATGTTATCCTGGGCAGCTCTTCTGACACCAGCTGTACGAAATTCCCCATTCAGGCTTTTAAACAGAGGAGGCTGTTCCCAAGCCATTGAGAGTTGACAAATTCCACCCGGGGGTGTTTGGCTCGGTCCATAAGATTTGCCGAAAGTGCGGCCAAGAGCGTTTCCGCCCACTCTGAAGCAATTATCAACTGCTGTGACCGTCACATTGACTGCTCAGAAGTTTTGAATAGTTACCAGCAGAGCCCTAACATCTCCAACACCTGCATTTCAATATAAAACGTGATTTCTAAACGACGCTCCTGTAAACTAACCGGAAGAACAATGCCAAGTTCAGTTCCCAGGGAACACATGGTTAATCACATGTAACTGCCTAAATGCATCTGCTAAACGCTAATCATTCAAATCTTTAAATATTATGAGAACGAAGAAATATATTTTGCGGTAAGGGAGCTGCGGAAGCATCTATTGGCCAAAAACCTGTGTGAAAAATGTGTGAATATGCACACGGGCAATTCCAGTGTTATGCAGGTAACATTGTTTACTGCATATATACGCACATATATATTAAAAAATAAAATCAGTTATCACTTAACATAATTACACACATATAAATTAGGGTAACATTAAAAATGAGATGACATACTTGCAAGTTCAAAGGCAAAACAATTCAGCATATGCACCACTAGGGGGAGTCAAACACAAGTGAAATAGTACACAAAAGTTCATTTTGATAGTTTCATGAGTGACTCACTCAATACTGTCAAACTTTGCAGGAATATGTTTATTTGAATCACTTAAGGAGGAAAGTGCTCATTCTTCCTTCATACAAACAAATGAGTGCAGTCTAAACTTCTGCAGGATGGCAGAGATGGTGTCCAGGCTTTATAAAGGAACATGATGGAAAAGTTACTGCATACATTTACATGTACTTGTGTTTGCTTGACTGAATTTAAAAGTTAATCGCATGCTTCCTGGGTGGTTGGTAGTTTGGGAGCTGCTTTCACGCTGTATTGCTTATTACAGTGAATGTTTTTACAACATTTTTCATCAGGAACTGTGGGTGTGTTTGTGAGTAAATACATTTCAGTGTTTATAGGACTTTAATTAGTTTCATGATCATGATCTCTCTCTCTTACACACGCATGCACACTTTTTATACTGTATAAACTACATAGGTTATCCCATAACCCTCACCCTACCCTTAAACCTAACGCTCATACAAACCTTTCTGCGTTTTTAATTTTGAGTACAATTTATAATCAGTTTGAACCGACACACACAAACTATTGCACTTAAGTGAATTTTTTAGTCCCCCAAAGCAAACACACACAAGCATCTCCTTTCCTCCAGACATTTTACTGCCACAAATCTGCACACACTCATGAAAGCTTGAATTCATAAGCGTTGTTTGCTTAGGTGACCATCACCATAACTATTGCCCACTGATACATAAACAAAGTCACAAGTCTTAGTTTTAAACTTGTTGCACATTGCTGGTGCTATGACCTTACACTGTAACACCAGCTGGTCACATTCGAGCTTTGTTGCCTTTGCCCAACAAAAGCAGTTTGAACACATTATTTATTATAATGATCTTATTTATAATTACAGTATGTTACTGTAAAACACCCGGTAAGGTTTAACACTGTGTCTGTCTCTTTTCCGTTATGCTCTTTGAAAGCTGATTGTGATTGGTTGGAAATCAAGTTTGACCTTTATACACCCAAAATTAAAACAAATGAGTCAATCTAAATGAATGCAATCAGCTTTTTTGCAGCTTCTTGACCCAAGGTTGGCATACATAAGGGGAGTTTCTCTGACACATGCACAAATATCTGGCCATGGACAATGCCAAGCACTTTTCCATCACTAACTGAAGTAGACGGAGCATAAACTGGTTGACAGTTTTGATACAGAATAACCCATGAAGTAATGGAGAAACATAGTTAACAGAAAATGTTACATGGATTAACAGCTCAGATCTCAACTTTTCTATCATCTTGTTGAATCATCCACCAGGTAACGATCATAAGTCCCATCATATAAAAAATGATTAGCGCACCCCCTTTTCAACAAGCTGGGAAAAGCCTCATCCAAGTATGAGTAACAGTAATTGCTGTAAACACAACCATCCAGAGTGACAAAGATGGAAAAACATGTAGCAGGTGAAAAAAAGGATTTTTCCATGCTTTAGATACATGTAGATAAAAAGAAAACCTGTTGAAAGCACAACTTGGAGCATAACTCGATGTGCTGGTCCAGCTCCAGCCTGCTTCCAGACGCAGTGCCATCAACAGCACACAGTTAAGATCTAGACAAGCTCGTCAGGAATGTAGTCGCACCCAAACAAAAATGAAATTGGAGAAACAAACACGCACATAAAACGGGAAAAAAGCAGGAGAAGGCCGACATGCAATCATTAATCGACTCAAAATTGACCGTGTCACCCGCAGATGCCGTGCACATCCAAACCGGTCAATCGCTTTTATGCTTGACCATTTATAGAGTTGGCCAAGTGTTGTACTTTGAAAAGGGTGCATTCTCTTCTTACCCTGTGTATGTGTGTGTGTGTGTTGATGTAAGCTGTGTTTGTGTTGGACTGAGGTTATGAGAAGGAAGGGAAGTCGATGTGCAATCACAGGCTTTTCCTCAAACCCCCCCCACATATACTCAAGTCTTTGGCTGGCACAGTTCAGTGCCTCTGACTAGCTTTTATACACTGTAATCAGTGCTTCAAAACATCCTCAGGACGGCACTGTACATAAACATTCACACACGCACACACACTTACTGTACCCTGTCAAGGAAATACCACTGAATACTATTGTTTTGATACAAACACTTGGTCAAATTGCTACAGAGACTAACACAAACACAAATCTTCTACATGTCCATCTACCTCGTTCTTTTTTTACAGCTGTCAATCTAAAACCTTGTTTTATAACAGTAGTAGCTAATACCAAGGTATCACGGTGACCAAAGTTTGACCAATGTTGTAAAAATAGCTATAGTAACTATGGCATTCAGATGGAAACTATGGTTACTATGATATATTTATGGGTTAAGATGACAACCAATATATCACATCTTCCAAACAGAATCATGCAGGGCATTCATTTACACTTAATATTAGAAAAGTGATGCACAATACAGTCTTCTGAAAGCTATTTTTCTGTAAAAAGGGAAAAAGCTTTCAAATTATATAATTATCAGATAATATATTTGGTTAAATCAAGCTATATTTATCTTGCACAGTCAGAATATCAATTAGGATGACAGCTTTAGATTTTATACATCAACAATACTAGGGTGTAATGGATTACTCAAGTAACTACAGTAATTAAAGTAAAGTAGTGGATTACTCTTCATTTTTAAGTTATTTAATTACGGTTACTGACAATGTACTTGCATTATATACTGTATACAACAAATCTGTACAAAACAACAGTGAATTTTAAATCTAAATTTAGACGAGTTTGCATTAAAACGAGTTAGAAATGCACTGAGATCATAAGGAAAAGAAGATAGAAAGAGATCAAAGATGGGAAAACTTAAACATCACTTGTAACACGCTGTAAAATTAAGTTAATCATGACATATTTAAAAATGTAAAAAAAATTAAATTAAAAAAGAGTTTCATTTCCATTGTCCATGTGGTCAAGGTTGAAGTAGTAGTGAGTAATGCATTTACTTGTTAGAGTAATTAGTGAGATTTCAATACAAAGTTGATGAAAACCCAAAACCACAAGTCGCAAGAACACAACTTGGTAAGATTTAAAAGAATCAGTCAAATGAATATTTCATATATCTGTTAATCAGAGTTCATCAAAATGAAGCATGTATAATTATTGTCTGAGCTGATGAGCTGTTGTACAGTTCATCTACTGTCACACCACTGAAAAATGCAGTGAAGTTAGTAGTGTTAGTTCATTATCAGCAAACACCACAGACAATAGCTATTCACCTGTAAACAAAGCAGCTGTATGAGTGTTATTGATAAGACTGACAGTGCAGCCTAAAGTTTTTTCACTATGTTCAAATCCATTATTCTGCAATTTGATTTTCCCCACAGAAAACACACAGTCTGCAAATTCCATGTGGGTCTGCCCATAAGCCAAGGGATGCTCAGATGTTTTTCTTCACAAAGCACTGACCATAATAATAACAGCAGAGCTTAGTATAGCTGACAAAAGAGAAAAGGGTTAGATCAGGAAACTAAAATGAAACAGGAAAGAAAAGAAATATTTAGATTTTGGAAACTGGAACGTACAATAAATAAAACTGGGGTGTATTAGCTGTACTGTGCGATCTGCAGTGGCACACAAAATGGAGATAAGAGTGCAAGATATTGTGAAGAAAAAATGAGAACTTTTTAGGTGGTTGCTATGGTGTTTTAGATGGTTGCCATGGTGTTGCTAGGATGTTCAAAGTAGTTGCTAGGGTGTTACTAGAGTGTTCTAGGTGGTTACTAGTGTGTGGTTACTAGACAGTTGCTCGAGTATTCTGGATCGTTCTACCTATGCGGTTGCTAGGATGTTGCTAGGCAGTTGCTAAGATTTTCTGGGTGGTTGCTAAGGTGTTGGTCATAGATAATTACTATGGAGTTAATTCGATGAAACATGTTTTAATGCATAAATGAAATGTTCATCAGAGTGGTGGTGCCAGCCATCAACCATTTATAAAAAATATGTTGCTCTTCATTTTGCAGTAAACTCACATTTACTATATATTAATCCATTTAATCATAGGCACTGCTTACTGTGCCAAAGAAGTGCTTGCAGACAAACGTTGCCTGACATGAGTAATACTCATCTGTCCCAAATGTTGCATGAACTTTTAATACACACAATGTACACACAATTGCCCACGACTTGATTTGGTCCGCTTTTTATAATGTTTTCGTTTCCCTAAAGCTATTCACTTTTTATAATGACGTGCCACGGGTTTGTTTAGGATAATAATGTAGAAACCACACACATCGTGCCAGGGGTTGTACGCTGCGACTCACTCCCACATGTGAGCCATAACATTTCTGTTTGAGGCTCCAAGGCACATGATTAATATGGCGTGGTGCATATACTATGACTATGTATCAGAGGACGCAGTGAGAAAATGTAACACTGTGCTCTTTGAGTTTGGGCACCGAAGTCTAGTTCGCCTGATGCCGCCAAAACTACAGCAGTGTTACTGGAGCTGCAGAAAGTCCCTACTGACAAGAGAGGATTTCTTGTTGTATTTGTGATTTACAAATGCTGTAGTCTGCACTTCTCTTATTACATTTTTAAAAGGTTTGAAACAAGCAATGCATTATGGGTATTCCCCAAGTGCTCTTAAGGCTTAGACCAATCATTTACAACACCTTTGCTGACTGGGTGGGCCAATGCAAACTCTGTAAGGATCGTTTCAAATGGATGCTTTAGTCTACAGAATTCAAACCCAAACTGTTTTAATGCTCGTTTCATATGAATCATTGCAACACTTACTGACTGAAAGCAATATTCATCTACCTCCAGCATGCGTCATTAAGGGTGATGAGAGCAAATAAAATGAATACAAACATATATTTGACATTAATTCCTTTAGTAATATCCTCTACTAAAATGACTAAATTACACAAATATAGGGATTTTATGAGGATTTTCAAGTTATTTCTTTCTTTCAGCTCTGGGGTGGAATTTGATTACGTTGCTTGTGTCTTTAGATTGTCCTGAGATTCATCGAGAGTTATTTTTGGAAGTTACATTGAGAAGCTATAGGTACACTGGACGATATAAGCCATGCCCAAAGGTTTATTGGCTTGTATCTGGTAATTAATTTGAAATCTTTGGAAATTAAATCTAGATTCCTCGAATAACTTCAGCCAGGAGTCTCTGGATTATATTTTGTTATGAAATATTGTGCAAACTAAACTTTTTGGCCTGGTCATTGTTCAAGGCAAAATGAAAGCCCATCTAGAAAACAATACAAAGAAACAGGGCTGAAACATACAATAAACTGCAAAAAACACTTTTAACCAAAAATCATGCCACAGAATCAGAGTATGTTGTAAGTGAAGCTCAGAGTAGCTCAGATCAATTTAAATGATGTTTTCCGTCACTGTATCAAGTAATTAACATTTACTTATACATAAGTACATTACATAACTGCACTTTAAACCCCAAAAACTCTAAACAGCAGAACTGTCTGAGCAACTGGATTCCAGCTATGATGGTCTGTGTCATCTACCACATCAGAGATGATAGGCCTTCTCATCTCTCCTTAAGGACCCATTTTTAGGCAGGAGTTGATACAAAACATATGACTGCACTCATTAGAGATGTGTGATTTGCGTGTCTGCACACCACAGAATATACATCAAACCAACATTTTGCAAATGTATTCACACAACGGTATAAAATTGTGATTGATTGTGTGCTACTCCAGACATTATGGCATGAAAATAGTGTCATGAGATGTTACGTTTAATCAGAAAACAACCAATCATGATCCCTTTCGTCTTTAAGTCATTGCAATGATAACTAAAATGTGTTTAAGACATTCCTAAAAATTTAACTTACGGCACACAGAACTCCACAGAAAGCTCTGAATATTTCCAATATTGGTGCATCTTTACATGTTCAACAGGTTGAAAACTAAAAAAAAATAAAACAGCAAAACCTGTCCTCGAATTGATGTTAAAATCACGCAGGGTAAAATTCAAGTTGCTCAAAACCAACTCAGCATCATCTTCATTGCATGACATAGACAATGCTTTCAGAAATAGATGCTGCCTACAGAATAGCATGCCATATCATGTGTATTTTACAAGCTGGACAGAAAAATCTGCAGCAAGACAGTGTGGCCAATAAATCTCTATGCTTCTCTAAAGACCGTGCAGGAGCCAAATGTCAAATGCATATTTTCCAACACCTACCACAGGGATTTCAGGGTGCTCAGTTGCACACTGTAGTCGTAATCACCGTTGCCTAATAAAGTAGCCTCAGCGTGTATGATACGCCGGACACAGAGGGGAAAAGATAACAGGGCTCTTATTTTCTAATAAAATGTGTTAAGAGTGGTCTAACCGTAGCTGTGAATCAATCTCATTGGGCATCTGGCATTCATTAGGACCTTGTTAAATCTGTGGACTTAATCATCCATTTACGATGTTCCCCGGCCTCCTCTCCGCATTTAAATCTAGCTTAGAAACCCCAAAGAGAAAGGAGACAGAGAAACTTACGAGGGTGATACCACAGTCACCACTACTTATCATGTCTAACCGTCCTTAAACGGGTGAGGTTCATCTTTATTCCAGTCATTTCCTAACAAGCATGTTTAAAAGATCTTTGATCTATAAAACTCTTCACAGAACTCTTCACAAAACTGTATCAATACGTTAGCATTACGTTGCAATAATAGACTGCAGTTGTGTGACATGTATCCTGCTTTACAACACAGTGGATAAGTCACTTGTTTTTACATCTTTGAAGAGTTGGACTTAACCATATTTGATCCTGATGAAAAGCACCCATGACATGAGACATGATCTGGAATGTGATATACTGTATAATAGCATTAAAAAGAAGAATGAGAAGGAACCAAGACCAACAACGTCTACATCAGCTAATGACAGGAGCTCACATGGATGTAGTGAAATGCTTGTGCAACTAGAGAGAGATATTCATCTCCATCTAAAGTATCTTCAGACCAGCTAAAGAGGTTTTTTGGAGTATTGTGCAAGCTTCATAAATTACTGCTTGATAAGAGTCAATTTTTCATAACAATAAACGAACTAAAAATGTACTAAAACAATACTGGATGTTATTTTTATACCTAAAATAAAAAATAATCAAAAAATGTAATGTCAATGTGGTCAATGTAGCATGTTATTACACAGACACCAGGCTTTTGACACAATAAACCTGGATTTCCAAATAAACCTAATAAACCTGAAAATCATCAACCCTTGTCTGAACGAGCTTCACAAGGAATTGAGCTTTGCATGGTTCTCATTAAACTGCGATCCTGTATATCTACTGTAGTACATCACATTTTGCATTACAAAAAACTACTTTCCATGATACTGCATGTCCTCTTTAAATCTTGAATGTCATTTTTAGTGAGGCTACAAAACGAATATATGGAGCCTGACCCGACAGAGCAGGAAAACGATTCTTGGCTACCTTTAGAATCTGTGGAATGTTGTCACTCTATTAATACATTTATATAACAATCACCACATGGACAAAAAAAACGCCCCATGATCCCCATCAAGTTTAGATCCCTCATATCTGTTGTCATGGTAGAAGACACAAAACATCCGGTAAAACTCTCTCTAATACACCAATGAACCCTTCAGATTTAATCAATGGCAGTCTAATAGCGTCTAACACACTTGTTTTTAGTCCAACCTGAAATAGCACTTTGTCCCAATGGAGCGTCTCAGGAAACGAGAAAAAAGGAAGATGTGGGAGGTGGAAGACAGAGCAGCCAAAAATGATTTTAGTGAGTGTTCAGCTTCTTAAATCTTCCTCTCTGAACGCTCTGAGGAAGAAAGGGACCTGATGGGAAATATACTTGTTTTGGGGCTGGAAACATCAACTCGGCCTGTAATTGTGTTCTGAGGCAGAAACCGCAAGCGAGCGCTCTGATGAGCCACACCCCCTGAGTTAGTGTGCTTCAGCATGCACAGACAGGCATTCACACATAAAAACACAACACGATCTGCCATCAACATGCACGTAATAGAAGGGGAGACCACGTTCATGAACAGGACCACACTCCACCCAAACGAACTAATGAAGAGAGACAGACAGACAGAAGAAACAACAGTGTCAAACTAAGAGTCACAGAACCGTATTGAATAGAAAAAAATATTTTCCAAATCAGTATGACTTTGTGAAAGGAGAAATATAGTTATAAAAGGACACAAAAGCAACATGAAAGTGTCATAAAAATGTATTTTAAATCTCAGTCCCCATTCACTGTAATTGTATGGAAATGTAACCAGCAGCATCTCCACAACATTTCCATCCGTTCAGATAAAACAAAAGTAATACAGAAAAATAAAACAGGTATTTTTACATAAATCACTTAAAATGTTTCTAAAAGGTATTAAATGTGTGTGTGCAAGCAGATCTGCATATAATCTTTTTATTGCAGTATATCTGGAAGAGTACGTTAGCGCACAGGTGCATGTAAACCAGCCCACTGCATAACTTATTTATATCTCAACCCTTAAGCTGTTCACAGGATGAGACTCGCCACTATGGAAACCCGCAGCGACCACAAACGGTCGCCACAGGCAACTATAGGGTCGGGCATTGGGCACTAATAGTTATGGTACAAGGAGTGATGCGTTGCCAAAGCCACTGTAGGTTTGGCTGCACACGTCTCTCCTGAGAGGAGCCTGGGCATATTCTAATGGACCGAACAGACATTCTCTCCTCCCTCACGCTTGTTCTCCTTTCTGAAAGTGTATGCAGTAAACAGGATTATTACCATCTGACAAAACCACCATTTCCTAAGGGATGATGGGAAATAATGGAAAGTGCAGTGCTACTCTGAGCCTTTGTAGTCTCAACACACTGAATCTAAAACAGGCTGATTTTTCCAAGAGTAAGAAAACAGTGTTTTATTGGTAGGCTAATATCAGACTTACAGATACAGGACTTACTGCTACAATCAGCACTTGCAAGTAGAAACAGGTCTCTGCAACTACATGTTTGGTTCATAACAATAAATTTAACAAAGTTACAGATAATTTAATTTAGTTATGTCCAATTTCAGATTCATTAACTCTAAATATTAAGAAAATACGTTTTGTATACGTTTTGTATACGTTTTGGCCAAATAGAAATCACTTAAAGTGCTTTCACCTACTGCCACAATAGAACAGATTTGCCTTTCACACTTGGCAGTTAATCTCTGATTCTTGCAATAATACTATCGAAACAAAATTGAGATAAAATACTGCAATACGGATATACCCCAGATTTATGCTGCAAAGACAACCAGACAAAAATGTGGCTATGCAAGTCCAACCTAACCTTGTTTCAGCTGAAGCAAACCAAACATACTTTAAAATCCTCATGATAGCATAGTGGAAAAACAAATTGCTTAATTTCAGGCAATTTGTATGTTTTGTAAAAGTGCTGCACGCAGTACAATTCCCATGTCATTATGTATAAGCTTCTGCTCCTGTACTTCTCAATTCTATTACAGCCGAATTCCAACCCACGTCATTCAACAGACACGTGAACGGACTTCCTCCACCTCTACAAGCCTTCTGTTCTTTCACTTATGTACATCTATCATCATCTACCATCCTCTCTTCGTGACCCTCTCACAGAATGATGGAGAAGATGGAGAGAGAGCGAGAATGGTACAATAGCCTCCTCTGTGCCATAACGCCGGACGGGCTGAGAAGAGGAGAGCTCAACGGAGCAGTGAGGAGAGAAAGTGTTATGAATAACCCTTCCACTGCCCATCTCCACGAGGCTCGGGTTCACAACGACGAGCCTGTGCCTCAGAAGGGCGAGAAAACCAACACCACACACCTCCAACGCTTTGCATCAGAGCCCCTATTGTACATGGCACTTTTCTCAGGACACTCTACACCTCTCTAAAACACGACTAATGGATATTTCCACTATCTTTCTCTTAGTCCACTCTCTTGCTCTCTGGAGACTACCTGCTTTCTCTAAAGCACTCTTTAATAAGATCACAGAAGACCACAGGAGAAAGACCCCTGTGTGTATACAGTGAGACTACTAACTTATACTGTAATTTAACTACGTTCACAATTCATTTATTTTAAGTTACTGTCTTTTTAATGCATATTTGATGCTGTCAATCTAAACAATACATACTGCTGTTTTTATGCAAGCGAACTCAGATAATTATATACTTAAAACAACGTCAACATTTTTTTAGTAGCTTGTACTGTAACTATTTTCCGATGGGCAGTTCTGACTCTAATTTTTAATCTTTAAATTTTTAAAAAGTTTGTTAAACTCCCAAAATACAAAAAGTAGCACAAAATTTGTTAATACAACTCAAATGGGCCGTCATTTTTAGGTCGTAATTTTGTGTGATGAACAGATCTGAATTTCAATTATTTACTGAAAATCGAAGAGCTAATTTCTATTTTCATGGGGCTGTTTTAGTTGCATTTAGAGTCATTATTATAATGATTAAAATGATAAAAAAAAATTTGATTAGCACATCATGGTTATTTGAGTAATATACATAATTAATACACAATCATATACAATGATATTCCTAGATACACGCATATAAAATGCCAAATCTTTCATACACTATATAATTGAAAAACACTGCACCAAAAAGTAGATTCAGTAGATTATATTGTAGCTAACTACCATTTCCAGAAGGGCAGTTTTGACTCTAAAATTCGTAAATGCAGCATGGCAAGCTGCTTGTGGCCCCCTAACACCGGTGTCAGACGCCATGTTGGACCAGCAGAGGTCTAAGTCCGGCCAAACAACACCTGATGAGTTCTGGGAACTCGTAAGTACTTGTTTGAGTGTGTAAGAATGGAAGGGAGAGAACAGATTGTGCTTTCCAAGTAACATTTTAGCCAAACCACACAAAATAGAGGAACTCTCCGGCAAACAGTAAAAGCTGAACCACAACACCCAGACAAACAGCACATGGTTGACAAGACATCATGCCAACTCTATTTAAGTGCTAAATCAAACTAAGAATGAAAGAATGCAAATGTTTCCTAAAGAAGACTCAGAGGAAGCAGTCGGATGAAGGGATTCCAGTTTGAGGATGAAAACGAGGAGAGAGGTTAACCGAATCTTAAAATTCCTGCTCAAGTATGTGAGGAAATGATCTTAACCCTCACTGGCACCAATTTCTGTTCGGCTCCAACAAACAGCACAACTACAGTAGACAAAGTTACATGAGAGACAAACGTTAAAGACTGAAGATTCCTACAAATCTGCTGATAATAATGTGTGTGTGTGTGTGTGTGTGTGTGTGTGTGTCCAGCATGCTGACCAGACACATGGCAGTAAATCAGCCCCATTGCTACACCTCATTGAATTCTTCCTTGTTCCTGCTTTGCAGCATCATTTAATCCAGTCAGTGCATTAATCCAGAACATTCCCTTTTATATCTAATCCATTGTTTGGCATGGCTTTCCCCTTCACTAAAAACATACACACTCCCTAGCAAAACAATCTAAAAACCAGATGTCGCTCTACCCTGTAACTAAAGCTGCACTGTTTGAAAACTCATATTGTATTTATTTGTCACAAATATTGTGATTATGATTCAAATTGTGATATAATAAACACTTATTACTTATAAAACCAATGACAGCAATGCCTTTTTTTCTGCCAATTCCAGTTAAACTCTGAATAGAGACAGAACAAAGTGCCATATGTTTTTATATTTAATTCAATTGTGGCTTAAAAACTGCAAAAAGCCAATACTGCCAACGGCTTTTCATTTGGATTAATTGTGCAGCTCTAAGTGTAAATGAATGTTATTTTTCACTCAGAGAAAGTCTGAGAGGAATAAATAAAGAATGAGAGAAATGTTTTGATTGTTCAGAGATTGAGATCAGCTATGAACAGAAGTGTATGACCCCCATTTGGGCGTTTAATGTCGGCAGTAAATTACCCGTGATCTCTAAGGAGGATTTATTGGATGGTTGGCTTAGATGTAGTAGGGAACCTAAAATTAAACGTTTGTGTCGTAGGGTTGAAATAACAGTTGAGATGTTTCATACTTTTAAGTGGCAAGTATCAACACAGTTGATGGGTTCTGCCTCTAAATGACATGCAAATATTCAGTAAATAATTGCCTCCATTGAATGATTTCGTTGACAAAAGCCAGTGCTTAGTGTCACCATGTTCATCATCATGACAACCGCTCTCAAGCCTCCCATGAACTTCTCTTGGAAGCACTAAAATTGTCGTCTTTAAAAGGACTAGCCGTCTCTGACTGGGGAATTGGGATGTTATTGTGTTTAACAAGCCGTGTCATGAATGTGTTTATTTAACATCCACAGCACTGATAAAATGACTGGAATGTCTTTATTCATCAAAGGTCCTGTCTGCTTTTTCTTGCTCTGACATCTGCCGTCTAGAAACGGCTGTGGGACTGAGCTTGTTACTAAATAGCTTGCATATCTCGCAAAAACTTTCCCACAACTTTATTTGTTGTATTTAAGTTTTCGGGACTTCTTCTGAAACTCACATCACTCAATCTACTTCTGAATAAGAATCGAATAGTATAAGATTGTTTCTCAAACATAATGACCGTGATCATATTTGCCACTGTACAATATAGGCCAAACACATTGTTTTCAGATTCCCAGTGATGTTCCAGATTAAACAAATTAAAGGTTGTGTTGCAATAAATCAGCATGAAAAAGTAACCTTTTCAAAAGTTTATATACTGCCCGCCCGCAATGAAAACATTGCAAATGTTAACCCTCTTTATTGCGGGCACGTCGGGAAGTTATTTGCGGATGGAAATCATAATCTCATTTCCTGAGAGCACAATCCGGGGCTCATTGTAAAGAGACATCGAAGTTAAACTGTGCCTCTGAAAACCTGCTTTCCCATGAAGTCATATATATGTGAAAAATAAAGGGATTTATGAGAGATATTTGAGAGATATGTCCTACCGTGAAAAGCTTTAACATACCATATGCCCTAAACATGAACACACATGGAACTGTCTTTGATGCATTAGGCAGAACTAACATCAATGTTCCACTGCATATACCATCTCACACTTAACAGACTTCTTCTCACCGAGCTTGTTTTTATGATCTGAATTAAATAGCTAAATGAAATCAGAGTTTATGGTTCTTCAGAGAGTGACCCTACCTGAGAGAGGGGTCTGGACAGTCTGTGACGCTCAACGCTTCTCTCCTCCGAGGACCAAGAATGAAACTGCAGGCTAAAAAAGAAACGGGTAACTTAAGTACATTTCACAAAGGCCGGTGCGTTTTCATTTCTTTTAGCTATTTTTATCAACTCACACATTTACAATTAAAGTAAAATGTCACAGAAAGTTTCTAAAATGGAGTCCAGTGGTGCTCGTCGCGTATCGCTTTCTCATCTGTTCGGACAAAATCTTTGATTAACACGGAAAGATATCTACGTTTGTTTAGAACAAAAAGAATATGAGAATATATGTGTATATATCTGTGTGTGTGTGTGTGTGTGTGTGTGTGTGTGTGTGTGTGTGTGTGTGTGTGTGTGTGTGTGTGTGTGTGTGTGTGTGTGTGTGTGTGTGTGTGTGTGTGTGTGTATAATTTTTGGGTAAACTATCCCTTTAAATGATGTTTTGATAATGGTATTTGATTTTGTGGATAAGTCCTAATCTTTAGTTACAATACAGACCGTGTTGCATGTCATCAAAAATAATAACCTCTAGTTACATCATGGACCCATAAATCTAGTCGTAATCCCTGTGTAAATCTAATCGAATCAGCTTTATCAGCATTGACTTCTGGAATGTGCTGCAAACTTTAAGATGTCAGACGACTACATTGTTGAAGCGGAGAAGAACAGGTGAAGAGGGGTTCAAGCCCCAGACAGGTCTTTAATCTACAGTAAAACTCTGAACTATGACCTATTACCTCTGAATCATCCCTTTGCGGATTCCTTTATAAGAAAAGCTGATACAGCTCAAGGAATATGATCTTCAAAAACGCTTTGAACATCTTGAGGAATCCGGAGGCATTTTACAGTATCCTGCAGAATCACTTAGTCTGATCTCTAACCAGCTGTAACATTCAACTGTAAACCTTTCCATTTTGTAAGACCCAATACATACAGCAAAATGTAATTCTTATTGAGATTTAAAGCTGTCAGCTAAATACCCCATGAAGTAAACAGAGCTATGAGGCATCAGTCATGTGTGCGGTTTACTGTAAATTTGAGCCATTTTCCATTGAATCTCACATAAAATACCTGATGATCAAACACTGCTGTACCAGAATTGCACTTTCATTAATTCTGACTGTTGTGTGTGTGGATTAATGATGTACCTCCTGTTGGTGGGTGTGATCCTGCCTCCCTTGCGGTCGGGGCTGGATGGCGACTCTGGAGAATATGGGCCAGGTGACAGAGATGCTGGGCTGGAGATGGTGTACTCTCTGTAGTTCTGGTTCTCATCGCGACTTACTTGCACAGCCTCCTGCCCAAACAAAAGGAAAAGACACACGTTTTAGATCTGCCTGGACAATTTGGGATGAAACTGATGAAACTTTTCTTGCTTCTGCAACACACCACCAGCCAAAAAAATTTTTTTTATAAGATCTCAAATGTTCAAACAGAAGGACTATGAGACCTTTAGGGTTCACAGACCTTTCAAATCAGGATATCCATTACAACAGATATCCGTCAACAGTCCATCAGGCATGTAAAAGACGGGAACCTTTTGTAATTTATAACGTTCCTTTTGAGTCACGGTTACAGCCAGAAATGAAAAAGAGGAAAATGTAGACTTTAATGTCTTGTTTTAGCTCAACCTGTCAAATGGTAAATCTCTGATAAACATAGATAGTGGTTGATCTTTTTATGATAGAAACCAGACACGCTTTTACAGCCTAAACTTGAGAACCAAACATTAAGTATTAGGTCAGAGGTTCAGGTGAGTAGCTGCAGCTAAAATGCATTTTTGTCTCTTTTTTATTTTAAAACAATACCTGGTGTCCGCTTGAGTATCATTTCTTTAAAATATTAAAAATGTTGTTATTACACGACGCTCTGAAATACTTGATTCTGATTGGCCGTTCACAACATTTCAAGGTATTTCAAAACTAATAACACTGGCTCATCCAGGTACTGAGAGTTAACTTGAAAATATGAAAATAATTTACTTATGAAGTAATTAGATAAAAAACATATAAAAATAAAAAATAACATATATGACATTATATTACAAATGATTAAATCAAATTTAATGTTCATCCTGTTTGATTGTGGTGTGTTGGTTGACTGTCAAGTAATAGTTAAACGTAACAAATAAGCTAATAAAACATTTTAAATCAATATTTTATAGGCAATAATGTAGCCAGGTGTGTAAGAAGCTTATATAATGAAAGTGCCCATGTAGTTTTTGATGGGTTACTGTATTTTAGTAAAGTAACATAGCTGGCTAACATAGTATAATTTCTGCAATTTTCACAGATACTTATCTATGTATGTTAGTCTTTAAAGCATCATTTAGACATTTTTTTATTAAGTCTTTTGAATATATAGTGGTTATTGAGTTACATTACAGCTTTTAGTTGCAAGACTTGGTGTTTCCTTACAAATTTATATGCTAAGCTGTGCTGTTCTCTTGGGATTTTCCAAACATCTGACCAGTTAATTATTGTTATCTAAACACTGACCTGGAAACGGCCCACCAGTTGCTCTGTGGAGGTTATTCCATTGGTCTGACTGGGAGAAGGTAAAGCAGGCCTGTGTGGAGAGCAGAAAACATCATCTCAGGTAAACAAAAATTCACTTTCTTGCGGTGTTTGAGAGTTCTATAAGAGTAACTTGAACGCATCTGCTGTTTTTAATTATTTGCTCCAAATAAATCTATTTCAGAAACATTTTTTTTAATTAAAGAAATTAACATGTTGGCACAATTATATGTTTATCTAGAAAAGTAATTTCAAACATTATAATACCATAAATGAATGAATGAAACCGTTATTGAGAAAAACAGCAGTGGACTGCTGCAGAGTACATACATCTGATTTATTATCCGGGAGTCGAGTATGTTTGTAAAAGAAACATGAAGAGGTGAATTTAAGCTTATTCAAGATCCATCATGTTAAAGGCAGAAACAGGATTTACTGTTTTAATCAAGGGCTGCCTTTAAAGTAGGGATGTGCTGGTAATGAATTTCTTTCCACTAACTAATAAACTTGTGACAACACCGGTGTAACCGACGACACCTTATATTTTACAAGAAAATATACAGTATTACACTATTCATCACCACTGGCCCATCCCTACTACAAAATAGAAAAAGCCTGCCATGGTGAATACATCTCTGCATGTAGATAAGCTATAATGAGTTAAACGCTGAAGTACTTGTGCAAATAGTAAATAATGTGACTGAAGTTAATATCGAGTAACCGACATTTCAGACAACGCAGCCAGATATTTTGTTTATTTCTGTCTGGAACACTGAACAAAGACACTTCGGCACTGCTAAAAATGCTACTTGGCCTATTAAATTAGAGAACTGAAACCAACCGCTGTAACTAAATCTGGGACGTTTACCACAATCTAATACCAGCCGGTTTGAGATGATGCCTACTTTGCTTTGATAACACGTTTAAGCTTTCTTAAAAAAAAGAAAAAACAGAAAATCTCAGTTTATCCCACAACAAGTTTTGACTACAGTCAGTGGCATTAAAATGCTGCCCTGAAATAAAAGCTGCATTATCTGACCAACCTAGCTTTTAAAACACATCAAGTGGTCAAGTATGATTGACAGCATAAAAACAGCCGTGCAAATTATCAATACTGCCTCTCTTTAGAAATTGATGGATTTTCCTCTAACCACAATGCCCTTTCCCACAATTTTGTCTGGATAGTAGCACCATTTAACCAAATCCAGAAAACTAAAAAGTCGATTGAAACCAACAGTGAAAAGACAACACAGTCTTGTCTAATACATCAGCAGAACTCCTGACCGTGAAACACTACATGTCTAAATATGTTTATTTATCTTAAAATTAATGCACTGGCTTATGTTCAGGATAGAAAGCTCTTTTTAGCTTCACAAGGAAGGAACGTGACACAAGGGTCTGATTCAGCACTGGTGCTCTATGGCTTTTGGTTGTCCGTTTTATAAACCGTCTTGCAACCATACTGCATGATTCAAATGTGTTTCGTATAAACATCTACACATGACAACTGCATTAAAACGGTTTTAACCAATCTGATAGTTAATGTAAGTCTGAAAAAGAGAAGAGCGTTTCTATTACTATTTATTACGGTTGAGATCTCATCTCTGCTGTTTTACTGGCAGAAGAATGAAACATTTATTGTACTGGCCCACTACATTCAGTTTCTTCAAACGTTTCATCTCTCTTTAAATTGTACCCCACTGCATCCCAATACCTCAGACTAGCTTTAATTTATTCTTTCCTCTTACATCTGTTTTCTTCCTTTAAATGTTCAGGGCTGAAAAGCTTAAAGGGATAGTTCACCCAAAAATAAAAATCATTTTATTATTTATTCACCCTCATGTCAAACCTGTATGACTTTTTTGCTTCAGCAGAACACAGAAGAAGATATTTTGCAAAACGGTTACCGGCACTCATTCACTTTCATAGTATGAACACAAGGTACAATGGAAGTCAACGGGTGCCGGTAACCAGCGTTTTGCAAAATATCTTCTTCTGTGTTCCACAAAAGAAAGAATCATATACAGGGTTTAAATGACATAAGGGTGAAAAAATTATGACGTAATTTTTATTTTTGGGTGAACTATCCCTTTAAGCTGAAGTCCTCTAAATACAGAAACAACATCTCTGTGTAAAGTATTCTTACATCACGGCATTAAACATCATACTGTACGAAAACTTGCCATTCCTGTTTTTAATAATATAGTAAAATGAATGCTTTGTAAATTAAAAGTATTTCTTATGAGCTAAATTTAAATTATATTTAGGCAACATTGTTCATAAATTAATTAAGTCTGACATCATTATAAAAACTTCTGCTTCAAATTATACAGCACCTTAGTTAACAAAAGCCTCAATAACTTACATTAGTATCACTTAGATGACAGACCAGATACATGTTGTAAAACAGCTAATATAAACCCTCCAGTGAATAGTCCAGCGGGTGTCATTTAAAACATCAGCACCATAAAGTTTAAGCCTCAGACAGGTTTTGTGAAGGAAACAGAGATCAAGATTTCACTGTAAAAAAAAACATGTGGGGTACCAATGAACCTTAACATTTATTGTAAGTGCATAAAACCTTTTCTTCTTACAATAGGGTCTTAGCAGTTCTTGCAAAAATTTATGGGATCCTTTAGACACTTTAAATTCAGTTCTGATGTTCCTCAGAGGCAAGTGAAGAACCTCAAAAGGTTCCTCGAGGATCTTTTAATGTTTACAGTGTACAGACACGATGAAGAGAAAATAAACTGGAATTTTTCAAGCCGAATTTACATTGTTGCACCTGTATGAAGGCACATGCAGTATGGCTCATATCACACACTTTGATTTATAGAGCTTTAGTTGTGTGAGAGGTCACAGGCATGACAATATACTGCAGCATTCTCACCATAGTTTCACCTTTCTGTATGAGAACACGAGTGGAAAAAACACACAGAGAGAGAGAGAGAGAAAGTGAAAGACTGAAAAAAACGATAAAAACCACATGAGACGGACATCAAAGGCTCTTGACCAGCTGGAGAAATCTGGCATGGGTCATTCACAGTTGACTCTCTCACAAACTCTCCAAGTCAAAGCCAACAGCTACAGCTCATTTGAGATAACAGAGATGCTTTTAAAACCCCATCACAACATTTGACAGTGAATATTCCTTATCAATACAGTAATAAATGTGACCCAGCCTATGAAAACCTAAAGTCTAAAAATACATTTACATTTTGAGATAACAAGCATCAAAGTTTGATTTCACCTATTAACTTCACTATGATTTCAATCTTTGACATGCCGTTACTCAGTACATTTTGTAGATATCAAGTTTATATTTTCAAGGAATGTTCTTTACATTATGTAAATTCTGTATTCACATGTATGTACACATTATGTATTCTCTCTATGATGATTTTATTTACAAAACAGCAAATCACACAAAAAAAAAAATCGACTTTAGCTGGGTTTTCACAGACAGGGTCACAAAAATATAAATATATAGATTTAAATACTAAAAATACTTATATTGGAAGAAATAGGGCTGTCAATTTACCAAGTAAGTCAGTATAACCATGCATGTAAAAGTTGAATCATGCCAAAAGACTCAAATAATATAAGTAACTGAATTCATTATATACATTGAAGTTTTAAAACTTTTAACAGCGATACTGAAGTAACTGTATGAGCATGAACATGCCGGTTTCAGCCACTGGTCTGTGTTTAAGGAAACATTACTCTGTTAAAGTTCAGAAACTCAGCTTAGGGAAAATTTCTTCATTTCAATAATTCTTCTGAACCAAGAGAAGTTTCTTTGCTATTGTACAGGCAAGTTTATTTGTTTCTTTGATAAAAGGGATTGTTCTAAAAATTGACAAGGCAGGTAGGCTTGACTAATATGAATTATGTTTCAGCTAAAACAGTGCAGACACACACCCTCTTCCTCCAATACTGTGGTACACACACAAATAGGGAGTGCCATTGTTGGCCCGGTGTTGTTTCTGGCCCGGTTAGAGACATGAGGTAAGAAGGGAAAAATGTACCAAAGGACACAGGGCCCAAAATGTGTGTGTGTGTGTGTCTGTGCGCTTTTCTTGTGTGTGTGTGTTACCTTTCCACTAGCAGGTTCAGCTGTGTTGTGCAGCCCTTGATTTTGTTTTGTGCTTCTACGTTCAGCATGTCACTGGTGTCCTGTCCATTAATCTCCATGATGATGTCACCAGGCTGAAGACAGGCCTTCTCTGCCTTACTGCCAGTGTTCACCTTAAAACAAAATATGCGCAATCTTGAATCTGAAAATAAGCCAATAAAGCTGTTCTGAATGAAGTATAAAGGCCTACTTAGAAAAAAAAACATTATATTATAGATGTTGACAATACAGATATCGTTTGCTATAAGAATTAAAACTCTTTCTGACCACATATAAACCACTGTTCTTAAGAGGCAATATACTTTGTAGGACTTCTGTGAATTAAAACACACAAACTAGAAGCAATAATACCCAATAAATGGAGAGGGGATGGCATAAAATTGTTATTTTACTTTACCCGACTATAAAAAAAAAACATGCTTTAAAAACGGAGTAAACTAAAGACTGAAAGAGACCTAACATGGGTATTTAAACCACCAAATATTGATATCTGAGCTATCAGTATGATGAAAACCTTATTAACTATTTTGTCATGGTAAGATTTGCATGGAATTGCCCTAGCTGCTCTCTTAAAGGTATAGTTCACCTAAAAATTGAGCCCAATTGATTCTCCATAGTAGGAATAAAAATTACTATGGTCAAGTCAATGGGGTACATTTTGGGGTAAACTATCCCGTTAAGGAAGGCTTAGATGTCTCTTAAAAACAAGGGCTCAACCATATGTGGTAGAAAAAGTAAAACCACAACCCAACTCCAAACACCCAACAGTATAGCAGGACACTGCAGACACTGTCAGGCAGGTTTTGTTGTCATTGTTATCTGAAAGCAAAGGGGAAGAGGTGCCATGTCTGTGGACCTGCTTGAGTAGCAATTAACTGTTGCTACAGAGACACACAATGAAGCGTGTCTCAGGCAATCACTGTATGCCTCGCTTCACATGCACCGTGAATATACAGAGAAGTAGAGAAGAGCTGAGAAATGGTGGAGAAGTTTACAGCCCTACGGAGTATTTAAAATATTTATTAAATATTCACCCTATATACAAACCAAATTGACTTTTGTCATCAGTAGTTTTACAGCTATTTTATATATAACACACCAAATGTTTTTTTAAAGCTATAGGGCAGACTAGGGTAATTTCAATACAAATTATGTTATGCCATATCATAGAAATTAAACAGTTTTTGACTGTGCTGTTCAATACACTTCAGTAAACGTCTGAACAAACTCCAAATAATTATACTAAAACTTTTTAAAATAGTTTCTTAACATTTACAGGAACTAGTACTATAAAGATTATTCTGTAATATAAATCATTTTAACCAATGGTAATAATATTACATCTTGTAGCAAAAGCAATTATGTCAGTGTTTCGAAGTAAATATTTTGATGGTACTAAAGTTAACGTTGTCATAATAAACCTTTAGTTGATACATTTTTAAAGTGTTGTAACACATTATTGTGTATAAACCTGTACACGCCTTACATGATGACATCAATCTAAACCCACTTAAAGCATCATAAAAAGGAGAGCAACTTGAGGACGGATGAGTTTAGAAAAGCAATAAGAGAAGATTGCAGCAGAGGACTTGTGCTCATGCCAACCTCCTGCCACTTCACCCTCACCATGAGGCCCTTTATAACCCTCTTGAAAACAAACCACGCTGTTCTCTTCAACCTCTTTAAACACTAAAGGTCTCCTTTACCGCAAGAGACCATTAAAATCTCTTCATCTTCACCTTGACTGCTTAGAGGAGTTATCACAAAACAGCTTAAGGTCAAATAAGGTCTTCAAACTTTAAAAAGAAAATGTACCCTTATGTTGTTCCAAACTTGTACATTTATTACACGGAAAGCAAAAGTAGGCATTTGTAAAAGATTATGCAGTTTTTACTATACAATGACAACTCATGTTGACCAGATGTTGTCAAACTCCCAAAAGGACAAAAATCCCTATGACTGATGTACACCATGTACATGTCTTCTAAAGCCATGTAACGTGAAACGCATCCTAGACCAAACTTATCAGTCAGTAATGACGAATGTCAATCTGTTTTTTACAAAAAGCTGTTACATCAGTTATATGGACAACCTTTATGGTGATTCTAGGGTCATTTTTTGACATAAAAATAGTATATTTAACTGTCTAATAATTGTTGCTGAAATACATTATTTTGGATTATAATCCAGATGTGACCAGGATCTAAAAAGGAAATATTCCTCTTGCTGCATTAAATCAAAACTGAAGGGAGGGATGTGTTTCTGAATCTTGACACAGAATAAATTTTTTGTGGAATGAACTTAGTTTTTTTAGTTAAGACAGACCGAAAAAGTTTAAACCCAGGAAAAACAAAGAAATTGGTTCCAGACTAGGTGGCAGAAGTACAACAGACTGTTAATGTTTTGACTGAAAAGTGTCTTTCACAATAATGTGATGAAAACAGCGTAAAAATCTTGCACTCAAACTAAAAACCGATAGTCTGAAAGTCTTGGTAAATAATGTAAACCCAACAAAACAAACAGAGTACATTAACACTATTTAACCCTGCTTATGCACTTTCAGTCCTTTTTTCTATACCATGTGTTGTTGGTTTAGGAGGAACGCAAGGTAACTGCTGTTTGCCTTTTATTTTCACTCTGTCTGTGTTGCGTAATGGAACGCGCTGGTGATTGAAGACTGTCTGTGCGAGCAGGGTGCAGAAACATTAGATTGATGGGCAAGCAAGACATTTCATCACTGCATTCGGACTGAGTTCAATGACTTGACAAACGTTTTATGGTTTTTAACATTCCACAGAAAATAAATTTAGACCACTTTACCTACTGATTTATAACAGAATGTGTACCAGGGGCTTACTTTTACTTCACTTGCACATTTTGTCACTTTTTGCAATTAAAAACAGCATTTAAATGCAACAAAAATAACATAATCAAACTGCAAACACACAGATCATATTATATCATATTATATTAATTCATTACACATAGAAATGACAAGCTGTTTGCATTTGTACAAGGTTTGCTGCATTGCGAGCCTGATCTCACAATAATTCTTACTTATGTTACGAGTTGGCTAATTCGTACAAATTCGCACGATGTGACTCGTACAAACGTATGATTAGCAGAAAAAAAACAACGATGAAGGCTCCCTCCTAATGTCACTGAAGAGAAATCGTACTAAAACGAACGAAAGAGATCCAACTCGTAAAATATGTAAGAATTCCTGTGAGATTGCGTTGTAATTGCACCTTGGAAAAAGAAGGAACTTTCTTTACATTTACCCAGATATTTTGACAAAAAGTTAGATGTTTGGAGATGTGCAGTCATTGCTTCATTCACTGATTAAATAATAACACGTACATGTACCATATCAAATGCTTTGGGTTGACAGGGATGAGAATTACCTTGGAAACAGTAATGGCCTTCTTGAAGTCTCGCCCTCCAGATATTCTGAATCCCCAGGGAGACGGGCCAGTCAGGTTCACGTTAAACGGCATCATGTCACTACGGACGGCTGCCCAATGCTCGGAAGTGCTGTGGATGAAGAAACAATGTGAGAAAGAGGCAAACAGACAGAAGACATAGGAGGGAGGGAGGTTTGGTGAGGTTTAATTTAACATGGACCCGACATGCCACAGATCTGCTTCATAGTTTCCACTTCTCTGAAGCACTGGCTGCTGTTGAAAGGTAAACTGCCTTCACCTGTGCTACAGAACATCTTTCATCCTATTCCACATGACTGAAAATCCAAATCCAGACACACGCAAAAAATCATCACCACAGCGAACAGACATCACAGAAAGGTGCCACATGACTGACATTCCTGGAGTATCTTTAAGGATGTGAGAAAGCCACTTACAGTAACACAACTACAGAATGCCCTAAATACAGACTTTCTATTCTGTTTTAGGTCACTGAAAGTAACTGAATACACATTTCACTGTTGTTGATACAGATTGACTAATTCAACACACCACACAATGACTGTTTTGATATATTTTCTTTTGAAAACGATCCTTTTCATATTATATATCTGTTCTAAAATGAAGACTAAAATAATACAGTAGGTGACGATAAAGTGTTGATAAAGCTGGTAGAGCAACACAAAAGGTCTTGGGTTAAATTTTCAGGGATCACACATACATAAAGCATCCAAATGTACAGCTTTAGATAAAAGCATCTATCAAATGCATAAATATAAATGTAAATAAAAAAAAGTTTTTTTAATATTTTCAATTTATTGGGACAGTGATTTACACTGATCCCAAATCCATCCGCATTTTTGCTACTCAAATGGTCTGTATTGATTTTCTCATAATACTCATCATGCCCTGATGGTCAAACTTAAGGGTCTTTTGAATCATTATTACATGCTCTGTTAAACCCATTAGCTTCAATGATCAAGACACAATGATCAAACTCTAGTTCCGTTAACCCAAAGAAGATAGTTTTAGACCAACAGTTTGACATTTGATCTGTAATTAACATTAGAAATATTTGTTGATTTAAAGTTCAGATTGGTTTGTTTCAGCTGATATCTGATCTGCACATTATGCCAGCGGAGTGACCATGGGCTCTTTCATCTGAATATTAAATAAAGACTCAGTCAAAGGGCTAATAAGGATTATAAATAGTCATTGATTATTAAACCAAGTCAAACACAAACTAAACCTTTAACCCCATCAGTGTTTACTATATCAATCTGTGTTAAACTGGCATCATAGAGAGTTTCAGATATTTTTGGAAAACATAACAAAAACATGTTTAAATAGATTGTGTACCAAAATATTTGTAATCAACATCATCCATTTAAACTGTGTATTTTCTAGCTAATTTAAAATATTTACTCCAAAAACTCCAAACATATCCAGTCAACTGACAACAATTGACTTCAAAGGAAAAGGAGAGAATTCCTATTGAGTGCTGCAAATCTGCATCAGATCAGTGAAGTCCGTGACACAAATGTTCTTGCAGCATGACACATTATTACAACTATCGCAGAAAAGTATGGAAGGAATTAGCAACATATCGGTTGCATTTCATCAAGAATGGTGCGGACTAACCATTTACTCGACAGCTAAAACATGCCTGAACTTTCTGATTCAAAGCGTCACAAAATGTTTGCATATTCATGCTGTATGAGAGACAGCCAGGTTACCAGTCAGTGGACTCTGGAATGAGATGCAAAATGTTTTACTTCTAAATATTACTGCATGTTGTGTGTATGTAGTAAAGCTACTTTTTCTCATGTGCAGATACTGTAATAATGCAATGACCTTTACACCCTATACCTCTCTCTCTCTGTCTGGTTCTTGGTCTCTCACTCACCCTGATTTAACCTTTGAGATAATTTCAATTTTCTTATGCAAGTCGGGTAAAAATACACTGTCTACGCCATATCACAGACTTATGCAAGGACTGGTCTATATCATAACTTTTGTCAGTTTCCTTTTCAGTTCAAGATAAAACAATCACAGTATTATAAAGGAGATGACTATAATGGACAATTCCAGCATTATGGATCAGACATTTTCAGTCAAAACCAGAACAATAACTTCCTATACAATGTATTTATTGCCAATATCTTAAACCATCTGTTTATATTTTTACAAACTTTAAGAGAGAAACCGCCACATATTGACATTATCATCATGGTAAAAACCTTCAGTAAAAATTATTATTATGATAACGTTGACCTTTGCTTAGAACTGCCCTACTATACATCTTGGGCTATATCACAGTATGTATTTATGTTTTGCATTTAAAAGAAAAATGTACATAACACATTGCTGATAAAAGTAAATCTTCTGTTCTTTTTTACCACAAGTGATGCTTGTTCTTTAACAAGCTCTTTTTCAATAGTTCCTTATAACATGATATAAGGCCAAAATTTTATAAGCCAGTTAAAAAATGTAAAAAATTAAAGGAACCATCATCTCATTTGATCATTTTTTTAAGTTGGACGCACCCAAATTGAAAGATTTGGCAAAATATCTTTGCAAAACACATCAGTAAAAAAAAAGTCCCACAGCAGTTCCTGTTCTCATCCTTGACTTGAATTGTCCCATCATGTTTTATTAGTTTATATCAATTAATTAAATGAAAATCTATGTAATCAAAGGTATCTACTGCAATATAAACTATAGAGAGAAAAAAAACTGGTCATGTGCTATATACCACCCCATCCTCTCAGCAGGAGATCACACAAACAATGCTGGCTGTGTGGTTAAATCAGAGTTCATCTACATCCTTGATATAATGATGTAAATAAAGAAGGAATGTAACAAATGTGGCCTTGTATACACTGTACATCAGGTCACGGTCTGTCACAATGTCCTGCCTTTAATATCAGCAGGAGAAAGTTTGTAAACACACACATACACGGTCTACACTACTCGCTCTGACCCAGTTTAGGTTTTTTCAGAGTGTTTGGTCCAGGGAAATGCAAATCTACCCCATCGTTAAGTTTCTCCAGACAATTAGCAGTCTTAACAATCGCTCTGTTCGGGAGGATCTTTCTTAATGACTGCAACGTCCAGAGACTCTAAATGCTCTCTGTTGTTGTTAAGTTTTATGTAACCACAGGTAAATAGGCTGTCACATTTCTCCTGCCTTTAAAACCTCAATTAGCATTTTAGTGAGGATTCGCCACTGATCTCATGCCATGCAACACACCGACGCAGTGCTATAATGCTATAATATATAGTGTGATGTAATGAGTTAAGAGTAATTTACAGCGTTGTGGCTCAACCAATCATAATCAAGGCATTAAACTACCACTTTATAATGAAATACAGAACTTTTCAAAACGGTTTTAAATAAATGCATCACTGATGTATACTAGGGCTGCACAATATATCGAAATATCGCAAATGTGCATATTGTAATATCCATATCGTTTGCAATAAATAAGTGATTTAATTTTAATACTTCAAAAAGTAACGTATGGTCAAAGTTTTAAGCCGAAGCGGATG
Organism: Beaufortia kweichowensis; assembly: GCA_019155185.1. Classification (NCBI taxonomy): domain Eukaryota; kingdom Metazoa; phylum Chordata; class Actinopteri; order Cypriniformes; family Gastromyzontidae; genus Beaufortia; species Beaufortia kweichowensis. Next base: position 12,650,950 of record CM032806.1, read on the forward strand.
ATATAGTATCTGGCACATGGATGTTAGTTTGGATATGTGTGTGTGTGTGTGTGTATAATAGTGTGCCGTGCACATGCTCTGATGCAAGACAGTCAACAGACCACAAAGCTTTCATAGCCAGCTGATGTTGTCTTTTCTGTGAAAACATATGTTGGTTTTATAATTAAAAATATACATATTTTAATATCATTTAAATGGGCTTTAGAAAAAGGAATATCTCTTTTTTTTTCAATACGGTGCAGCCCTAATATATACACAAGGCCTTGGATTGACATTTTAAGATATGTCAATTACATTAGGACAGCTCAAATAAGCATTTTGGTCTGGGATAGGGTATAAACCTTGTCTGTAATACCAGGCCTATAGCATTTCAGTAATATATTTTAATCATATGACTTGTGAATATCAATCCTAAAGGGAAGGAAAGGCAGGAAGGGAAAATTATGCGAGGTAAAAATAGACATTGTTCAGCTGGGAAAGTGAAAGTATTTAAAACTCAAAAATAAAAGGCAGGTTTAGAGAAGTCCATGTATCCATGTTGACATTTTTCGCCATTTGCCAAAGGCTATTAGTTTCTTTTGCTTGAAGGATTTGACTGAAGGGAAGGAAACACGAGGAAACTCAAACATGGAAACCTGGCAACATGTGTATTTACATATCCAAAAAAAGCATACAGGATTAACTGCCAAACCTCTTGTTAAAATTCATTAATAGGGTTCAAGGAAACAAATGCTGTTTCTCAACATGTCTGACCTGCAGCTATTAGCTAATTTTGTCAGCATCAGATTCCATGTAAACTATCAGACAACACCTCACATTCCACCACAACAAAAGGTTTAGAGACTGGTTTTACTGGTTCAAACTGGGAAAATGACAGACACCTTTCCCTCCTCTTGCATGTTTTATAATGGCCAGTCCTGTTTGCTAACAATGACTAATAAACTCAAGTCATGACATCTGTATTTACTAATGAGACATAAGAATGCTATGATAATGACAGGGATGAACCTACATACCAGAAAAAGCCATTAAGTGGTTTCTGCAGGAACTAGCTCAGTTTATAGGTAGTACCATTTTAATTTAAATGGAATGTGTGTTGTTAATATGATTATCATAAAACTGTGAATCATTAATTTAAAAGCCAGGAAGTGATGCAACGAAAATTCTCTTTGACAATTTGTGCATGAAATGTAAACAGTACACGACGGTTTAATATTCAAGCAGTAGCCAAGAGGATCTTGAATCAAAGTCAAAATCATAATAAAGCATTATTAAGTTCCAACAAATGTCTAAACGCCTGCAATCTGAGGACAAACTGTTTATATTTACACAAAAACACACAGGAATGAGCCAAGCTGAAATTGGCTAAAAGACCATTTAAAAAAACCACAATGATAAGGCAAATAACATTTACACAGCCATAACTCTTTTACATCCAAGGGGGTGTAAGTGTTTGTGAATAAGAGAACACAAAAAGCTCTTCATTTTTGTACGGTACATTGGCACTGGTTTTAAATTTGAGAAGGTCAGAGGATTTCTATGGAAAGGCTAAAGAGTCAGTGAAACCTGATGTTGCAAACATTAGATCTAAGCACTCACTATGACAAAGTCAGATCGAGGGTATTGAAAAAATAGCACAAAAACGTGTCAGGAAAATGTCCAGATGAAATTTCACCCCAAAAGTACAAAAAATTGAGTGTTTGTGAAGAAACTGAAGCCACTTTTCAGGACCAGTAAAACATTTTGCATTGTAACATTCTTTTCATAGCTAAGCAAATTTCTCACAAACTCTTTAAAAAGTCTTTAAAGATTTTACTTTATTATGCAATTATGCAAAATTACTTAAATTAATTTGATTACGGTAATTTTCTATTTAAATCATACAGAGACAACACTGCACATATAATCATGGTGTAAAAAAAAATACAGAAATGAAACTTGAATAACATAAGAAAAAAATATATAAATTTAAACAATGTAGTATTTCGCATTACACATGCAATCATCTTTGCAACAACAATAGGTCTTTTTTCTTTAACAAAATATTTTTTATCCAATATTTATATATATCAATGCAAGTAATACTTACATTTTATAAACAGCAAAAAAATTATTTTTGTTTGCAAAATAAAAGACTGGTGCTTGTTGAGATCTGTGAAATACAGTAGCTGAACAAGATTTTAGCTTAAATTTCATCAAAACTTCTGTAAATTACAAGGACCCTGTCAAGCGCTGTGATGCTCGCCAACCCTGGCACAAGCGCTGCTTATACAGAAAGCTCATTCTGCTTTTCTTTCAAAGTTAAAACTGACAGACCAGACATTAAAGTCAGCCAGAAAGCTCTCACAATGCAAATAGAAGCAAATAAGTATATTTCTATTGGAATGAAGCCCTGGCTATTGGCCCTAAACTCCATGTCCAGTGCTAAGTTTAGTAATTATTGCTGCGGTAACGACTTAAAGTCTTCTTCCTGGCTTGCAATCATCAGATTATATCCGAGGTACAAACTGTGCCATTTTCTCTAGTTTAACGTATTCCAAAAAGTGTTTTTCACTTCATCCTTTTTTATCCTGCTTAGATAAGAGTTTAACCAAGGTAAGAGGAAAACATCTGGGGGGTGTAATAATAAAAAAGACAGCTTTAAAATTTGTAAAGATTTGAATGCCTTGTTTTCAACACCTTGTGCGACTCGCCATGTGCTCTAAAGCAGCTCTCTCGGTCTAAAGTAAAATTTCCTGCCAATTTTACTTCAATTCCGTGGGAAAGTTATCGTATTGAAATTCTGTTATATAACAGTTTTGAATGAAGTGAATATTTGGAGTGGGTGTTTGTTTTTGTGCCAGCACATGGCTTTCCAAACACTGCCCTAAACACAAGCCTGTTTCTTGAGTGGGGTTTCTGCTTTTGCTTCCTAAATGATTTAAACCACATCTGATCAAATCTGGTGGATGTGGGTTCCAGTGGTATGATACAATACAGGCTGAGATGATTAAAACTACAGACATGGCAATGCGCATGGAATTTTTGCACAATACTCTGTCAAACATCCACACACGCACCTGAAGTCATGCAGAAGCTCTTAACACACTTGGTATTAAGATGCGTTATGGTCGATCTGATCACATGTAGACAAGAGAGACATACCTATTTACACCTGGTGTTTTAATCCGTCTCTTTTGTCCACTTTCGTCCTGATTTCTTTAAGGGGAGGGGTTATGACCGGATAAATCGGTGAGCTTTTTCAGATCTTTCGATCTAATGGACGAAATAAGCACAAGCTATTTACATACAAATGCGAACGGAGATGAGCAGCAGTTTTTAATTTCCGCTGACAGTCGTGTGTTAGAAACCAGGAATGGTAAGATAACATTGTGCTTGGTATGTTAATTTGTTAAACCAAACTTTAACATCTTCAGATAAGCCAACAAAGTTTAAATGCCGTCTGGGTAGCGCATGTCTTGTAATGTTTAGGCATTATCTGCAGGTGGTGTTTTGTGTCTGTTCGAACGCAATCGACCACATAAGCATCTAAACTACAAAAGCAATCCGGTCGAATGCGTTTCGACTACCTCTGGCAGTGGTCGAAAGTGGACAAGCTCAAAACGTTGTAGACCCTGTTTACACCTGTATTTAGCGTTGTCCACTTGTGATCTGATCGACCAAAATGCATCTTAATACCAGGTGTAAACAGGGCCTAAAATAGCCAGACTTGTTCCACATCTACCAGTTATCTACCAGTTATCTACCAGTTGGTGATGCTTTTCATAAACACTGCAGGTGCCCTCAAGGCATGACAAATGCATCACAATGCAATTCTGAAATTTACTGTTAATTCTTCAAGACAAATTAGGTGACAAACCTTAACCCCAACCCCAACCACCAGGCCAGGGTGTGTTTTATAGTTAAGCCAAAAATTATTGGCTAACTTGCTAACACAATTTACAAACAAAGACTTTTAAATATAACAACATGGGTGTCATGACTCGTCACTGTACATCTCACACGTCTCAAAAAGTTTTTTTCTCACATCCACTCCCATGAGTGAGCTTAACACAGTCACACCTGCCCAACACACACCCACGACACGACAACACTGTAGTCATCTTAACACGTTTAAGATCATGAGTAAACCCCGTAACCTTCAGGAATAAGGACACGTAGTAAAACGGCAAAAAAAGCATGCAAATGTCACTGGGTGGAGAATGAACAATAGAGTGAATGAATCATTCAATTTTCATTCCAGAGGTTTATACCAAGGAGTGTTCAGTGTTTGGTATTTATATCTTTATGGCGCAAGGTACAGTCATATTTGATTTGTTTGGCTGTCATGGAAACAGGTTTAGATATTATGGTCATGACTCAAGAACAGGATGAGTTCACAAGCTCTCCGTTTCGACAAGTATGATATGTTCCCCACGGCCACGAAGAAAAGCACACAAAGCTTGTGTAGGAAAAAGTAAAACACAGAAATTTGTTAATGGGCTTAAATGCTAGTGCTTTGGTTTCCTTATTTTTATAGTGTTAAACTAGTTAAGTGTATCTGCAAAAGGTCCAACTTCAGAAATATTTAATTATCAGATTATCCAAACTACTTCAAGTCCCTCTGAATGTTCTCAAAGATTTAGATTTTTTGGCATTTCTATTGTTTTCTCAAAAGAAGGTCAAATGAGCCAACATTAAGGATGAGTCCACTAAACACAATAATCATTTTACATCTACTGTGAAAAACTAGACTAAAAAGCATTGGAAATTATCTGATTTTAATCCATGTAAATAAACAAATGAGTTGGATATGCCAAACAACAACAGTTTTGCCAATCTAAACGAATCCTGTATATTCTGGCCTCGTTTCAACCCGTTTTATTGCTTGCAAACCAAATTTCCACATTTCTCCTCAACAAGCCACACGACTTCAGGGTAACATTAACTTCTATAGCGATTCACAAGTTTGCATTAACATGTAATCAAATATGATAACAAAGCATATTAGACATGCATCAATATTTCTTTTTTTTTTTAAAAGCAACCCAAATAGCTTAACAAATTGGATACAAGCTCAATTAAACCCACATGCAAGTTTCCCTATAAACTTCCTGAAATCTGTTCAGGTCAGATTCATATATGCAAATACAGCTACAAATTTGAAGTGTCTGAGCTGATCGAATTGCAACAGTGGGATGCGGTTAAAATCTAATGCCTTTTTACATAGGAAGTGGTTAAAAGAGACAGTTTGTTTTTTTAAGCGAGTATGCAGACTTTACGCAAAAACACGTTAAACGTTAAGGTCTCCATTACAGCACTGGAAATCGTGAGGTGGAAATGCCAAATGCACACCATCATTATAAACTCCATGTTATCCCAGTGCCTGTAAATAAGAACACATACAACTCGATGTTAAAACCCTCTTTCAACTGCTGCAAAACAAGGAGACAAGAGCACACAGGAAATGTGGTAAGAGACAAACAGACAACCGTCAACACGATACCGCACAATGCGCACAAAACAGATGCAGACAAAAAGTTTACAGGATCGGAAACAGACAACAGACAACAGACCCATTTCTAACAATTAATCACACTGGGTATATTAGAAAGAAACAGCTCGTTGAAAGCATGAACGACCACAACAGACGGGAAAATGAGAATGATGATAAAGATGACACAGAGGGAAATACATAATGTCTCTTTCATAATCAGCAGTTGAAAAAAGATCATATCAGAGCCTGACATTTCCTGTGTAATTTAACGCACTGTGCGGCTCAATGGAGGACTGCCAGTTTGCAACCATCAGAAGAAGTCTGAATAATTGCTTTTTAATAATTGTTCTTTTGTAGCCAATTAAATGAACCAAATTATGAATAATGTTCATAATACAGCTTAACAATCACAAGGAAATAGTCATGACAATATGTAACAAGCCCATGCACAAGCTTTCCAAACTAAAAAACCTCAGTCATTCACCAGGTTGTACACATTCATTTACCCACTATTTAAAAAAAATAGTTTTAGCAACCAATTACCACATACGCGGTCATCTGGGCATTGCACTAACTTAGAGCAATTACGTGTGGATGCATTGCGTGTTAGAACTGAATGAATAAAAACAAGAATGTGTATTTTTGGGCTGATAGGGAAGAAAAAACAGGAAATACACTACAGAAATACAACACCATCTCAGGTCTCTATAGAGCTCTCAATGGGTTTGGTCTTTACGTGGACACGTCTGGCTTTTTCCCCATCCATTCACAGGTATTGCTCAGTCATCATTTACATTCATCAGCACCCAGCCTGAAAACTCATTTCTGCTCACATTACTCATCACTGCCTTAGATGAGACCTCACATGGGTGTTAAAAACAATTAAACATTGACATCCGAGTATGATGAAAACCTTTAGTAAACACTTGGTAAGCTTGACATTTGGAGGGAATTCCCAAAACATTTTGTACTTCTTATGGGAAGGGCAAAGTCTCTCAAAAACATCACTATCAGAGCTATTTAAATGCAAGACAAAAAATATAAAACCTTATTTAAAGCCAACAGCAGGGTAGCACATAGACTGCGTGTCTAAACCTAGTCAGCTGTCTACCTAGGGAGCATCCAAATGCTTTACATGTTCCCAAAATAACCTTTTCAGCATTTTTAGTCATTGTAAACGCCAAACTGTAGGTAGGCAGCTCAGTAGGTTTGACACACCACGGCATTAAAAACATCAAGCTGAGCGTAAAGTCCTGTACAGTGCGCACTATTAAGTGTTGTTTCAGTCGTGGCAATATCTAGGCTTAATATTTAGGTAGACAAGCGGTTACAGCTTTTGTAAATGAACAAAATTAACATTAAACAAAATAATAATCTCAGTTTCATACAGTTTTTGCGTAGGATAAAGCTGTTTTTAGTGCTTGCTTCAGATGAAGCTGAGCATGTTATGCTAAAGTAACAGTGAAAGGTAAAGTGATGCTGGACGCGATGTCATATCTCTTTCTAAAACGCACAAAATCATTGACTGTTTTTATAAACACACATACCAGCAACCACACAACCACATACAAACTACAAATATTTCTTAAATCGATAAAAAACGAAGGCTTACCTGGATGGAGGAGTCGGCGTGCAGTCAACCGCACCGCTGTGATCGACACCTGTGTGAATGGCGTCAAATCACGCACGCTTTCTGCGTGAGCGTGAGGGGAGCGTAAAGGAAGTTCACTCTTGCTGTTCTTTCTAACGCAAACCTGACGAAGGCACTTTCACACGTCAGTTTTAGGCAGCGCGCTGAGTGTGACCGGATTCCCACACCGCCCAATATATTTCAACTTATCCCGAGATTATCATCTGTGGAAGATGATGGAGCATCACACGAGCTCACACTCCACGTGTTGCTGTCATAATAAAGCCTGCAGGATGGGCACGCGAGGGTGACACGCGGGGCGTGTTCAGTTGGGTTGGACAAGACAGAAATCTGATTTTAACTCCAAAGCAAATACTGTGAGATTCTGAGCTCAGTGCGCCACCTACAGGCAATACATACGATTGCCGATAAGAGACACGATAGTAAGTGCCAGCCAATTGGAGGGTAATATTCGCACTGTACTGTAAAGTGTATGTCATTTCTGTGTCTGCAGTTACGAATGGATATAAAAGAATGAATAAATCTCAGACATTTCTGCATTGATGTGGAATTTCATGTAATGTCATACTGAGATGTGACACATACACATAGTGTTGTGACGTCACTGCACCAATAATGAGTAACATATTCTGTTCCTTCAAGTGCATGTTTTTAAAGCACTCTTTAAGAAACTCAATAGTCAAGCAATATGCAATTAAAATGGCTAGCTTTGATAAGCCCGACTCTTTATAAACACAGCAAGTGCAGTGGAAACGGCAAATGTTGACTTCTATGGAGAAATATTAATAATGTTGCTGACTGTCCAATGAAGAAATTTGTTATCAATGTCAGCACTGGCCAACATTAGTAGAATTTCTCAACTTTAGCCATCCTTGTTACATATCCCAACTGTAACAGAGGGGAAATGAGAACACTTTTTGCCCTTTTTTTAAAGTTTGGAAACCTGTAACTGAAGATTCTGGTTCTTAATAACTCTTTGTTATGTTTTTATAAGGCCCTATATGGTACAATTCCACATTGTATAGGTATGTAAATGTGGCACACAACAACTGCACACATTTACAATGGTCAAAAACCAAATGTAGGTTAATTTGCATACACAATATATTTGACATCAGTGGATAAGAGCTGTGTTGTTTTTGCAAATTGGTGTTCATTTGAGGTAAAAAAAAAGAAAAAGATACTTAGTAGAGCATTGCGTTTAAAGCATAAAGGTCATGGTTCAAGTCCCATAACACACATACTGATGATAAAATGTATAGCTTGAATTCAAGCTCAACCCAGTGCACTGCTCTAATGAGTTAGGAACCGGTTCCTGGTTCAAGTATTTTACAAATTTTTTCAAATAATTTTTTCAAAACATTTTTCAAGAATTTTTTCAAATTTCTCAAAATCCTACAAAGAGGATTGAAAACAATGCTTTTTTTGCCTGTCCAATCACAATTGATAACTGCCAGACGAATGATTTTATTACTATACGTCTTATTTGGATGGTTTAAGCTAGCCCTCTGGGGTCTGAGGATGTTTTGGGACACAAAAGAAGTTTTGACATGCCGTGACATTTGTGCAGATTTCAGTTGCTTATAAAAAATGAATAGCAAGGGTCTGATTACATTGAAATACTTTTAAGAACTGGATCTTGTAGCCTGGAGTTTTTGCTTGCTTGAAGAAGATGTTAAAATCATCGTGCTCACTCATTCACAAAACAATATATTGAATTATTAGAATTTTCTTTTCGTTTAGAAATGCCATATCTGAGGAGGCGTGAATGATCATGAATGATGCTGTGATTCACACCTGAGAAGGCAAAGACCTGCATAATGAACCTTTTAGTTCAGGTATGTGACGGAGGGAAAAAGAATGTGAGGACAAGACAATTTATTTCTGTTTGTGAGTGCAGGTAAACAGTTTATTGGAAACAAGGTAGTATGCATTTATAACTGGAAACAAACCATGTTTAAGCATTTAAATGGACATCAGTATTCCCTATGTGTTTAGTAGTTATGTGAACTGAAAAGAAAACAGACATTCAGGGTAAAACTGTGCAAGATGATGAAAGTGTGTAAGGTTTGTAAACGCAAACTCTCACACCCTACACACAGTAGCAAATCTGTGCCACTCCTGAAAACAGTTCCTGTTCAGCTGAAGACATAGATGAACATCACACGCCTGGCATTTCCAAGGTGTTTTTTGTTTCTTGCCATGTACTGCTTTGCAATGCACACAGCTCTTGCGACCGACACTGGCAACATTCCTGACATCTTTGGTCAGCTCAGCCCCAGGAACTGGTAGATGGTCACAACTGATCTGTTGTGGTGCTACATTCTGTGCGACACCACAAAGCTCCGTGACAAGTTGGTCCACAAACTCTTTATGGGACAAGTTGCCATATAGTTCTTTATGCACAATGAAAGAGTTGCTGGCAGCGATGTCCAAGAAGTGTAGAAAAACCTTTCTGTACCACTTCATTGTTTTGTGCTGCGCAGTGTAGTACTGTAACAGCTGATCAGAGAGGTCAATGTGTATAGGTGCAAGAGATGGAAATGGTTTTGTCTTCGGTGTACCTTGTGATTTCAACCTCCTCTGCACGGTCTCTCTTGTAGAAGCAGAATGGCTGGTAGAACAGACAGATACACGGTACCCAGAGCCCAAAACTTTACAGTCCTTAAGAGATGACACTGCATCATTCGAGTTGGTCTTTCCTGTGTGCACAGAAAAGTCCATAGTGTATCCATTTGAGACATCAGCAAGAACAAACAACTTGAAGCCCAACTTAGTTGGTTTGGCTTTCTTTCCTACATTTGCTCTGCACGCCACCGTTCTCTCATCCACAGCTAAATTTCTTCTAGGGTGATAGATAGCTTTGCAAGCATTACGGATTGTGTCCATAAGAGGTTTAACCCTGAACAGATGATCATGTTTAGATGTGCCCCTCTTTCTGTCGTTCTCTCTGTCGGCATCCGGATGACTCATGTGCACGTTCCATGAAATTGTCCGGTATCTGTCCCTTGACATAACTGCAGCTGGAAAGGGTACTGAGAAAATACTGCCCTGCCGCCAGTAGTCCCTGATGGATGGCAACTTCACCGTGGCCATGTAAAATATGAGCCCGATATAGCGGTACATCTCGCTGACGCTTACATCTGTCCATTTATATTTGCATCCGTCGGCGATCGCCTTGGCAGCCTGAGCGTTGGTGTTGTGGCACAGAGTTGACACGGCGCTCTCTGAAAAAAACTGTTTGAACAAGCTCATGGGAGAACGTGGGTCAGAAGAGCTCAGTTGTGGTCCAGGTTCCCGTGCGGGCAGGAATGAGATAGTGGATTGTCCGGATCTTGCCTGCTTGTTTGTCTTTGCTTTCTTTCGAGCAGGTGCCTGATCATTTTCACCGTCACATCTGTTTATAATAAAACAACACATGAGCATGCTTATAACACATCAAAAGAAACTACTGTATATTATTATTACCATCATCAATGACTAAGTACATATATTTTTTGTTTTATGCATAAATACAAATTAAATAAAAATAAATGTTAGCATAAATTGTAACGGGTGGGGCATTTAATGGGAATGGGCGCACAGGTGGTCAGATCTGTTGAGCCATTAACCTTTACGCATGTAGCGCATCTCAAATATTTACACCCGAGGCATTAGCGAGCGCCATCAACCGGACATATTTTGCATATACATTTATAAACGGAAGCAACGTTAATAAGACAGTATTTTTGCTACCGTAAGCTAAAATGTTTGCGCTAAATCACCTTATAGATAAGCAGTGTCATAAACTGACTACCGTAAGCTAAAGCTATCCTAAACTGGGCGAAATACATAATGAACATTTACAGCCCAGCAGATGTTGACAAACAGCTGCAAGCCAAACTGTATTTTAGCTACCGTAAGCTAAAATGTGTGCGCTAATTTACATTATAGATAAGCAGTGTCATAAACTGACCAAAACGGTGCAAAATGCATGTTAGCTACCGTAAGCTAAAGCTATCCTAAACTGGGCGAAATACATTATGAACATTTACACCCCAGCAGATGAACAGCTGTAAGTCAAATAGGGGAGTGTTTTACATGGTAAGAAGTGTCATCTATAGGCCAAGCAAACCTGAACTAAAACTGATATTTTTATATGATATATATATAGAAGAAATTATGTTTATAACGTACCACACTTACAAACATTGACCGACACTTGAGCAGGCGTTTAATTAACATTGAAGCTGTCCAAAACATATAGGAATTATATAAGACTTAATAACTTACTCATCGTAACACCTTGTTGAAATATCCTCAGCTGGATCAAACCGTTCGTCGTCGGAGTCGCAATCTTCTTCTGAGGAAAAGCTCAATTCTTCCTCACTGTCCAGAACTTCTTCCTTGACTGTATAGCGTGACATCTTCCAAACGCTTAAAAGTGAAGTCAATGAATGAATGAATCTTCTTCGTCTTCTCCTTGTTTAATGGCGACTAACTCCTTAGGAGCATTATCGCCACCTACTGTACTAAATGTCAAATTAAACTTACATAAGTGATGAGTCTGAATTTTAAGGGGGAAAAAAACACTTATTTTCCAATTATTCTGTGTATGTTTCATACTCCTTCCAATCTATGGAGGACTCAGAGCACATGCTCATGATAGCGCTGCGTGTTCAGCTCCTCTAACACTTACAATTAGCTCTTCATGCTCCAGATTAGGCAGAGTATTCACACCCACAAAATTATATCCTAGACCCTAAACCTGAATCATACATATATCTAATTAGGGCTGTGTATACCTTTCTATCCATTAAACCTTTTCCTAAGATAAATTGAATGAATGAATCTGTGTGGAAACAGATTTTTATGGCACTCTCCGGGTGGCGTGTTCCGGCGTGTGGGCGTGTCCAGTCTCAGGTCTTTTTCATTATTATGAGATATTATCAGAGTGTACCTCTCATTGGTTTCGTATGGATTAAAAAACGGAGACATTTTTTTTTTAGATTCGACTTTCTTCATTTAAAAGTAGACACTTCAAGCTTTGTATTGATACATTTCTTATGTCTGTATTAGAGCTGCACGATTAATCGTTAAAGGATCGCGATCTCGATTCAAACACCCATACGATCTCATTCATCAATGTCAACGATTTTTCGTTGGCGTTGGTGATTCTGCCGAAGCAGAGAAAGCAGTAGCCTATAAAACTTGTTTTTCATTTTACTGCTCTACTTTTTTATTATTCTTTTGTGTAAGGGTTAGTTCGGAGTGTTAATGCCCAAAACGCGAGTGCAACGGACAAACACGTGTGTTTACTGTATGTGTACTTGTATATGTATACTTTCTTTAATAACTACATAACACAATACTTGTACTTTTACTTTCAGTACTTGAGTAGTAAATTTTAAAATAAACTACTTGCAATACTTAGTACAAAAAATGTTGAATACTTTAGTACTTCTACTTAAGTGTGCTGCTTAAAGAGCACTTCAGCTTCTACTCAAGTCACTTTTTTGATAGAGCACTTGTACTTTTACTCAAGTCTGGGTCTCTAGTACTTTATACATCTCTGATAAGCTGTATAAAGTAACATTGGTTAAAACAGAATAGCTGCTGTGATGTATTTAGCCTTCAGATTGGACTTTTCAGTAAGTACTGTATGTAATGATTAAAAATTAGGCTTCTCTTAGAGAAAGAAAAGGTTTTTTAACACCATTTATTGAATCATCATCATCAAAATGTGTGAGTACCTTACATACTGCAATACATCGTGCTCAATAAAAATATATTATCCTTTTTCAATAACAATGTGCGATTATGAGCCAATAATCTGTACATCAAAATGCAATCCGCTATTTCAGATCCCAGAAAAATAAAAACGAAAGTTGATGAGTTGGAATACATATTCATTGCATATTCAACAATCTTTTTATGTTTCAATAAAAAAACATAAAAAACTGTGTTAAATCCACAGTAAAGTCCTCTCTTTAAAGCAGTGCATATGATTACATGATAATCCCAAACTAACTTTATGGGTTATGGAATAAAATCACAGATTTTTCTCAGAATACAGATGTGAATGTTGCTCATAGAATAAACTAGTCTAAAAAAAGAACACAATCTTTGAGATCATTAAAAAAATGTTTGTCTGGCCAAGAGACAAAGCTTTACATATAAATCAGTGATGATCATCTAGTGGTTTCTCCAGTCAATCTCTCTCAGATAGGACAGAGACTTACTCATTAGGTAAAAAAAACACTGTTTGAACACTTTCTTTGTCTTACACATACAGGACAATGTTGTTTGATGAGTTTGTTACACTTTTACAATTGCATGAAGCTCTTGAAGACACTTTAAGGATAATGATCACAAAGACAGCAGTAATGATTATAATATGAAGTGGTGGTTAGCTAAGCCAGTTGAAAAATAAAATGACAATTGTAAAAAATGTAAAAAAAAAAAAAAAAAAAATGGACAGTTACATCCAAACATTAGCGTTTTATCTTCACAATTTGCTGAGTTCATAGGCAACGCTTGTTGTTACAAATCTGAAAGGAAAATAAAGATGTTTCAAAGATGTTAACATTGGAAATGTCATAAAAAACCCAAAAGCATTGTTTCAAAGTCCACAGCTGGTCTCTGGTGCTTTTCAAACCAAGCGTAAAGATCTTCAAAGCACCATGCAGTGATGGGTGTCATCACAAATCCAACACACACAGTCATTCTTAAAAAATGCAAGTGGTCATACTGTGACAAACCCTTCAGTGTCCAACATCTGTAGAAGGTAACCCGGTGAGAAGTGAACATGCATACTTGCTTTGTGGATCGAGTGTAGGATGTGGCGAAAAACTGAAACTTGTGTGTATATATTGTATTTATAAGTGTGAAGAGACAGTACAGACTGTATATTGCACGAGTCTGTAGTGACAGTGGCTGTGCTTGCAAAGATCAAGAATTTGCACGAGTTCTTAAACTGGTGCCACATAGTTGCCAGGAAAAGTCCCAAAAGCGTGTGTCCGTTCTGACGTACCTAACAGAAAGAGAAGACATAAAACTTGTTAATTTACATACATATAAATTACACCAAGTGTCACTATTTAAATCTAGAAACAAAGCAAATGTTTACTATAAAGTCTGTTCTCAGAACATCACAACTGAAGTGCTGTAATGTCAGTGTTAGCCAGTAGATGGCAGAAGTGGAAAAGCCTTTGAATTGAGGGGAACATGATAAGCCTCAAACTGCTTAATGTATCAGAAACCAGTGACTAAAATCACCCATTGTCTGACTTATTTAGATTATACATTTCTTTTTAATTAAATAATATTACAGATTAATTATCGGAGTGAATTTTTTTCTTAAAGGGCCATTACCTACAAACCAGCCGTCATCACATTTCTCTATCACCTGTACGATGTCTCCTTCCTTCAATTCCAGCTCGTCTCGATTCTGCGGTTTATAGTTGTAAACCGCTTTATACCTGTAGGAATAAAAAATGATAAAACATTTTTAATGTCCGCATGATTTCAGTCAACAGAAATAAACATTGTAGTATTTAGTGAATAACTCACGGCTTTCGTGGAATGACTGTAGGAGCAGTTTGAGACGCTGATCTTAAAGGACTCTTAACCTGTGATTTGGGCTGTGGAGATTGTGTTCTGGGACCATCCTAAAAATGTTGTTAAAAGATTATTAATATATGGAGTCAGTAAGTCACTGATCAAATTTGTGATGTTGAATTATTTGCTGAAAAGATCTAATCTCCTTGTTTTACCTGATGCCCACAATATTCTCTTCAGGACATTTTTATAATTCAAAATCAATATATTATATATATAAATATATATATTAATAAGTATTTTTAAACTCTTTTTAACTTTAAAATTTTGATTTTATAAGTTTTTATATTTTGTTAAAAAAAGCTTGATATCTTAAGTCATTTCTCTTCTAAAATAAGAAATTTAGATTAAGAATGTTTTCAAGATTTTAAAATCATTAAAAGCCACGTCTAGATGCCACATGCATATATGTGGTATTCAAGTGATTACATTTAAGATTTATTTACTTTTTCTTATGTTACATATATATACAGTACCAAAGTTTTGACACACTTGACAAACATGTTTCTCATGGTCTTGTGTATATTTCAATGTTTGAAATTACTTTTGTAAACAAAAATATAATTGTCAACATAGCAATTTCTTTCATTTAAAAAAAAATATATATATATATATATATATATATATTAAAAAAATAGATTACTTGGTGACAGTACAAATAAAAGGTATGTATGAATAAAAAGCAGTCGATTAGAGTCTAAAAAAGATAGAAATTTCTTTATTGCTGTTTAAAAAGCTTCTCAGGTTGAGATCTCAAGAAGCTGATGATAAAAAGTCAAGAATGTGATTTTACAAATTCTAGACAAAGGGTGAAAACTTTTAAAGATGATCAAATACAATATAGTGTTCATTTATTTCGGATGCTTTTAGTCACAACAAAATTCCCACATTTACAATTGTGTTATTTCATGGTTTTGATGATATGTCAATAAATCTAAACAGCAGTGATTAAGTGTTTCCAAACTGTTGAATGGTAATGTATATGTTCTTTCCACATACCTGTGTGATGTGTGAGTTGGTGTTCAGTGGCAATCCTGGGCCCTGCGGAGATGTCAGATGCACATGGTTGGATGGTGACAGAGGTGATTTGGTGTTTGTGTCCAGTGGGCTGTGAGGGTGCAGAGCTCCACTCCAGCTGGAAGTGATGCCAGGCGAGTACAGAAAGTGATTGGATGGTTGTTTTGTGGGAGTGTGCTGTGCAGGTGACAGAGAGGAGCGTGATTGGCTGGAGTGTTTGTGAGGTGAAAGAGGAGGTTCAGGGGAGCGTGAGGAGGGAGACAGGGGCAGGTGCAGCGGCCGGCCGGGGCTAAGGGGCTCTGGGGTACCAGAGGGCGAGAGGGGAGAAGAAGGAAAATCATCACTGGTTTTAGTGCGGGGCATTTTGTTGACCTGGACGTAGTTGATGGGAAAGATTCCACTGCGGGTGGTGCCGGCGATGCGACCCTCCAACCAGTGATCATCTACACGCCGGACTATGGAGATCACTTCACCCTGAACCCGAGACAAAGAGAATCAAACGGATAAAGAAAGAGATTATGCATTTAAAAGTCTTTCTTTTCATACAATAAAAATAAAGTAATAAAGTAAATTCTTTTTTATTACACGGCGCTCTGGAATACTTGATTCTGATTGGCCAGTTATTTCCTGAAAACAACCACTCAAAACTAATAACACAGGCTCATCTGGTACTGCGAGTCAACTTGACCTTAAAAATAATTTAACAATGAATAAGTTAGATAGATATATGCCTAATTATTAACATTTATGAGATTATATTACAAATGATTAAACCAACGTCGTATCTAAAGCCGGAAACATTTTTTCTTGTGAAAGGTTTGTATTTGTTACAAATAAGCTAATAAAATATTTCAAATCAATAATCACGTGGCAAGCCATGTAATACGTAGGATAATGTACAGTAGGAAACTGATTATTTGGTAAAAATGCCCTTTACCACTTATTTACAGTACTGTAATGTTTAATATGTCTCACACCTTTCTAAAGGAAAGTTCCACAGGTAGGTCTGCATTAAAGTTGAACAAGGCTACTGCTTCTCCATATTCCAGCACCTGGACGGTGGGCGACTTTATCGGAGTCGGTTTTTCTGTTGGAGGAATAATCTAGAAAGAAAAGACAGGATGGATGTTGACATGACTAAAAAAATATACAGCATTATAAAACCTGTATATACACACAAACATACCTCCACGTAACTGGTGGGAAAGATTCCCACTCTCCCATGATGCTCTCCTTCATACCAGTTGGCGTCCACCTGCCGGTGTATGTACACTACATCACCTTTCTGTATGGTCAGCTCTCTGCAGAAGAGAGGTGGTGATAATGATCGTGTGTAAATACACAGCCAATGAAATGACGTTTTAATGCAGTCACAGATTTACATCGTTCAAATGTTTGCACTTACTTTGGCGACTGTGCTTGAAAATTAAACTTGGCTCGCGCTGCTTTCATCTGTGTAGATAAACATTTATTCTCTACTTAAAGTCTCAAAACTTTAATTTGTATTTAAACCTCAGAGAAAAATGATTAAATACCTTCCTCTCCTCTTTCTTAGGTGGAAAATCCATCTCTGATGCTACTCGATCTGTACAAGAAACCAAAGACCAAATGTGAGAGTGTTTAAATGATAAGACTATATACATACTGTATTAATACATCCCAGTACAGTATGTATAATATTATGGGATCTTAAATGATTACATCCTAGTTTTTATCAGGAGTTCAGGAGGCAACTTGACAGACTTTTTATTTGATTTATTTATTTGTAATATTTAACACAATGGAAACGTAACACAATGTTGCATAATTCTGAGATTACACCAACACAATCCAACTGCAATTTTACAACGTGGCCAATATGAGCTGTGTTCTGCCCATTGCGAAAGGGATAATGACCTAATGTACAATTAAACTGTGCTGAAATATCAGGATAATAACACCTTGCGATTTCTGCCTTCACCTATGGGTACATCAGGGTAGTGCTTTATTATTGTTTTATTCTAATAAACCATAAAAAGTTTAAAACATATTTATATTAAAATTGAAATTAAGAACTTTCTGAGCTGGTCCAAAGCCCCTCCATCTCTGTGCTTATTGTTTCTAAACGAATGTCATGTTTAACCTGTTAACTGTCACCGTTCCTCAGGAGGAACACCTATGTTATTTCCCTATTATCTTTAATATTTCATTGTTTTATTTTATTTTAATTATGACAAACTAAGATGATGTACAGGTAAGACCCAAGATAAAATATTTGACACATTTTTATTATGATAAATATAAACAAAAATAATAATTTGAAAAATTTTAACATTATACTGCAATTTTTAAATTTAATTTTTACTTAAAAATGTGTAAAAACATTTCTAATATCTAAAAAGAAAAAAAATGAAGTGCATTTTCATGTGTATACTCAATTTGTGCTGTGACAGTTATCAGGTAATCTGCAATCAAAACATCCACGCTTGTTGCTTGATATGCATTGATATGCACTGTAAAGGAAACTGAGAAGGGGCGCGGCATGGCGAGTTCTCAATAGAATGAAGGAAAGAGGAAATACAGTAGGGGAGGGGATGGGAAGATGACTGATTCTTACCATCAGCATGTATGAAGCTCGGCGTTGTGCACTGCTTTACAGCGGAGCAGGGGATCATGGGAGAGCTGGAAAGAAAAGAGAACAATCTCACATCAAGTAGCTAAAGGGGTCTGCAGGGTCATGCATATGTGTACTGTACACAATTAAAACCCAGACATTGTTCCCTAAAAAAGCCAGCCACCTTTTTTTAGAGAGGCTTTTTAATCTCAATTTTGACATTTTACTGTAAATCAAGTCTCTACTCCTTCTCAGACATCTCAACAATGTACTCGAATTTGCTCAGACAAAAAAATCTAACCGATTTCAGTATATGAGCTATACAGTGCACATTTAAGAGATCTACACCTACCGTATGTCAACAACCGTCTCGTTTGTTTCTATTTTGATTTCTGCTAAGGAATGTCAGGAGTATGAAACATAACTGAGACCTGGAAAGTCTCTCGAGCTTCGAAAGAACAAGCTTTCGGCAATAAAACCTTCCTCTGTGTTACATGCAGCCTGAAGCGAGGAAGAATTCAATAAAAACAACAGATGGACCGTCTCAGCCATAAGAATACCAAACTCCTTCAAAATATTTTTTATAATGTGAGAGACCTGTGAGGTTTTAACAAGCGGTGGTGAAACCTTAAAAGTACAGTATGGTAAAGCATGTGTCTTTATGGTGTCTTTAATGAACAATTAAGTCGATACTGTTCCTTAAACACTAAATTCTATTCCTGTGGTGTTTTCAGCCCCAGGTTATTAATCATTCTAGAAAAAAAGAGCTGTTAAACGTTTCACACTCTGTGTTTCATAGCAATCGGGCATTTCTGGCATTTTGTGGGTGGAGAGGTAGTCAGTGGGGGATAAAGAGGGCAGCATGAGCTCATCAATGTGAAAATGAAAAAAAGACAGATTGAGAATGCAAGAATGTACACAGAGATGTGTTACCGGGCATTTAAAGGTGTCAGAATGGGCATGGAAATCTCAATCACGGCCTAGAAAGGCCAAACTTTGCCTTTTATAGCTCTGCCGAGTCCAAACACTTATAAGCGAGCGATCCACAGAGAAGGCAATAAAAAGAAAAACTTAATTTGGTAAACATTTACCTGAATAAAGCTCTAGTTATGTATTACATCATATAAAAAGATTAGCCAATCATTACAGAGATCATTTACATATTTAAAGAGTTCTTAAAGGCACAGTAAAACAGTCTGTTAACAGATTGAACAGAGAAACAAGCTCAAGCATGTGAGTTAAGACCGAGACATTCACAGTATAACACACACACACACACACAAACAGCTCAGCATGGGGTCGGTATGTGGGCCATCGGCCAAACAGTCAACAATTAACCAATCAGACGAGAAGGCCAGACGAGTCATATGAACTTAATAACAGACAGAAAAACACAGGATCCCTATTCAGACTGATGCATTAGAAAGACGTTTCTCTACCAAATATGGGGGATTTGTGTACTACTGTCACTGTTAAAGAACACGACTGCTGTATCCCACCTGTTACACACTAAAAATCCTGATGTACATCCGGTAATCTAAAGATATTTCATTGAAACCATGTAGACATACAAACACTACAGACATTGGGATAGGCAAGATTACAAAGTTTGAAATTGTTTCATGCAAACATGAAGCATTTAGGTACATTCCCTTACTAAACATTAGCTGTCATTAAAGTAATGTTATTGTAAAAATTTTAATTGAAAAAGATACAACTTGTTACTCTGATGATATGAATTAAAGAAAGTAAAGAAAGTATTAAATCATTTGGTCATACTTTTGAACCCCACTGTATATAAACATGAACTGATAAGATAAACATAAAACACACACAGACTTACCTGTTCTCGTGTCTGTTCTCGTCTGTTGCTGTGCCTGGCGATTTGGGTTTGGTTTCCTGTTAATTGAAACCACAGTGAGTCCATGAACCTTTTAACACACATGCACACACACACACGCACACCTCTCAAAGACGCGGTTAAATCAGGAGCATTCGGGAGCAGCCCGATGAAAATCTCAAGAGGCGGTGACCATTCCTGCACAGAAACTTTCTGTACTCCTCTGGGTCCTAAACTCCCACCTCGGCTTACTGAAGCACATAGAAATGTGACGTCATCAGTAAAGATTTTCACAGGTTGTAATTCCACATACAAGCACAGTGTGAAAGCTGTAAAGCCTTAAATAGTTAAAGTTGTAGTATTTGTGGTTTTAGCTGCTATTTCTATTTTAGGTCACTGGAATAGTTTACCAAAGAAATGAAAAATCACCCTAATGTTCTTCCTCAGCTCCATGGCTTTCAATACAAAATATGAATTTATCACAATGTCCAGATTGATATTTTCAAAACAGTGAAAGTGAATGGGCTTGTTAAGCTTAAAGTAAACAAGGCTCAGATTCAAAGAGCAGATGTGAACTGTGCGATGATGGCCACAGACTTTGGCTGTTCAGCGTGACAGGAAGTGACAGAGAGGATCAGCATGCACAGCTGTCAGCGATCACTACCTGAAGCATGCTGGCAGAAAGGCAACGGTGGGCAAAAAGTCTATTTTTTGGCACTGGAAGCAGGAGCTTAAAACTAATACCTAGTCTGAAGGGTGTGTGAATTTTTTAGGAAATCGGTGAGATCTTAACGTATGACTAAAGTCTGGATAGAGAAGTCTAAAAGATTTAAAAACCATTTAGGAAGGATATGATAACATACTCACAGTAACCAAAGCCAAAACATTCTCTCATTAATCTGCCTGTCTAGTCCCTGTCTTATTTTCACCGTCATGACACAACAGTACAATGAAAAAGCCGTTTATTATTTGTCTAAATATGAATTGTAGAACACTGTTAAGCTTTTAAGGAATTTGGGGCTAGCTGTAAGTGTGCAGTACAGGATTATAGGTGATTATAGAAGCCATGCTTGTTTCAGGGAAGGAAAGAGGATCTTGATTTTGGAGGGTTGTGATTGGATTCGGTCAGAGGACGGGTCAGTACCTCACCCCTGCCTCGCCGCTGGTGCTGCTTCTGCGACAACTTCCTCTCTAGACCACGGATATCTGAGTCCAGCTCCGCCTCAAACCGATTCAGCTCCGAAACCAATGTCGCCTGGGCAACGCCATGATAACC
Organism: Beaufortia kweichowensis; assembly: GCA_019155185.1. Classification (NCBI taxonomy): domain Eukaryota; kingdom Metazoa; phylum Chordata; class Actinopteri; order Cypriniformes; family Gastromyzontidae; genus Beaufortia; species Beaufortia kweichowensis. The sequence continues at coordinate 12,672,402 of CM032806.1, forward strand.
ATATCACACATAGCACATTATGGATGGGGATGCAAAATGCAGGATGTGGTTTTGTTGGAAAGAAAATCTGGGACTGGATTATGTAATGACTGGAAGGTTTGATTCTCTGCTGTGAAATATTTGTGGCAGAAGTGTAAAAAACCTTTGGTCAGCTACCCTGCACTTTTTAAAATTTATATTAACTACATTGGGTGAATCCAAGGAATGTAATTTTAGGAGTTAGGCTCGTCCTCCTCCAAATTGCCACCCATTCATTTCAAAGTTTAGCAAACCTCTAGCTGGTGTAAAAAAACAAAAGTGTCATGTTGCAGGTGTCAAAATAATATGATGTTTGACCATCATTACAAATTATTGTAATAATTAGGCAGTTGTAGCCTAGTAGTTAGAGAGTTGGACTTGCAACCAGAAAGTTGAACAAGACACCTTGAGCAAGACACCTTACCCCTAATCGCTCCCATTGTGCCACTGGTAAAGTTGTAAGTCGCTTTGGATAAAAGCATCGGCTAAATGAATAAATGTAAATGTAAATTAAAATTTTATTCGTTTATTTATAATGTGTGAACTTTTTACCCAGTCCCTAACCCACCATATTCACAATATTAAATTCTTTTGGCAGATGCTTTGGATAATCATCTTGTATGGATGCACCAGTACAGTATGTGTGTTCCCTGGAATCACACTTATGATCTTTGCGCTGCTAACGCTAACAATGCTATACTAACTGAGCCACATGACTCTCCAAATAGCACACGTATTGGACCACACAGTGTATTAAGGCGTTTTTGTCGCATGTACATCAAAAGAGCAATGACTTTTACATAACTGTAACACACAGGTGGTATAAAATCAGGGCATGTTGAGATGGATGAGTGTTAAAGAACATAATAAAGTCAGTCACTCACCTCGATGGATGTGGAATGAGGTTTCAATGGTGGATGATATAAGGGCTGAGACTCAGGCTTCAGTGACTGTGAAAAACAAATCAAATACCATCCGAGAGTAAGACTACCAGATTGTATAGTATTGTTAGGCCACAACTATTAGTTTGGAGTCAACCTCAAAATTTCTTGAGCTACAAATAGCCGGTTCTCTAGCGTATTCATTCGAAAAAGTTCTAGACAGTGTGAAATATCTCAAGTCTATAAGTCAGATGTGCAGAACCTGTTAAGACCTGGTAGGTGACGTCGTGTTTCAAATATGTTTACAAGCTTCTGCTGTCTATTACAGAGGACGGTTGTCACATAAAAGAATAACAGAATGCCATGAAGAAACTATATCGCTGTTTAACTCTTGGTCACACTGCTAAAATCGCTTTTTACGTGTCTAAAAAATTACATCACCTGCTTCACACAATCCTACAACTGCAGACAGAATAATAGTTTCTTTTAGCAGGGTTGTGAAATGCAAACTGAGCCAGACATAATGTAGTGAAATGGCACAATTATCACCTAATTTTACATTTAGATAAATGGGAGAGGTTTAGCATTTCAATCTGAGAATGTCTGTTAACTAATAGTAATCCAAACAAGATGTTTAGACTGAAAAACAGAAAATCATGGTATCATCATACAAGGAAGTTACAAGATTTCACTGGAAACTTCAAACACATTTTCATTGCCTGATTAATACGGTCTTATTATTCCATTATTTCAGCCCTTTGTGCTTTTCTGTTGCACAATCAAACGCTTAAAACAGGCAGGTAAAGATATAGTGAAATAGTGAACTGAGGCCAGATTCTCTGGGCATGTTTGTGCTGTTAACTGTGTTGCATAATTCTAGTGAATCTGGTGAAGAAACAAAACAGAGAAACTGTGATGCAAACAGCGTTATGGATGTGGCATTTACAGTCAAACTTGAAACATAAATTCTCAGAGAATGTATTTATTATAATATTTATTATAACCAAGGTCCTGTTTATGCACAAGTTATCCTCTCTTAAAAAATGTAAATGTACATGTGCTATGGATGTGCTCAAAAATAACACACGCTTTTGAAAGGCAACATAATTAAAATTCACAAATCAGGAGCAATAATACCCAAAAAAGGAGAAGAGATGACTCTACAATAAAATAGTTGACTATGAAAAATCATTAAAAAAAATTATGCTAGAGTGCTGTGGTTTAGCAAGCAGTTGCTAAAGCGTTGTTATATAGTTGCCAATGTGTTTTGGAGGTTCCTAGGTGTTTGCTTACTGGTCCACGCTAAAGGAGCCCAAATCTCTATGATATTCTGATCTTAAGATGTGGCTCAGGCTCCTCCTACAACGCAAGTCAAAGTGATTTTATCACCTTTTTGATCTGGTAAAGCACAATGATAAAATTCCATGGTCATGGGCTTGATTCTCAGAGAGCACATCAACTGATCAAAGGACCTTAAATACACTATAAATTGCTTTACATATAAGCATCTGCCAATTACGTAAAATTTAATTTAATTTCTGTGAACAGTAATAACTTTTTAGTTAAACATGCAATTTAAGGCAGCACTGAGACACATCGTGTCACATCAAGTTGTTGTACAGTACTTGTATGCCAAACGAAAGCAACAAAGTCAAGCTTTCAACAGACACAAATAAAGCTCTGTATAACCAAAAAACATTAAAAAAAATCTGAATTGCCTGTTAAAACGTTTCTCATTGATGCTTTTAGGATCTTTATAATACACAAGTGACATCATCACACACTGACAGATATTCTGTTTTAAAGACTCTTGACATTGTTAAAATGAGATGATGTTTGAAAGGCATGCAGTCCAGCAGCTGTCTCTTACCGGAGTATGATTCTCCACCGGTATCCCTTTACCAGGTTCAAAGTCAAAAATACTCCTCGGCTCTGGGTGCTTCCCGATGTCGCTCAGATCAGCCCTTTAACACAAGCCCACACACACACACACACACACACGCAGAACAGGACACAAACCACTTTACTATGCAATCATTGTTGGTTCATGTAGGAACAGATCCTAACCTGTCTACTAGTGTTGTTCTTTATCTTTGTAACCCCTCTCTCTCTCTCTCTCTCTCTCTCTCTCTCTCTCTCTCTCTCACCAGTCGGGCAGGGCTCCATGTTGGGTCAGGGTGAAGGAGTCTGGTGGAGGTGAAGATGACAGTCTCTCTATAGACAGTTAAAGAAAACATAATGTAATTTTAATAATTACACTGAGTCTACATATATTTCAAACTATGGCACTCTGAAATACTTAATTCTTATTGGCCAATTGCAACACTCCAAGGTGTGTTTTTCCCAATAACAACTGCTCGAAACTAATAACACAGGATCATCCTGGTACTGTGATATTTGAATAGAATTATATTTAATTATTTTTACAATATCTACATACGATAATTATTATAATTACATTACAAATAATGAATCCAAATGGCGTGTTTTACTTGTTTAAAAGTTGTGTCTTGGCTGAGAGTCGTGTCTAAAGGTTTTTTTTTAGAACATTTGTTACAAATAAGCTTATAAAACATTTCAAATCAATATTTCATGTCCTACAATTTACTCATGTGACAAGCCATGTAATAAAAATAATCTTTTAACAATAATATTAGTCATAAAAAAACTCTAAAACTCTAAAACCAAACACACTTAAAATATAAGAAATATTACAAAATATTAAACTAAGTGGAATGTATTTTGAAGAAATACACCATAAAAATATTTTTTGCTTGTCAAACAATAGCAAAAATGAATGTAATATTTGATTTAGGATTATGCAGTTATTCAGTAATTCACAATGGCCCGGGCATAAACTGACATTTTAATGAGAAATGTGACTGATTTCGCCACTTACCGTCTCTCCAGTCAAGTTCAGGCTCTGTAGAAGTAAAAATAGACAAAGATTGAATTTAGAAGAAATAATAATAAGAATCTACATCTACATGCATCTACATACATTTACAAATATATGAACCGTATGTGTTATTTCCAAAATACTTCAAAATATACATGTTTTAGTTTAAAGAGTTGGATTGTAACTGAAAGGATCGTAAAAAAATGTCCATAAGCTTTTACATAACTCCAGGTTGCTCATCCTTCTGTAATAAATGTACTCATACTTGAATGTACTTGAATCCCATTAAAATGTTATGATAATGTGAGATAATGCACTTAATGAGATCCTCATTATCCTCATCCTGCTATTAACTACTTTGTCTATATAAGCTCAATAAGTCTGTGTCAGCCAGGTGTCCATGGAAACACATAAAGCAGGGTGAGTAATGCTACGCATAAACACTCAACTGCATTAGGTAGCTTTCCGCTCAATAAAGTTGGTTTGTCTGACAAACTGCAGCAGTAAAACTCAGAATAATCTGTATAGCAATTAAGCTTAAAAACCCAGAGGGCTTTGTGTAGTTTTGCATAACAGCAGTTAGTGGTAAACGCTGTAAACCAAAATCAACAGGAGCTTGTCATGCAACACAACACCACATCTGATGTGTTCTTGCTGGTCCTAATATCAGTTTTAGGATTATTCGTAATAATATTTGCCTCCTGCATCTATAGAAACTATAGAAAGGTTTACTGGACTAACAACACTGTTTGATCACATTCACGTCACGTCATCTGATTCACCTTCTCATCGAGCTTTATGTTTGGTGAAAGGGCTAAACAATTTTAATGAAATAAGGGCTACATTTTCTTAGCCAGAGTTTGGTTTTATTCTCTGTGGATCAGTGCAGAATCTGACAGCCAATAACAGAAAGGAATTTCCTCATTGTTTCCATGCAATAGAGAGAGAGAGAGAGAGAGAGAGAGAGAGAGAGAGAGAGAGAGAGAGAGAGAGAGAAAGAGAGAAAGAGAGAAAGAGAGACAGAGAGACGGAGAGAGAGAGACGGAGAGAGAGAGGAACAGAAAGGAATTTCCTCATTGTTTCCATGCAATAGGAGAGAGAGAGAGAGAGAGAGAGAGAGAGAGAGAGAGAGAGAGAGAGAGAGAGAGAGAGAGAGAGAGAGAGAGAGAGAGAGAGAGAGAGAGAGAGAGAGAGAGAGAGAGAGAGAGATACCCTCTGGTTTCTTGTGGATTTGTCTGAACATGCTTCTGTACCAGTCCTTGGGCTTGTTTACACTCTGATAAAAGAGGAAAAATCCCAAATAAAGAATCATAACTGCAAAACACTTATTCATTAAAAAAATAAATTTTGTCTACTGGATGTGATTTATATACAGAACACCTGAGAATGTATTTTCTCACTTATTCTCATACTACAGTGCACATTGAGATGTGCCGGCCGACGGGAAGAATGGTCATGCATGAATGATTTGTGGGATTGCAGTGATGGTGGTTCAGTGACTGTACTGTACTGTGTGTTATGTGGAGACTCACAGATCGAGATGCGATTGGCATTCCCGTCTCATCTACAGGACCGATTCCAGAAAACTTTATCAGACGCTCCTCTCGTGAGGCAGATGTCCGGGGTAATGTGGCAGAACCTCCATTTCTCACTCCACCGTTAGATAATCCAGCTGAGAAAATGACAATTAATTATATAATAATTGTAGTAATTTAAAATAATGTTTGTCTTTATATATTTCATAACTACACTGATACTAAAAGCAATCAAATATTTATATATTTTTAAGCGGGAATGTTTAGCCAACTACATGTTAAACACTATCGAGTTAATATTCACTTCATATTTACCACCAAACCATTGCTGCAGAATTAGATTTATTGTGCTTTTCTGTCATGTAGATGATTTACCATTTGTCTGAGTTAGACCATAGTAGGACCCGAAACTCTGTGCTGGATATCCACCTCCATTGACCTCAGCAACCTGCAGAAACATCAGCACACTTTCAGCATACAGCCGTAGATATATGAGAACCATGTTTGCATAAACAGCCGATTAAAGAGAACACTACACCTTGATTAAATATTTACAGTACATTTTGGAGAATAATTTATCACTAATATCTTGTGCACCTATATGGCAAAGCAATAAAATTATTATTAATATATATATTATTTATTTATTTGAACAGCAATGGCAAAACTAAAAATGTTTATACAGTACTGTGCAAAAGTCTTACCACCATTAGTTTTGTTGTTTAAGCAACGGAATAATGACAATATATAACAATATCTCCATAGCAGGAATCTGTCGCTTCTTAAACCCAAATAGAATTGAAAAGCTAATTTCTAATTCAGAAACAGTAAAAATAGTTCAAGATTAAAGCTTATGCCAATGGAGATCACACTAAATACTGACTTTTGCCATTTTATTCTTCAAACTGTGTAACTTTTACTGTTAACCAACAGGATCCCAAATGAATTTTAGTGAACGTCTGAATAGACATGTAATGGATGTAGAACATGTTCCACTAAAGTTTGACAACCAAAAGGGTGTCCTAATACTTCATTTTGTACAGTTTATAATTTACTAAATTTGCTTGTTATTTTGCTTGTGGTGTTGCACTACAGTTACAAATAAATGCACTTGGTTTAATTAATATTTTAATCTGATTAAAATAAGAAAAAAAATCTTAGCCACAAGGGGGCAGAATAACACAAATTGTGTGTCTGCACATAATCAGTTAATGTGATGTCATTCAATAACAATGTCAAAGCTGTTGAAAGCATAACGTGGGCAGTTTAGGGGCGTTGCTCCAAATGTAACGGCACAATCTAAAATCATGAAATCCATGCATTACCATAATAAGATGTTTTCCCTACAGTATTTATTCGCCATTTCTGCAGCAGTGATTAGTTAGCTATGTGCTCTTGCCTTGTATGAAGAAGTCACAGAGGAAGGGCTGTTGTGGAAGGGACTTAAAGGAGGTGTGGGTAAACCAGGAGAAATGACAACCACTTCATGGGTCATATCGGGGGTCATGAATTGCTGGCGTGCTCCGCTGCCGGGAAGAGCCTCGTCGGAAAAAACGATCCGCGTGCCATTTAGATGGTCGTGCACCTCCACTTTCTTCTGAGAAAAGAGAGACACATTTGATTTACTTAAGCAGCTTTTGGTTTCTTGATTGACAGCATGTTTTTATTCTTTTGCTGATACTTTTGCATGTATCAGTCAAAAGTTTGAAAACGCTTGTTGTTTTGACTTTTTTCCACATTTTACCACAGTAGTAAACTCATCAAAACCATGCAATTACACAAGTATAATCGTGAGAATTATGCTGTGGCTGAAAGCATAAAATAAATCAACACTGTTATATTTCAGCATCTTCAAAAGTAGTCACCCTTTGTCTAAAATTTGTAAAATCATACTCTTGGCCTTTTATTATATTAACCTGGGAAGCTTTTTAAACAGCACTGGAGGTATTTTTATACGCTGAATTCTTATTGGCTGCTTTTTTTCATTACTTAGTCCAATTTTACAGAAGCCGGAAGCGGCTTTCCATTGTTATTTTTTCTTGCATTGTTTTCTCGTGATCTCGACATAAAGTTGTTTTCTTGTGATCCCGACTTAACAAAAGTTGTTTTCCTGTGATATTGATCTCATTCTCAGTTGTAAATTTAGGGACCGTCTCTAAAGTACAAACACATTATTATGCTACCTTTAAAGCATTTAAATGGAATTACTTACAGTCAACAAACTGTCACAAAACCAACTGTACAGTGTTTATGTGGTTGTCAGCTAATGCCCATTTTTTAATTTTTGATATTTATTTAAATAAACTGTTAACTGCTATTAAAGTTAGAAACTTGTATATTATAATTTTAGAGACGGTCCCTACATTCACGAACATCCACCATCCAACTTTATTAACTATTAGCTACACTAATAGTCAAGAAAATTAAGTCAAGATCACGAGAAAACAACTTTTGTTATCTCGAGATCACGAGAAAACAATACAAGAAACAATAACAATGGAAGGCCTAAAGACTTCTGTACAATTAATAAAATTATAGTTTTTTTTTCAGATTAAAGAAATTAATATGTTGGCACAATTATATTTTGTATGTAATTTCAAACATTGAAATATATAAATGAGAAATATTTTTGTCAGTTGTGTTTAAATTTCGGACTGGTACTATATATGTTATATTCAGAGAGCTCTTTAAAGAATACATTGGAAAATTTCCCATTCAAACTTTTTTAAGCTGTGACCCTTTCCCAGTAAGGTCAGCAGCACTGGTCAACAGGTATAAATGGTGAAAACATGTTTGTGTTTTCGGCACCTATTCCCTCATTTCCTCCCCCTTCTAGACTTGAACCCCATCATCCCTCACTGTGTGACCTACATAATGCATCCTCCCTCATGTGAACTCTAGGGTCATGGGAAGATCCCTGTGTTCTCACAGATGGTGAAACTGTATCTTGGTAAATCATGGAGATGCTTTTGTGAGCTGAGGAGAGAAGGGACCAGGGCTTTTTCATGGAAATCCAAGTCCAGTCCATAAATAGCTCTCTCCTTCTCTCATTGTGTTAGAGGCTCTTTTTAACATTTCTTTCTGTCTGGGTTTCCAGGGCATCTTTAAAGGTGATGCTGGACAGCATGGCCTTTGCCAAAGTTCATATTTAACACAAGTGCAAAATAGTTTGTAAAAGACTGCTTTATACTTGCTGAAAGTTTAGGAAAGTGATTTTGATTTGACGGCCTGCCTGTGAAAACCCAGCTAAAAATGATTTTTTTAATCTTAAATATTGAATGAGCAATGACATGATAAAGATTAAAATCATAGTGATATTTATAGGTGAAATCAAACTTTGATGTTTGTTGTCTCATGATTTCATTTTGAGACTTTAGCCTGGTTTTCACAGACAGGGTCACATTTATCAAAATTATCAAGAAATACATTTGTAATCAAGTACATATATGACATAGAAAATGTTTGGAATATTGGCGGCTTGCTAATCAGAAATATTATGTAGTATGTGGGTGGTTGATACAAGTCTATGTCATATAGTGTGACCTACAAATTACAGTAAGATAAATCCTTCTCATCCTATTTGTAACTCCAGCAAAGAAGATAAATCTCTTATGCTATTTGTGTATTTAAATTTTTGTTCTATATTTTTGCTGTTACACCATAGGACACAGTCACGTATTTATTTGTCAACTACCCGTGTACAGTTGCATGCAAATAGGCAACACAGCACATCATACCTGAGACTGCATGTCATCTGCAGGGGTTCGAGTCAGTAATCGTTCAGATCTCAATGCCTGAAAAAGAAACAACAAAAGATCATTTATTAAAATAATGTGCAGAGCAAATCTAATTGAAAACACTCAAATCAAATACGCTAATTTAAATCCACTTATTGTGATTCTTACATTTTTTTAATAATAAAAAATGGGGTGAAATAATCCAACATGTATGTTAAAGCAGCCCAGCACAGGTTAATTTATAACCCAACAGTGTTTTTCCACAAACCGAAAAGTAACACAATTGGGTGAGCATGGCAACCAATGCGCTTTACTTTATAACTTTACTATATACTTTATAATAACTTTACTTTAAATTTCCATCTGACATCAACTCCTCCAGCCCTGAGAGAGAGACCGTAAGCCAAACTCTTATACTTTCGAGAGATGTGTTTTCCATATGTGATGATTAACTATGAACTGGAGACCATAACGGTTGCCGTCAGTTTCCTGAATGTGAACACTGGGGATTGTGTGTTCGCTTATTTTCTATTTTTCTCTTGTTCTCTCATTCTCCTGCCCCAGATGACTCAATGGTCTTGAATGAATGCTATTACATAACAGAGAAAGCAACAGTTCAGCATGTGTGTGTGTGTGTGTGTGTGCTACACAATGACTTCTCAGTACATGAGGACCTCCACACACCAACATATAGTGTGTGCATGTTTATTTGCCATATTCCACATAACAATTTTAATAAAATAACAATCTTTGAAGAGTCATCTCTTCTCTATTTGTTGGGTATTATTGCTCAGGTGTGTATGTTTAATGTCACAGAAATCCCACACAAAAGGATGTGTTATTTTTTAACACATTTTTTGTGTTATGCTGTTTAACACATAATGTGTCATTTTGTGTTAAATACATAAAAGGGACAACACATGTTGAGTTGAAAGTAACACAAGTTGAGTTAAAAGTAACACAAAATGTGTTGTTTTTAAATTAACACAAAGATGTGTCTAGTTAGGGACAACACATCTGTGTGTTGTCCCTAACTAGACACATCTTGTGTTATTTTTAACACATCTGTTTTTAGAGTGTTCAAAGTATGATGCCTCTCAAAAATTGTGCAATAAAATTATGGATATGTTGCCTATTTAACCCGTTAGCTGTCACCGTTCCACAGGAGGAACACTTAGGTTATATATTATTTAATACTATATTATATACTACTCATGTACTATATATTGATGAAAAGGTCCATAACGCATGTATATTAAACAAGAAAACAATCAAAACTACAGCACTGTCTTTCAATCATCTTCATTAGGACGTACAAACACACCATCTGTCTTTGACATTTCAAAAGATATTACAGACCAATCCATCATGTTCAACTAAGGACTCGATTCATTCAGCTGAACACTATGGCCATTCATGTTTTCCAACGACAAGGACATCCAACCAGTCTGGTTTTGCATTTATAAATATAAAAAAGCCTTTGTTGCAGACGGGCTTTCATTGTGAAGTATTATATCAAGAGTTATTTAGTCAACGCAGAAGCTAGAATTAAAGACTCAATACCCAGTTCCGACAAGCTATTGTGAATGGAGGGAGTGTTTGTTTAATGTACTACACCGTATGTGTCCCGATGTATGTGTGTGTGGGTGGATGTTTTACTGTATATGTGTACGGGCCTGTCAGACGTCTGACTCTTAACTAACTTTTCTCAGCCAGAATGTCTGAAAATAAAGCAAAAAATCTTTTGCAGTTTATACCCAGACGTCAATGCTGTTGGGTCTTTATTACCTAAATGACCACTGAGTAAGAGAGAGAGAGAGAGAACATTCTCCAGAATAGAGAGAAGCATCTTGAAACACATCCTAATACGGTCAGGTTTCTCTCAGACATCCGTTGGTAAAATATGTTCAGAATCCTCATGAACACATGCAGCACTACCGCTGTTTGTTCCGAGCACAACGTGACATATAAACCGATTACAAAACTTGCATCTGCAATGCATAAACGCAACATTCACCTGACAGCTGGCGTGACTTTTCCTTTGTTTTGCTTTGGTACATACTGTTCTGGAATAAAGATCAGATGCATATTTACGAAACAGCTTTCTGTTAAGCATCTCCATCACTTTTAAAAAAACTGATTTAAGACTGATCATTAGACAGAGTTCATTAGATATATTAGATTTTCGGTGCATACATTATAATGTATGTGCAATAAAATTATGGATATGTTGCCTATTTAACCCGTTAACTGTCACCGTTCCACAGGAGGAACACTTACATATTTCTATATATTTAATACTATATTATATACTACTCATGTACTATATATTGATGAAAAGGTCCATAACTTACCAAAAATAAGTATTAAACACAATAGATCCCGCTAAAGCCCTTCACACTGCGCGATATTTCGCGGCGTGTGAAAGCGATGATTTTTTTTCAACCCATGTGTCGATTTTCCCCCCGTCGCCCTGCGATGAAACGCGCCTTACAACTAGATTTAAGCTTTAAGTCACGTGTCTGAAGCCCCAGTTGTTACACAAAAGAGCTACACGGTGGCGCTGAAGCACAGACTGTTTTCAAAACCGGTGTAAACAGTGAAGTGTAAGCGCAGAAAGGTGTTAGAGCGCTGCAGAAGTAGCAGCAAAATGCACCAAAGCGGCTTTTATTCAAAAGACACGAGCGCTTTACATGATTAGCATACTGAATTGAGGCTTTTACATCACCTATTTAACAGCGTATCACTATCGCGGACGTTTATCATCAATGTTTATTATTAGTGGTGAGTGGCGCCACCTAGTGTGCAAATGTGGATTAGCACAAGACAAATAATCGCGTCCAGCTTGAAGGAACGGCTCTGTGGGAATTCGCATCGCTTTATCACATCGTGTTCAGTGTGAAAAAGCCTAAAAATGTTATTAAAAAATGTTTATAAAAATTACAAAAATATTTTAAAAAATTTATTAAAATATCAAAAATTTACTTTAATTTAATTTCTGTCCACAACATCTGAACGTTCTGGAATGTATTTGCTGACAAAGTCCAGTATGAAGTAAAACAGAGGTACTGGCATAGTGAGACAAGGAATGTCACTTTGCATGAGCTCCGTAAACTTGACTGTGACATTAGACACATGTCCCAGATTTCTGAGGTCACAGACACGACACGAGCAAGTCTATCCTGCAGTATCTGAAAGTGTCTTTAAAGCTCCACAAAACTCCACATATGTGTCACCAGCACCATATTTATGATTGGAGACGAGTTATGAGGTCTAACAGAGCCAGACTTTTGATGACCTACATCTGTACCCGTTTAATAACAAAAGAGTGCTTCACAAACATACAGTACATGTTTACAACAAGGTTTAGCTGTCAGTTAAAACAAGAGCAAGCGCAGTGTGAATTGTCTAAAAGCTGTTTGTCTGTCTGCAATTCACTTTTTATCTGTGTTTCATCTTGTTTTATAGAAGCAGACTGGAAGGAAGTCTGTTGCACGTAAATGAAAAATCATTATCAGGGTTCTGCCTTTTATAGGCCGTTGTGAGTTCCGGCATCAACGTTATTAAGTCCAACAGCCTTTCGCTGTGAGCAGCAAACATGCAAACCATCTGTGAGGAGTACCAGCTTTGATTAGGACATGTCTGCTAGACTGTAGGGGTCAGTAAGTTAATTACTGTGCTTTAATCACTTGCACATGCTATGATGCATCTGTGTATGAACACGTGTGTATAAACTCAAGACCAAATGGTGGTTTAGGCAGACGTGTTGCTGTGCTCAGATTATTATTAACTTTACTTTTGTTGTATTCTTATCGTTTTTTTTGTATTTACTCACATGGCTTGCATTTGCACTGCAGTATGGGTTGTGTATGTATTTAATTTACCAGTAAAACCAGTAAAACCAGTAAAAGGTTTAGAAACACTTACTCACAAGTTTTTTTTCACATTTTAGAATAGTAGTAAACTCATCAAAACCATAAATTAATTGTGGGAATTATGTTGTGGCTAAAATAAATGAACACTGTGTTATATTTTAGCATCTTTAAAAGTAGTCACCCCTAAAATTATACTTTTGACATTTTATCATCCAGCTTCTCGAGGTCTCGACCTGTGAAGCTTATTAAACAGCACTGAAGGACTTTCTATCTATGCTGGACTCTTATTGGCTGCCTTTTAATAAATTTTAATATAATTTTTGTCATTTTTCTATAATTATTTTCAGCTTCATTGATGGTACAGTTACTCTGTTTTTTCTCTGTAGGGCGTAACAGAGGGCATGGCCTAAATGACATCATCTTTAAAACTTTCCTTGTCCCACACACATTCCGCTAATGTTTCCAGCCGCCTCCAGCTGGTTTTATTTGGAGAGCGGAATTACAGCATTTTACATCCACATTTTTATATTGTCTTTAAAGATAACAATCTCCATCCCTGGGAACTCTATTGAAAGGATTTGTTTAATAGATAGACGTGACACAGACGGGAAATCAATTTTTCCACAGGAAAAAACTTGAAGTGCAACGTCACCTATGTGCTCATCAGATACGTGGTCTTCAGTATGAGGGAGTGACCTATGAAATAATCCTGAAACAATTCCACCTGATTACTCCACTGACATCAGTAAAACAGCACTCTTACATAAACCTGACTCACATATGCTTTATGGCCGTATGATAAGCTTTTATAGATGCTCTTTGGCCAACAGTTACTCAACGTGTGTTTAAGCACATCAGCTTATCTGCTATCAAGATTTTGTTCAGCTGTAGGCAACACATAAAGAGTTGTACTGCAGCACTACGGCGCTCGGGACAGGTGTCATCTGAGTGTATAAATAAAAGCAAACACAAGCACGTGCACATATGATCGCATTTGAACGCTCTGAAATTCTTTAATATTATAGAGTCAAACCTATTTAGGCATTCTGACTGTGGAAAGCACTGGATTATCAGTTGTGGAAATGCTATGACTAAGTTCATTTGTCTTGTTGACAACAGTTTGGATCATGACATCATTGTCCAAGGGTCAAAGGTCAAAGGAGGCAGAGGTCAGTTTGAGGCTAAACGTTCAGCTTTTCACATGAGTTATCGGTATTCACAATAGCTACGACAGAGACAAAACTTCACTGACGAGACCGAATTGTTCCTGGGGCAAAAGTCAATAACAATAACAAGTTATGATGACGCAGTTGAAGAAACAACATTAAGAACAGTAAAAAAAGAGAAGTTATATCAGATTAAATTGTTGCTCGGAAATAAGTTTTATATTTTATATATCAGTCTTCCCCCATTCAAACCGATTAGATTTGTGGTCTTGCTATAAATGAAATAGATTTATTTTTATCTTTCTTTGAAAAACTGAGGTAATGCTTTCCATAACCTAGAAACAACCACTTTTTTCTAATGGGAAAGACAGTCCTGGTTAAGAATGAAGAGGACCATACAATCATTAACAGATTTAGTGGATAACCATTGGTCATTGGTCAGCACGTATGGTGTTTTAGTCTCAGCTCAGTACATTTTTGACCATATTGGTAAGTCCCAGCTGAGACAAATAAGAACGTTTGCACGCTATTTCCCAATGAGTGATGGGATGAACCTTACCCCACATCCCCATTCATTCTCAGAACACTATTTGGAAAATGTCATGTGCATGAGCTTGTTTGTTTGTTGCACTGAAAAAGACGAACCATTCCATCATTGTGCTTATATAAATATATCAGAAGTTACAGTATTGAGTATACTAGCCTTTCAAGATGACTAATGTCTTGTGTTTCACTACTCAAACAGAATTACATCCTGTTTTTACATGTTCAGAAAAGTATCTCTGCTAAATATAGATATACTGCTTAGGTCCAAATGTTATGGAAAGATATGGAACATCTGATCAAAATGTGCATGTCATTCATAAGACCTTTACAGAATAAATATATATCAATATAACCTGTTAACTTGCATGCACATAAAAATACTTTTTTTTGCTAGTATTTTAAAATCGTAAAAAAATTTTTGGGTGTTTTTTAAAAATAACATAAACATAAACATTTATTGTTATGATAATCTGTCAAATATTTATTCTTAAGTCAAAGACCTTTCTATCAATCTATAGTTTGTCATGATTAGATTAGAATTCAACTATGAAATGTTAAAGTTAATAGTAAAATAACCCAATAACAAGTGAAATTATATGAAATACGAAATAATAAGTGTGAGTTTTTCGAAATCTCTGGACCTTTGTGAAGATGATTGTTGACTGGCCTAATCTGAACTTGAAGTGAGACTCTTGTGAGGGCTCTTCATCGCAGTGGGCTTTATTGTTGATTGCCCAAGAAAAACCATGTAATTTGGGTGACCAAGAACAATTTGCCATTCAGTAAAGGGCTAAGACTCCTAAAGTGACAACATGTGCCAACCTTGTTAGGAGCTACAGTAAGAGGTTGATGTCTAAAAGGTTACGCTATTCATTATCATTTGTTTGTCTGGTTTCAACTCTTAATCAAACTATCAAACTTTATTGAGATAAATCTGTGGTTCCCTACTAGAACCACGTGTACATTTTTATCACAACACACCATTATCTGATCACATTTAAATGAGAGACAAATCTTTAGCCACTTTGTTTTTCAAATGAAGATAAATGGACAAGAGACCTTATCTGTTTCTGTCCTGTTACAGCATATACAGTACACATTGTGTGTGTGTGTGTGTGTGTGTGTGTGTGTGTGTGTGTGTTAGAAAGATACGCTTATACACTTACACAGCAAGACCGAGCCAAAAGCCAGAAAGATTTCTGTGTGACTAGATCATATCACTTAGAAATAAAGACAAAATACAGACACAGTGTACAAAATTTTCTCTGTGTACAAAGTTTTTTCAAAATTTTGCATTTTTTTTTCAAAGTCACATTACTCAAGACGTGCTTATATCAAGTTTTACACATATAAAAAAATAAAAGGTCTTTCTAAAAAATATGCCTTACTAGTCATGTCATTACTATGTAAAGTAATATTTCTCTCTCTCTCTCTCTCTCTCTCTCTCTCTCTCTCTCTCTCTCTGCTGTAGGCCAGTTGCTCTCTGCCTCTTCCTGCATGTGAACAGGAACCATACAAGGCCCTGCCGTGCGTCTGTTTACAATCTCCTGTTATTGCATGATACACACATTAATCAGAGACAGGTCCATCTGATCGCCATGTATGGTCCTCCATCTCTCAGCTCAGAGGAAAGGATGAACCCCACAAACAATCGTATAATGATGAGCCAACATACGCTCATCCTAAACGTTTTTTCATATATAAAGTCAAATATAACCACCAAAGCGTGGAGACTGTTGAACATCTGTTTGAACCTGCTGAAGAAGATTCAAGCAAAATGTCCTGTTTTAAAAACAAACAATGATGGAGATCAGAGGCTATGATGTGCATTTGTGTAATATATCCCACTATAAAGCACTCACGGTGTTCATCCACACATATAATAGCATGTGACAAAATTCTCCGAGAGATCTGTGCGTGCTGCTGTAATCTTGCTAATGGAGCTGACAGGTTCACAAGTGACACTGCTCTTTGATCTGTCATAGACTCTCATACACAGGAATTTGTGCTTTTGTCACCTGAACACACAATAATGAATCTGACACTTAAGTCTATTCTTATTGCATGACAACAGACAGGTCTTTACTAAGATCTTTAAACAGCTCTCAGCCAGTAATTTAAGAAAGGGAAACCTGTCATAAATTATGGGAATATGTGGCTGTGGAAAAGCAAATCATTCACACTTAACTTGGTCTTGATATTAGCTGGATGGATTTAAAGGGATTGTTCACCTAAAAATAAAAATTATGTCATGATCTTTTCACCCTTGTGTCATTCAA
This sequence comes from Beaufortia kweichowensis, assembly GCA_019155185.1. Classification (NCBI taxonomy): domain Eukaryota; kingdom Metazoa; phylum Chordata; class Actinopteri; order Cypriniformes; family Gastromyzontidae; genus Beaufortia; species Beaufortia kweichowensis. The sequence goes on from CM032806.1 coordinate 12,689,338, forward strand.
ACCCTGTATGAGATTCTTTCTTTAGTGAAACACCTGCACCCATTGACTTCCATTATATCTTGTGTTCATATGAAAGTGAATGGGTGCCGCTAACCAGCTTTTTGCAAAATATCTCTTCTGTGTTCTGCTGAAGCAAGAAAGTCATACAGGTTTATGAGTAAATAATAAAACAATAAAATAATTTTTATTTTTGGGTGAACTATCCCTTTAATGCTAATTTGGTGGACTGACAAACAGAAGATTGACTGTAAATGCAGTACATCATAGGAATTATGTAATAAAATATATGAAAAGTATATAAACTGTACATTTTGAAAAGTAAAAATATACATAAATTGTTTAAAAAATTGTGAATTATATAATGTTATGTTATAATCACCAAAAAACGTATTTACACTTCACTAATTAAATGCAAGTAAATTTGTGTCATTTCCCATATTAACTCAAGGTTCAAAAGCTTTTTGGAACAGTCTGAAATCATGCTGAGATAATCAGATTTTGCATGGAGCAACTCAAGTTCACACTGTCAAAAAGGCGACATACCTGATACTGAGAAATTTAAGAAACTTTTAAGTGAAAAATTTGGAAAATGTAGCTTTCTGAAACTTTAAACAAACCACAAACATTCATTATTGCAAATTCATTAGGCGCAGCCACAACTTAAATGTCTGAGTAAAGTTCAAACATGCAACAACGATCAGTCACTTTACACCCTACACCTAGAACCAAATTACATAACATACTCAGACAAACATACAACTTTCACTACAGCATTTCTGTCCTTCACTGCTTTTAAAACTTTAAAGCAGACAAATCCAATTAAACATTCATAATCAATCAAACAAAGTTCAGAATTAGTTTTAGAAGTAATGTGTGTTAGCACTTTAAAACAAATTAAAAAAAGATAAATACATGAATAAATTATTTTACAGCATTTAACTCACCGGTTTGTGTTTGCGTGTGCAACGGTGCTTCCACGACACACAATTCCCAAAGCAGGGGAAGGTCTGCTTTGTAGAAAATAACCTTTCAGGTTCAACCTGCTCACGCTCTCTCTCTCTCTCTCTCTCTCCCCGTCTACTTAACTCTAAGTCCAACAGTCTCACACACTGACACACACATGCACGCTCTCTCTCTCTCTCTCTCTCTCTCTCTCTCTCTCTCTCTCTCTCTCTCTCTCTCTCTCTCTCTCTCTCTCTCTCCCCCGTCTACTTAACTCTAAGTCCAACAGTCTCACACACACTGACACACACATGCACGCTCTCTCTCTCTCCTCGCTCTACCAGCAGAGGACTTCCCGGTTGACACAGGTTGCCGTGGTAACGTGCAGACTGTGTTAAAAGGCCAGGCTCACTTCTGGCAGCTTTCACTAAGGCAAGTTTGAATAGGCAAACTTTAAGGTGATATTTCACAGCACGGGGTTAAAGACTGGTGAATCATCCACCTCCAAACGCTCAAGCTCTTATCTTCTGTTCTGTCCTGTCCTGTCCTGCCTTTCCACACCACTGTGTTTCTTCAGATTATGTGTGTCTGGCCATACATGGCCACTGAGAGAAGAGAACAGAAATCTTTTATACGACTCTGTGAAAAATTCCTGAAACCGGGAATCAACAAATAAAGACTGTAACAGAGAACATGAGAGAGTTTGTCTGCTGTCCAGATTTAAACACAGCCAGAAAATAAAGGGGGAAAGTAGAATCTGTAATAATAATAATAAATAAAGTTCAAGTTTCATATGACTATCCAACGACCTGTCAGAAGTTTTTGTGATTCAACTTTAATGTCAAACATGGTGAATGAATTAAGGTAGCAAATCACTCTTAGACGTCTTATATGACGTTTAAGTACTTAAACCTACAAGTGTTGATGAGTCTAAATGATCAGTCTATTAATAAAGTCTTCACAGACATGTAATGTTCTGCTGTCTGTGCTAATGCCTACTTTTACTATGATTTATCACTCAACAGATGCAAAGTTCATGCAAAGTGATGATGTCATACTTTGCATGATGGAGCGTTAGACGTTATTTCATAGTTCTAGATAGAATCAGGCACAGTCAACCAGAAATAATAATGAGTGGATAAGTAGTGGCTTTGATATTAGGCTGACATTGACACACACACACACTAATGACTAACTTCTCCACCCTTGTGAGTATCAGAATAAAGACTTGATAAAGTCTTGCACTGTCCAAACAACCGTCTTAAACACATTCAACGTGTCCACACACAAACAGATTCAATGAATGTGCAAAGAAAGTTTTGCTCTTAAACAGTAAAGTAGGTGAAATGTGTATTTGTGACAGATGTTGAAATGACCCTCCTACCAGTTACTCTAACATACAATGAACTGACAACTCACATAACCAAAAACAATCATTATTTATTTGTTTATTTTAATGAACTGGGATTAGGGTTGCATTTTAGTGTACAACCTTTCAGTTGCCAGCCCAGATCTTTAAAACCACTAAGTCCCATCACTTACATAAAAGCAAAAATTTTTTTTTTTTACATTGGTTTTGTTCATTTTGTGCATTAATATATTAAAGATTCTTGACTACCCAATGAATTTCCTGCAAGTGTGGCATATAGTCTGTCCAGACACTGGGAGATCTTGGGGAGGCTGACAGTTCTTAATAATTCAGTGGTTTGGCAAGGTAGTGCAAACCATTCCTAAATGGTTTAGTCTTACAGAAAGTGTGTGTTTGTGTCCGTGTGTGTGTGCAGTTACGGGCAGAACAGACATTTTGGTAAAACAGCAACCAGACTATCACAAAACAGAACATTTTGGAAGAAGAAGACCACAGAAGACCAAACAAGAACACTATTATTTGTTAAAAAAATCAATCCCTCTCAAAAACAGACACTGAGATTGAGCTAAAAAAAACAACATGTTGCACCAAGATCCCAAAAATATAACCGAAGACTCACAGGTTAATCTAAATCTAACCACTGCTGAAATGAAACCACAACTGGTATGACTCAGGGTTGCATAAGAGATCATTTGGTTCACCACAGTGGTAAATATTTACTCCTGACAAGCAGTTATACTGTAGGACTGATAAAGCAGTTCTTCTGTGCGTGAAATGTGAATGTACAAATGACAATCCAGAAACAAGAATACAAGACCTTCAGCCCAAATTCATTTATCCGACGAACAACAGCAATGACAATGCTCTTCTAGTCATCATGTGACACTGACAGCAAATAAATCCTGCATGCCATATTGTGATGTAAGGAGTACTGCTTACCGAATACCTTATTTAAACAGCACTTTATTTATTCATATTACACTTTTAAGATAAACGTTCATAAATTCAAGGTGTACAAACTCAGAGCGTTTGGACCCAGAAGCGGTATAAATCACCTAGACTGGGCGGGGCTTCTCGCAGATCCAATCAAATCAAATGAATTTCTTCTGTCTACCTGTCACAGTCCAGAATGACAATCAGGAATCTAGTAGATCGGGTTTAGCAGCTTCTCACGGTGCAAAGTTTCACATCAGAAAATATCCTGACGGCAATGTAAAACTTGGATATTTTCTCTATGAACAGTTCCTCACTGTATGAGCTCAAGCATGCATCTATATAAAGCACTAATAAAAGCTCACAGATAAATCAGATCAGATCTAATCTTTACTTGAAAAACACACCAGGAAAAAGCAGATGGAGAAACTTTTACTTACTGTAAGGAGACGTTTCCCGCGAATGGAAAATACAGAAAGAGAGAGCCAGAGAATTACAGCTAGTTGTGTTTGAGCAAAAGGGGCGTTTCCAATTTACTCTGTGACTCAGTCTGTGTGTGTCTCATGCTCTGCTTGTGTGTAATATGCTGTTCTGGGCAGAATCATACAAGAAACTTTCAATGCCTAACAAGTCCAAAGCTCTGTAATAGTTTCCATCCTGAACTTGCACACATGTCCACACACTCACACACACACACACACACACACACACACACACTCATTCACATGCACACACACGCACACACAGCTGGAAATAATAGAAACTTTTATGCAAGCTAAAGAGAAACACCCTCTTCTGGTTTAAAATCAAAAGAACAAATTAGTTTGTTTCCCATATACACAATACAGCCAGTTTGCTCTATAAATACATAAATCCATTGTTTACTGGAGGGCAGTACAGCTCTCTCTCTCTCTCTCTCTCTCTCTCTCTCTCTCTCTCTCTCAACAATGCACAGTTATCTCATTTCTTAATCTCTTCTAATTACATACTGTCAGTGGATGATCTAAGATCAATTATCTGTAATAACCTGCATAGAATGTTGTAAGACTCCTAAAAATATTTCCCTCTAATTCACAGAACACACGCATCTTTTGGCTTTTTAAAAATTTTTTATATAAACATCATATAGTATGATTTATAAGCTGTTTTGGAGACATAGAGACCAAAAAATGTCCCCACTAGGTTAGAAAATTACTGGTACTACTATGTTTGTGGATTTACCAGGGGACAAACACACATAACCACACACACACACACACTCAATATTTCCATAGACCTCAGCCGTATACGCATACGAATTTTAGGTAAAAACTTGAAAATTTCACCCTCATGTCAATTCAAACTAAAAAATATTTGCAATGAAAGTGAAGGTGCCAAAATGACCATATATGCATTATATCTGTAATCAAAATAGTCCATATGTGGTAGGAATGTAATACAATATAAACGCTGTATAAAGAACAGACTGAAATTAAAGGTCTTACTGAAAATTATCAAAACTATTTATATAATAAAAGTAATCCAAGATGGAGAATTATTGCATTAACAGACAGACTGTAAGATATAAAGACAAAAGGCAAAGAAGTCACTGTTTATTATTAATAAAAGAAAAACACTTACCCTGGTAAGCGAGGATGATTTCTTCATCAGTCTGTGCTTCGCTTCAATGTAATCTTTAGATTATTCTCAGTTTCTGTTCAATTCTGTTCTTTGTTACCCTGCTTAATTCAACATCTTAGTAAATGCACCCTTTCTCTCCTCTTCTCCTTCGCCTCTGTTCTGCCATCCAAAATAAATATTTAACAGTGAGACTACGTGATCAACAACCAAAGGTCACGTCCCACTCTGCCTCCTTCAACTTCTTCTTCTTCTGCATTTTTCTTATACTGTAACTTGGTGTCTGGTGTCTTACTGTCACTATAATTTTATGCTGCTGACCAATTCTATGATGACTACCCTGGCAGAAATAAATGGGATGCAACACTACAGTTTTGTGTTGCACATGAAGGATACTTCAGCCAAGTATGAAAATTTAGTAAAGTAAATTATGAAAGAAATTGTATATTTGAGTGAAGTATTCAAATCAAAATTTTGTTTGCATAATATAAAATTCATTGTTTGTTAAATGTGGTATATGCACGGTTACTTCCTGGTTTTAGATCTGCCAGCTCAGTCATTTCCGGTCAAATGTAGAGTCATCTGTGAAGATGTTTTTATACACTCGGATCCTTCACGATTTACCTGAAGTGAATATCAATGATGTACACCGGCTTATTCAGGCAAACATGAAGGATGATTTAAGTCGCATATCCACTTTAATAATGAATATTAAAGTAAGTACAGATCAAATAAAATAAATTAAATAAATAACTTCTAGTTCTAACTTTGTGTCTATCTAAATGCTAGAGTCTCAAAATTCTCGAAATTCACGGATTTGAAAATACCACAAAATAAAATGACCATGTAGGCTACCGGAAGTTTCCGAAGCGGAAGTTTGAAAGAGCGTTCAGTGCATATAGTCTATTGTTATCATGTGATGCACTTTACACCTCAGGGACAACAAATCAATTTAACCCTGAGATATTAACTTGACAATGACAACACTTGAGATATCCTGTATAGTGTTAATAGCACAACAACATTATTTTTTTATTTAATGCTTCTGTTAGAATTAGATGGAATTAAAAATGTTAAATATATATATAAATCGCAACATTATATCTGATTGTCAAAATCAGCATCAACCCGAGATTGTTTATTCTGTATTCCATCTCTGAAAACATTTATTTCCAGCAGTCTGGCACGTATGTAAACAAACTTTCACTTACTACCACATGTTGCATTTCTCACGCCCAAATCTGTAATTCCTCTCCACCCTTCCTGGCTATTTTTCATTTACTATTTGTCCTACAGCAGCGCAACATGGCAAAGAGCTGACTCACTTTGAAATGCAGCGTTACTTTGTTGGGCCCTAAATGTCACAGATGCATATAAGTGCATATAATAATTTCGACTTGCAGCGATGGTGCAGGAACAGGTAACTTTTGAAAAGTGTTTTCTTATACAATACTGACACCTAACGGGCATGTTTAATACTGCAGGACACAAGTTCTGTGCATTCATTAAATTCCATGTTGTGCAGAGGAGAAATAAATGTGGAACTAAAAATAACATAAAAAATAAATGAACATAAAAAAATAAATGAGCGAATTTCCTTAAACATTTCCATTTCCCCAACAATTTATTTTATTTATTTGCCTACTTTACGTTTAATTATTAATATACATATTTTAACATGAATATGTATATTTAAACACACATTTATATATTTATTTGCACATGTATTTATTCACTGTTTTGGCAGGTTTCGTCCTCGATACGCGGACAGGCGCTTTTCCACTGCATGGTACTGTACGGTTATCCTCTGGCGGAAGTAGTTTACCTGCGCGCGAGCATTAGTTGTGCACTCGGTTCTTTTTGGCGTTGATATATATGTATATATAATCCCACCCACTTCGAAGCGGTACTAAAATGCAGTGGAAAAACCGAATCGATCCGTACTGTACCGTACTATGCAGTGGAAAAACGCCTTACTTGCAGGCTTTGTCCCATCTTGTAAGCAGCAGTAGTGACACATTTCTGACAGATGATCCAGAAGAAACACAACTTTAGAAGGAACATTTCTGTTATGTATAATTATTAGACACATTGATAACATAAGTAAGAGAAAATGTGAATGTTTTCATTTGTTAGCATTTTTAACCTAAATTAAGAAGATATGTAAGTTAAACCATGGAATAAAACCCGTCTCTTCAAAAACTGTGCGTGCTTTCTCCTTCCTGTACTTCTTCACTTGAAGGGATTCAATTTGGTCAACTCAGTTCAAACCCCTGGCCTTTCTTAATGTCCTAATTAAATAATAACTATATGAGAGTCAATTAAATCAAATTTAAAGAACATACTGTATATAGTTGACATATAGAGCTACTTTAGTTATATTTTTTAATTTATAACTAAAACTAGAACTCAAGTGTGGACAGCATTTAAAACAAAAGCATCTTCATTAGTGATTCTTCTTATGGTTATTATTTTAGTCTTTTTATTTAATCGTTTCAAAATTTGTTGATACAAATGACTTTATTTGAACGTTGATACAACATGAGATACATGAAGGTGACAGACATTAACTAATAATTAGATAATCAATCAGAAAACAAAGAGTAAGAGTAAATACATGAGACATGAAAGACTATGGCTCACAAACAAACATGTTCTTTCACTCCTTTATTATGCCTTAAAAGGCCTTTGTATAAGTTACAAAATATAAAAACTAAATCACACCAAGGCACAGTTGTTTTAGTTGTTCTTTAATTGTTCTTTATTATTACTGATCAATGGTCTTAAAACTACTATAAGTTGCCAGCATGTCCAATGCAAGTTATATAAATGAATAATTAATATTAAATGGATAAATAAATCAATATTTAATACATGACAAACAATATAATGAGCTTGGAAACCTCCTCAAGATCAAGTAACATAAGCATTAAGGTTTTCTTTTCATTAGAATAATAAGTATAATTGAAGACCTTTAATTAGGTATGACAAAGACTGTTAATATAGTTGACATTTGGATTATTTTTATACTTGTTTTTTAAATGTAAATGGATAATATTTAGATTGTGACCCTATAATTTCACATGGAGGAATTATAACTACATATATTAGCCAACTTATATAATTATTTTTTATTGTTGTGTCTTTGAAGAGTTGTAGTAGGAGTTTTTGTCCCATGCCAGCCCTGCTAAACACAATTGAACAGATTGATCTAATAAATCTTGTATTTGGCATGTGATCTTAATTTTACATGGAGCATATTTGAAACTAAGTACAGGTGTTGGCCAACTTATTTATTTATTTATTGTTTATTGTGTTTTGAAGAATATAGTGGCCTGGTTTTTGTCCCAGTCCAACCCTGCTAAACACAACTAGAATTCTTCACAACATTTCAAGTAATACACTGTGTGTAAGCGGCTTCACAGCTTCTGCCCCACTGACACTTACTGGAGGTGTTACTGGCTGGAGTGTCCCTGTCACCCTCCCATCTGTCTCACACCTTCCCATTTGCCACTTTAGTCCCACTGGTCCAACTTTTTAGATCAGCTTCAACGGCTGTGTTACATTCCTCTCTGATAAAATACCACTGTAAAGTGGAATATAAAAATTATGATTAGAAAATACTTAATATGAACAGTGTATGAATAAGCAACACCTATTTAAAACGGTAAACTGTTTGGTTTGCTTTAAAAAGATCTGAAAGGACCTCACTGGTCTAAGAACACATTACCTTTTGTAATATCTAAACTACATTTTTAACAGTTTGTCTTTTTGCTTGACAAGTCAATGAATTCTTGAAAACCTGTTCCAGAAAAAGGCCTTTATGTAAATGAAAGCTATAGCTTTATAGAGGTTTTATCAATCTGTGAAATACTTTTCTTAAGGAATATACTAAGAAAACGATTTCTCTAATATTCTTCAATTTGATTTTGCAAAACACAACAAAAACAGAAACACTGGGAAAATATCAATATATCAATTACAATATTCAAATGAATGAATGTTTTTTGTACATTACCTTTGCTGTGTCATTCTTTTTGCACAGTTTTTGAGTTGTGGAATTATTTTATGGTTTAAGTAAAGCTGTAAAGACCATATTTGGGTTTTTTTATATTAATTAGCTGTTTAATTGTTGGCCAATACTTGGAAATAGCTCTTTTGTAGCAAAGACTTTAAAGTATGTGAGTATACAAAAACATTTAGCCTAAAAATATTAGCTATTAAATATTATAAAATATTATACTCCGGTTTCCTCCCACACTACAAAGACAATCACAGCGAAGTCAATTGGAAATGCTAAATTCCCCTTCCCTGACTTCATGAATATAGCCTGGAGTGGCATTAAACAATGTTTATTGATCATGTTTTTTATAATGCATACGCTTTTGTGTTGTAAAGAGCAACACTGATTCAACAATAAACCAACAAAAAAGTTCAAAGTATGAGCTAGAATAAATACACAAGCTAGATGAGAAGTGAACAGCAAACTTAAAACAGACTTGTGTTTTATTCACTATATGTTTTTTTCACAGTTTGAATATACACTTTTAATGACACCAGATAACATTAAACATCAACACACTCAGACTCCTGACCTCTATTTATTTCATATTTCAATAAATGAGAAACACATGCTAGAAACAGCAAACATGTAAAGTACTAACGTCCTCTGGGTACTAGGTGTTAAACACAAATGGGTGTGATTGGGAGCACTAGCAGATGGTGGGCTAATGTTTCACAGTCTTCCTCTGTGGTCCACGTGGTGTCAAAACATCACTCTGAACACACAAACCTGCATTTGTCACCTATCCTTTTGTTTAGATCCTGAATCTGGTAGACACTGTCTGGTCCAATACCCAAAACAATTTCAAAAACAAAACTATTTTCAGTACTGCTTAACTTAAAAAGTCCTTTTGGTTTGGATTAAATAAAACCAGACATCAGATTTTTATTGCCCAGCTGGATTCAGACATAAGGAATTTAAAGAAATGTATATCTGAGCTTATATTTGCTATAATATTAATATCACATTATATTAACATATATAATATAATATTAACATACGTTAAATCATCTCATTTAAGTGTAAAACATATGAGAAGACAACATTTTTATGTAAAATTATTGATTTGTGTTGAACTGTCATGAGGGTAAGTAAATTATGAGAAATTGTTCAACTATTTCTGTAAAGCTTCTACCACCAAAACAAATGTCTTGTGTTTCCTATAAAACAATACTGTAGCATACTTTAGTTTTTACTATAGTAAATTGTATACTGTAGTATATTATAATAATTACTGTAGCTATAGGAAATACTGTAGTATAGTTTTATATTCATTAGAAAGATTAGAAAAACACTATAGTAGGAACTTTACAGTGTACTATAGTGAATACTACAGTTAAAAGTTTAGACACAATTAACAAAAATGTTTCTCATGAAACATTGATTTAATCTTTTAATCTTCATTCAATACTGTTTCAAAAGCTTCTCAGGTTGAGACCTCAAGAAGCTGGATGATAAAAAGTCAAGAGTATTATTTTATTAATTCTAGACAAAGCGTGACTACTTTTAAAGATGATCAAATATAACATAGTGTTCATTTATTTGAGATGCTTTTAGTAACAATATAATTCCCGCAATTTTGTTATTGTATGGTTTTCCTGAGTTTACTACTATTTGAAAAAATGGAAAATATATAAACAACACTGAGTACGTGTTTCCAAACATTTTACTGTACAGTATTGTTTCATGTGTTTGTTAGCAAACTTGGTTACTGTTTTTAATTACTTATTTTAATTTTCTGATGTAGAATATGAGCAGTTGCTGCTGTTATTTTGACAGTCTTTATTACACAGTCTAAGCCAAACTGAATTCAAAAACAAGGGCAAATTCTCCATAAGGAACCCGTTTGTAAAAGCAATGTTTACACCTTCAGAGGGGTGACAAAAGTGGGCGAACACCTTTTGGTGCATCGGAGCAAGATCATTGGTTGATCTGGGCTTTCATTTGCATAAACCAGAGACTTAAATACGGCACTGATAAACACTAGGTAGTTACTGACAACTTCGCTGAAAGAAAACAAACATTGGATGGCGTACTACTAGAATCACCACAAACATGGATGCAAGAAAGTTTTTTGCGAGTTTTTGTTTAGTTCTCGTGAGCCTCTGCACAGTGAGTGGCACGACCATGAGATATTTTACAGACGAAGAAGCCCCACTAGGAACATTTATCGGCAACTTATCTCTGGACCTGAAAATCAACAAATCGGAGGAGCAGAACACCGTCTTCCGTTTCATGCAGGAGGAGAAATCGTCTTTGATTGACATGGGAAAACACGACGGCTGTTTGACGGTGGGAGCTCGGATAGACCGAGAAAGTCTCTGCCGAAGATCTCCGCTATGCCTGATCAACTTCGACGTTGTTGTTGTCTCAAAAGAAAAGTTTCACCTGATTCACCTCGAGCTTCACGTGAGAGACGTCAACGACCACGCGCCTCGCTTTCCGCGTGACGACATACAACTCGAGATTTCCGAGAACGTCGCCGTCGGCACGAAGTTCCCGTTAGACGCTGCAAACGACCTGGATGTGGGAAACAATTATGTTAACGATTACCACCTATTTCCCAACAGTTATTTTAGTATCGAGACACAGACTGGGGAGGATGGCATCGCGTACCCGCAGCTCGTTTTGGTTAAACAACTGGACAGTGAGGTTGAAGACTCTTACACTCTTAAAGTGACGTCGACTGATGGCGGAAGTCCTCCGAAGATGGGCTCGGTGATAGTTCGTGTAACTATTTTAGATTCTAACGACAACAGTCCTCAGTTTGAGAACGAGTCACCTCAAGTTGAGCTTCACGAGGACGCGCCCGTCGGGCATCTTTTGCTCAAACTCTACGCGTTTGATCCAGACCACGGCGAGAACGGCGAGGTCCGTTACGCCTTCGTGGACGGGGTTGCCGATGACGTCAAAGACACCTTCGCTATTGACCCGTTCAGCGGCGCGGTGACTCTTAAGTCACCGGTTGACTACGAGACGCGAAAAGCATACGAGCTGAATGTGCAAGCGTACGATTTGGGTGTTAACTCTGTGCCGTCCATCTGCAAGGTCACCGTTGAAGTCCTCGATGTCAACGACAACGCTCCAGAAATCCACATTAAACCGGTGGCATCCGTGAGCGAAGGCATGGCGTACATCACCGAAGCGGCAGCGGTGGAAAGTTTCGTCGCTCTCATCAGCACCGCGGACAGAGACTCCGGAGCAAACGGAGACATGCGCGTGAGTCTCAGCGGGCACGAGCATTTTAAACTCAAGCAGGCTTATGGCGACACGTTTATGATCGTCACGACGGCTCCACTGGACAGAGAAAAGATTCCTGAATACAACATGACTGTAATCGTTGAAGATTTGGGTTCTCCCCCTTTTATCACTTCAAGACAATACACTATTATGGTAAGCGACGAAAACGACAACGCTCCGCTGTTTAGTAAAGCAGTCTATGAAATTTCCTTTATGGAAAATAAACATCCAGCTTCTTACGTCGCTACTTTAGTGGCTCGTGATCTAGATGCTGGTGAAAATGGACAAGTGACGTACAAACTTGTTGATGACGTGGTTGAAGGAGTTCCTCTAAGCTCTTATGTTTCTGTAGACTCCGTTTCTGGCTCGTTGTACACACTGAAATCTCTGGATTATGAATATATGAAGCAGTTAGAAGTGGGTATTGAGGCTAGTGATGGAGGTTCGCCTCCTCGGTCAAGCACTGCGCTTGTCAAAGTCAAAATTGTGGATGAGAATGACAATGCCCCTTATATTACTCATCCGGTTCTCATTAATGGATCCGCACGTGTGCCTTTATCCTATAATGCTCCAGCTGGTTACGTTGCAGTCACAGTTAAAGCCCAAGACGAGGATGATGGTGTGAACAGCAAGCTTTCCTTCAGCCTGCTGGAAGACAAGGAAAGGATGTTCTTCATAAACAAAACCACAGGTGCGATTGCATTGAAATACAGTCTAAGTCACAACCCAGGTGACTCTGTAGAAATTAAAGTGATGGTGACCGATGGAGGGAGAACGCCTTTTTCCTGCACTGCCACTATACACTTTGTGGTCACAGAAGAAGAGCTATTTGGGGAACATGTTATTGTGTCTTTTGAAATGACAGAAGTGGAAAAAAGTGAAGAACAGACAATACACTTCGAAGCTTCCCTTGCTATTATTATTCTTCTCGGGGCCGGTTGCACATTTTTATTGGTTGCTATTATTGTAGTTGCCTTCTCACGCAGACCCAACCAAAGAGATACTTACTTTGGGAAGAGTAATGGATCGGAAAGTGCTTTTGTTAAGACTCCCATCTCAGCAAACAGCATTGACTTGTCTGATTCTGGCAGTTTCCATGAATCTGGTGCTACTGTCAGCGAACAGCTGTCTTCTACAAGAGAGGATTCATCTTATGAGGAACAAAGTCAAGATTCAGACAGCAAGGTAGAGTTGCTATGCATACTCCTAGGCAATTATGATATCAGTCATCCATCATTTGCAGATTTCTAACTTATTATTATTTCGCATACAGATGTTCCGGCCTCTGCTGAAAAGGACCAGTTTTGATTCTGCTGCCATGTGGCAAAGTGACAGACAAAGCCATCACATAAGGTTGGTTGTAAATTCTTTTTAAGCACTTACTCACTGTTGTTTAGATTTTTTCCACATTTTAGAATAGTAGTAAACTCATCAAAACCATGAAATAACACAAATATAATAGTGGGAATTTTGTTGTGACTAAAAGCATCTAAAATAAATGAACACTATGTTATATTTGATCATCTTTAAAAGTACTTTCTCTAGAATTTGGAAAATCATACTCTTGACATTTTATCATCCAGCTGGTCTTAAGCTTGTTCTATGCTGGACTCTTATTGGCTGTTTTTATTCATTATTTGGTCCAAATAATTAATTTCAAAAATATTTTTAAATACATTCTTAGTTTTCTAAGTAAATAAATTAATATCTTGGCACAACTATTTTGTTGTCTACAGAAGTCATTTCAAAGATTGATCTATACACCTATACAGATTCAGATTCACATATTTTTTATAAAGTTTATGAAAAGCATTTTTGTTAATTGTGTCTAAACGTTTGATTGGTAATGTATACTTACATTAAGCCTCTTTCAATGACACCATTAGCTCATTGACTCTAACAATCTGATTTTGATATTCTCTTTACAGCAGGAGTCATCCTATTGATCAGGCAAGCATAAAGGACAGTGGGAAAGGTGATAGTGACGTCAATGACAGTGACTCCAATATCAGTGGTGACCTGGACCAGCGAGTTTCTAGCAGTGGACATCAAAGAGCTATGAGTAAGTGTTTATTATGAGAATGCTTGTAGAATTCTAACATGTATTTATAGTTAGTTTCAGTCCTTGATTCTGATTGGTCAATAGCTGTTTTATTCATGATAAAGCTTCACTCACTGATTCTGTGCATCACTGCACAGCACCCTTAACCTAAACATATCACAAAGACTTGATTTTACTTCATAGTTGACTTTACTATAGTTGCATTGATGCATATTTGTGAACTTTAATATTTGTATTGTGTGGTATGTTTTATAAAAGTAATAAGATGAACCATAAATAGGTTTGCAGATTTTACATTTACAGCCTACTTGAAAGTTAATCTAAATATAGTATTAGCTCAACAATACTGCTATAAATTCCCTTGTTTTAAAGTGTAACTTATAAAATGTTCATTTCAGATTCAGCCTATTCTGCACCAATCGGTGGATTGTACCAAGAAACAAAGGAGATTTCCACACACAGCTCCAGTGTCAGCAGTGGATACAACATAGCATACAGAACATCAATGTGTGACTATTATTCATCTAATCAACATGTATCATCATCCTGGAGAAACTATGGCTACCATACTGCCCTACCCAGAGCATCTCAACACCTTCAAGACCCCGTTTGTCACAGAATTGGGACCCTTTCCACAGAGTTATATTACCATCACCATAACCCTCATTTATATTCTGGGAGACAGCCACAAATCATTTCAGAAGACTTGACAGAGGTCACCACCACACCATCTGCAACTGCTTTCTAAAGACTGTGACATTCACAAAGGAGCCGCTGTAAATATAGACTGAAAAATGTTGCCAGTTTGTTTTCATTTATGGTTATTTAAATTGATAACTGTTACAATCTATTTATGTCAAAGTGTTTAATTTTGTAAATAATTGTAAATAAAATTGGCACTTTATCTGCAGAAACTTGGTATTTTTAATTATGGTGTAACTTCTGTAAACATTCCTAAGGAAGAGCTAGTACGGCACATTTAAAGTTGAATCAGGTGTGTCAGATTAGGGAGACATACAAAACATGCAGTACTAGAGTCAAAGACTGGATTGGGAACCGCTGTAAATCTACCTGAAGTTCCCAAAAAGGTGGCATTTATAAATGACCTTTTCACATTTATTTTAATATTTCATAGTTGAAAGCTTACTCTAAACCAAACTAATTGTAATTGGATAGATCCAACTTTTCAAATGTTCGTTAACTTAAAGCCTTCAAGTAGTTTTGATTAAATTCTCATGTACCGTGTATATACTCATGAGAAAGTAATTAGCATAAGTAAAATACAAAGACAAATTGCAATACACCTTTTAAGAATTTATTTGCTTGAAATTATGCAATACACCACTTTCGTCAATAGAGGGCAGCAAACAAAGGTTCAATCCAGCTTTTTGGACACTTTTCCTTTCAGTTTTCTTTTGTGGAGCATAAGGTCTATGTAAAGAACATGATCAACAACAGTAGAAGCGCAGATAATCCCACCATGAACTGCACCAGAGTAACCACACGAGAACACATCTTGTCCTGCAAGAGAACATGCAAACGTTGAATAAGCACATAGTTTAAATGGAGCGGCACAGTTGTTCGAAACTAAACTCGCCTGACAGGTAGAGGTTTTTAACAGCCGTGGAGCTCCTGGTCTTAGCAATATTCAGAGGTTTGTCTCGCTCCAAATCATGATCCGCTGACAGCATGGCTCCACGTAGGGCTCCCAGTCCGTGCATGTTGATTGGACTGACAGCATGCATCACGGCCAACTGAGTTAAACGTACATAAAGAACTTAAAATGCCGTAAATTACACAGCCCACCCATCAGAGCTCATCAATACCTTGTCTCTCAGCTTGGGGAAGTGTTCACATGCCCAGTCAAAGATGTGGTTCGCAAACCTCATTTTGTAATCTTCATACGCCTTCTGGTCCGTTGCAGAAGGATCCTTCCACTGCTCGAACCACTCGTATTTCACAATTGCATGAATGACCATGCATGTCTGACCTTTAAACAGAAAGCACACGGTTTAGATTATGAAAGCGTACAGCAAGCTGCAACGCACATTGCAATGCAAACACCTCACCTGGAAAGCGATCCTTTGAGGTGGGGTCTTTAGTGGAGGGGAAGGAGACATAAATCACAGGAACTTTATCAGGAGCGCTCTCTTGGGGTGAGGTGAAGTACTCATCAACCCTTAAAAAAAAAAAAGATGCCAACTTAGGACAGTGAAACATACACAAAAGCAATTTATAACAAAGCATCTTATTTTACATGGCATCAATGTCATTGTTCTTGAAGAAACGGTAGTTGGCAGAGGTGATCCCAAGCTCTTCTTGTGTAGCGTTGAAGCCCACATACACCTGAAAAAATGCCTTGCCCAGTTTTACATTTTGTAGACACTCCTTTATTGCTGCATGAAAGGAAAAACATTTGATATGCTTTGCATTTATAAAATAAGCCACGCAGAGGAATAAAAAATTAACCTGGCTTGGCCTGGATCTCTGGAGGAAGAAGTTTCTGGAACGTGTTAAATACGCCAGCATTGGAGATTATGACGGGGGCATTAATAGTATCCTCCATGCCACCTCTGCTTACAGTCACTCCTAACAAACCACACAAAAAAACAAAACTAGTCATGTTTACAATTTAATTAGCACATTACCGTTACCCACCATAAGCAGCTCCATTCTTCACAAGTATTTGCGAGACAGGTGCTTGAACCATCACTTTGCCACCATGCCTCTGAATGAGCTCAATGATGTGGTAAGGGATCTCAGCAACACCCCCTCTAGGATAAAACGCACCACGCTTGACGTGATGAAAGAATAATGCATTTATCATACTGCTGCTGTTTTTTGGTGAACAACCTAAACAGGAATAAGGCAAAAACATTTACACACTACTCACACATCATTAGAGTATGCCAAAACATAACCCAAGAACTCACCATTGAAATAGTGGCAGAACACAGTTTGGAGATCTTTGTTACTAGTCAGGGAACAGAGCACATCTGCAGCGCTGGATCGTGCATACGTGTAGATCGGAGAGATCCAGTCCACGATTCCAGTAGAGAGTATAAAGCGAACGAACCACAGTGGGATAAACTTCAGCATGCACAACATATGGATTTTCTTTGTGCACACCTGTAGAGACAAGTCATACACAATGACTTATAGGCAACTTAAAGTGCAACACAAAGCAATTCGGCTATATAGCAAATGAGCAACCTTCATGATTTTGAAGAACTCCTCAACTGCTTTGGCATCATTAGCAAACTGCTTTTTCAGATGAGCCTCCATATTTCGTTTGCCGGAGTAAATGGTGTACTTCCTGGTCTCTTGTCCTCTTCCAATGACAACCGTATCCACATGAGGTTCAAGTTCAACAAACTTCAACTGGCCATCAGTGATCTGATCCAAGGTTACTTTCAGAAGGCTGTTCTCGTGGACCTGACCCAGATGGTGAAAAGCTGGGGAAAAAAAAAAGTAAAAGAACACACATTTTTACATTTTAAAAGCAGAAATCATCAGTAGCAAAAGCAAAGCACATGTACCCATATCAAAATCAAATCCCTTTTCATTAAAGGATTGACACAAGCCTCCAGCCTGATCTGCTTGTTCCAACACCAAAACCCGCTTTCCAAGTTTAGCCAACAGAGCTGCAGCAGTCAGTCCACCAATACCACTACCAATAACAATGACGTCAAGGTTTGCTGGTATGGCATCCCGGCTAAATTCTACAACACAAACACACAAATTGTGACGATACTGCTGTAAGAACCTTGATCATACATGGGGTGCATGCAAACGTTACCTTGTTTTAAGACAGCATCCTTTTTAGCTTTGCTAACCTCTTGAAGTCCAGGAGAAGTTTGAATGGTTTTGCACAGGGAACTTCTCTTACCTACTAGATACCAGTATGTCCCACGTGCCCAATCCACGAACCATTCGAAGAAGAGTAAGAACCACCTCATTGCGGCGACAAGACACAGAAAACACCCACTAACGCGTTCCGTCTACAGCAGCAACAACTGCCGTCACGCTTTCAATTTCCCACCGTCATTCAGGGGGTTTTATTCATGGCTTAATTGGTTACTTCCTGTATATATTTAATGAAAATTAAGCTTATTATCGGGTTCACCTAGAGGTCATTAGGTTAAGAAGCGTACAATAAAAACGAGGTTTTTGGAGACCTCGAATCAAAACACTTCACAAATGTTTTTAAGAACACCACACGATGGCGACATTGATCCGCTACGAGAACTAAACATGTTAGCGGGTACGCCCAATATATATCCTAAAGCACATACTTGTCATATGTTATTTATTAAAAATATTTAAAAATTAGCATTATTTTAGACTATAGAATTTGTAAATCAAATTTTTTATGCTTTCTAAAGTATAGAGTTAGCTAGTAAACTAGCTAGTTAGCACCTTTTCAAATGAAGAATAAATCAACTGTGTGTATATATAACAACTAATAACTGTAATTGTTTTAATGCATTTAAATATCTTAAAATTGCTTTTTGATTATTATTTTTTTTTACCGTACTCTTGTTGCTAAAGTCACATTCAGAATTGTTTGAATATCCATTTAAAGTTGTTACCAAATGGAGCAACAGGTCGTTGTTGCACCAGCTTTCTTTATATTATCATTAAAAATGTAACAATAAAAATTGACAATAAAAAGTGTAACAATCGACTAACACATAAAAGCACTGCGTAGCACAGACACCAAATTAATTAAAATAAATTAAATTAAAATATTAAAACTATTAAATTAAAGTAAAAGATGAGACATTTTTTTAGAAAAGTTTTTCCACAGATGAGCAGGTGCTAACATCCTTTTCCTATTCGACCATAAAATAAATCAAAGATGCTATTTGACAAAAATAATAAATCATTAAAAAAATAAAATATATTTTAGTAAATTTGAGTTATTAATTATTAGAAAACCATACACAAAAACTAAAAACATTTTCTTATATAATTGCAAAATGGTAAAAAAACATTATGAATTAAACATTACCAGAAAAAACATCATACTGTTAACTTATTGTCACATTTCATGGTAACAAAATTGTTAGGGAAATTGTTAATCCAAAATGTTTAAATCAGATTTACATAAAAAATATAATCCACTCATTTAAGATTTACCTCCTGACTTACCTGAATGACAATGGTCTATAAATGATCTAATCTATCTAATAAATGATGTCATTAGGGGGCGGGGTCTTCTTTGTTTAAATTAAAGATAAACTTATCTGGCTTTATAATGCATATTGTGTGGTATGAAAATATATGTCTAAGTGAAAAAACCCACTTTAGATGAAACGTACTCCTACAAAACCCAGCATACACTACTGTCACGTCATTCTTGAACGGCTCTGATTGGGAGGCGGAATGTTGGGAGCGCAGATGGCCACGCCCACACTCAGCACCGCCGCACGCTTGTGTAATATTGAGCGTGTGATCGCAACAGCAGAAATGATGAAAGTTTGCTCTTGTGAGGACTGAACATGTTCACTGTCTGTGTGGCATGACCGGAATAAAGCGAATACTTAAAGCTGAGTGAAGAAAAACAGCAGACATGGTGGAAAAGACGCACGGGATTGAGTTTGCTAAGAAACAGTTTGGGACGACAGGCGACGGTGAGATGATGTTTGTCATTCCATGTGTCATAATTTAACCACTCAAGTCAATCGCTTGTTTTGTTTATTTTGATTATCGTGTCATTTTTATTCAGTTTAATACCTTAATCCAACATTTGTGCTTTTTATTTTCATTTTACAAATTAAGCAAATGAATTATTGTTTATGGTGTAATCATAAAGTCAACTTCCTTTCCTTACAGTAGGAAAAGATGATTTTAGTTTTCTTTTCATTTCTTGATAGAAAAAAATCAGGGAGGTTAGGATTTAGGAAGGAAAGGAGTCAACAACAGGAACGTTTTTATTTGTACATGGGTCACTGGTCTTAAGGAACTCGTAAAAGGTGAACTTTTGAACTTGGGAAAACAGTAACACCACCCCCATCCAGCAAAATTTAGGACATCAGGAATTTGTGGTCACGGCCTGGGTCTGACCGGTCATTATAGCTTTAAACAGCCTCGTTATCTGTACCACTCTGGAAGATTAAAAAAGTTTTGATTAGCTGCTTTTAAAGAGAACCATCATAAGAGATGCTCAGAGTTCTTAATGTCATTTCATTCAATTGAATTATGATCTGATCCCTGCAGTTCAATCAATCTTTACTAGTTAGATAATGATTTCAAATGATCCATTTGTCACAGCAAATTATATTAAGAAGGCTCGTGTTTCCATCAGTGTCAAAGCTCTCTCTTTTTAATATTTAAAATGAAATAGTTTAAATGAAATAACTACTATGTTCTTTCAGGTGTCATCCCTTCTCTCTTTGTTTGGTATTAATGCTTATTTTGCTTATTTTTCGGTTTGTGCATTTTAATTCACAGAAATCCACAGAAAGTATGTTGCCTCTCAAAAACAACATCCATAAAACATTTATATTTGCATTTTTCATAGACTGATATTTTTCAGATGTTTGGACTCTTCAACAGGGATTCAGTAAAATATAAACAGATGGTTTAATATATTGTTAATAAATACATTCTGTGAGAATTTATATTTTATGTTTTGACTGAAAATGTATAACATTACAATTGCCCAACATCACTTTTGCTTATTTTAAAGATCAGTCAGTACAGCCAAGCAAACAAATTACCAACTTTAGTAGATGCTGCTATTGTTTTTATTTATTCAAGTTTAAATTCACCCATCTCTCCTTATATTTGCTTTAGTGTTGATTACCGTGTGAAGTAATTGCATTTGACATGACATGTTGCCATATGTTTCTAAAATCTCATTGCAAAGTAAATGTGTCTTTTGCTTTTAAGTTGCCCCACAAGATGTTTATCTTATAATTGAAATCTGTTGACCCCAGCAACTGCAGAGTGTGAGTTCGAGCTGGGCCCCGTTTCTTACTGACACCTTGCGATAATTGACCTAGATAGGGGAGATTAGAACCATAAAATTCAGCTGTTTGATCTCAAGGGGCTGTCTGATGGACGTGTGCCCACAGGCTGAAGAAAAAGAGCTTCTTTTTGGTTATATTATATGTAGAGCCTAATGCCTGGATGCAAAGAAGTTCATGGCAATGGACTTAAAATCCTCCTTCTTCTGTTATGGCCCATGGTCATTTCCTTTTTAATGGAATGTGAAGAGATGTGAAAGGTCAGACTGGTCAGACATGGTTTAAAGATCTTATTCTTTAATCTCCACAACTTAATAATATTTCAGCTTCAAATTTTAATTGTATATCTGGTTTAATATGTTTTTAAGGGAGTGTGTGTATGTTTGTGTTACATATTTAACAGATTTTCTTGTCTGTGCAGGTTTCTTGGATGCAGAGGAGCATGGGATAGGTAAGTTGTGTTTCATTTTTTTATGAAAAATTTAACTTTTTGATTTTTGTTCAAATAAGCTCTAAATAGTTCCTATTTTATTTGCACACATAATTTGTTTATCTACTTTAGTTGTCAATCTGTGTTGTCTAGTAGGATATAAGTGTATCAACATTAAATGTCCACCAGGGGGCCACGTGACATTGCCATACCAATGGCTTTGAAGTGGCACAATTAAAATGGTATCACTTCGAAAACTTTTTTTTGTTTCTCATGCCGACTGTGAAGACAGCATTATTGGGTTTTGATTACAGCCATTTAGTTTGTGTTGCATTCTAAGGTGATATATTTTAGTTTTTGACCCTTGACCTGTGCTATGAACATGCCATCATGGTCAGTGGCGTGTAATAGGTGGGTTGTGACCTCAACAACATGAAGGCAGTTTTATGATCACTGGGTAATATTTGGTCATTGCTGTCTTTCTAGACCGTTGTCTGAAATTGTTTATAGACGTACCACACTAATTTGAGATCATTATCAAGCCAGTTCTACATTTTCAGTTTTAAGCTTTACATTTTATTAATTCGGAGATCTGTCAGTAGCACATGTTTTATCCAAAATTGAAATTTCAACCATGCAAGATCAAGACACAATAAGAAGTAAATGTAGAAACTCATCAAAACAATTAAAATATCACATCGAGGCCTATTTTTTAACCTTGAGTAGAGTGAACGTGTGTGATCCTTTCTCACAATTTATGATGTTTAGGACCAGGTTAAGCTCAAGTTCATTTTATTTTCTTTTGAAAATGTCATCGTTATAAAGCTCTTTAGACTGAGTTTCTTGTGTTTTTACTGTCTGTAAGCTGTAGTTCCAGGTGGCAGCTGTAGAGAGAGAGGTCATTTTTAGTTCAGCCATTGCTGACCTTAGTGTGACTGCCACATGTAAACCTCTGATCAGGGAGAAGGGGCATGTGGGACCGTTAAAACAGTGCTTTAGAGAAAGGGCTGTATTGTTATTGAGACCAGCGATTGATTTATGATGGAAAGCACGTCTATCTATCTATCTATCTATCTATCTATCTATCTATCTATCTATCTATCTATCTATCTATCTATCTATCTATCTATCTATCTATCTATCTAAATTATTTATATTCTGTCAGTGTGTTCTCATGGAACTTCAGTGATTTTGCTTTTTTGTGTGGCACTTAAATTTAAATCCCAGTGTCACTCCTTTTAATACCTCTTTTTTTGTATTTTTGCATGTATGCATATGAAAGCAAAGTCCCTTTAGGAAAGTCACTGCACTCAGATATCTCAAAGATTTGCTGGCTAAAACTTATTACTAACAAACAATTTAAACTGACATTACCTTTGCCATAACTTTTGTTTCTTAAACTCAGCTATTCTTTTAGTTCTGTGGGAAATTATATTTATGTACGTAAACAGTTAGTCAGTCAAACTAGTTCTTGTCCATGTCAATACATCATACTGTAAAAAATTAATTAAGAATATTATTAATATAATAATATTAAATAACAAGTATTGGTATGTAATAAATTACAAAAATACAATTTAATAATATCATAAAATCCTACTTCATAAAATGCAAGATTCAGAACTGCTTAAGCATATTGTAGATATTGCAAAGTTTCAGTACATTCTGTATCCTTGTTTTTCAAACTCATTGCGTTTAGTCTTTTTGTCCAGCAGATGTCCTGTGTGCGCTGTCTCTGTTCCACAAGCCTTTACTGTTCTGGCTGGTGAACTTACATATCCCATTAAAACCTCTGTAACATTTCCAGTTTGCCACTATTTTTGCTGTTATATCTCTACACAAACAACTATTCTTGTGTTATAATGGTCATTGCTAATCATTTTTTTGTTGTAATTTTCATGTACATTGGCCTTCCTAATGAATCACAATTTTCAAAATTATTTTATTGATCTACTTCATGTCATGTCAAACCTGTATGACTTTCTTGCTTCAGCAGAACACAGAAGAAGATATTTTGCAAAACGCTGGTTAGCGGCACCCATTCACTTTCATAGTATGAACACAAGGTGGAAGTCAATGGGTGCCGGTAACCAGCGTTTTGCAAAATATCTTTTTCTGTGTTCCACAAAAGAAAGAATCATATACAGGGTTTGAATGACATAAGGGTGATTAAGCGTTATTTTGGGGTGAACTATCCCTTTAAGGTTTTGTTTAATAACCATTTCAGTTACGTATAAGCCGTTTGTTGGTATCGCATTTTACTCGAAGTTATGTTTTTAACCACCGCACATCGCCCTTCAAATTTGCCACATTTCTAATCCAAATACAGTTGCATGTGTCAGTTGTGTCAGACTGTGTGTGTGTTTTGTGGGGTAAGTTCAGCATTAGTTTCAGTGCTAATAGAGCCGTGTAGGGTCTAAACCCCAAACAAAAGAAAAGTGCTGCCCTTAATCTGAGCAACCTGTCAACTTCCCGATCCATCCCTCTCGTTTCCATGGATACTGCGGCTCTCTGTCCAATCGCCACTGTGTGTGGCTGCCGTGACCAATGGGATTAGGCGGAAAGGGAGCCAGTCAGCACGCTGGGTGTTGTGTTAAAGCCGATGAGGGATCAGATGTTTGGGTTTGTGAGTAGGGTCGCAACACTGTGTTGTGATCTGTGTATGCGAAGAAACCTTTATTTGCTGGTACAGACATTTTCTTCTAATGAAGGAAAAGCTAAAAACATACGTAAACACCTACAACACAGAGTTGTTTTAGCATAAACCATCAAAATTAAAGTGTCATGTGAGGACAGACGCAGTTCATGAAGATAGCCAGATGGGGGCGAAGGAGAGCAGCGGGATGAATAGAAAGGGCTTTTACTTGTCATGTGCCCTCGGTGAACTCCGGAGCACACAGATGCAGACATTTGGCTTCATTCCAGCACATGCTTCTCTGCTGTCCTCACATAACAGGGCCAAACACATACCTCTCTCTCTCTTTCACACTCTCTCGCTGTTTCTTTCATTTCCCATTTGAAATGCCTTCTTTATATCCAATTTGAACATTGACTGGAAGAAACGTTGTTGTGTTGTCAGGCTGTTATGTACTATTGTAAGTCATCTATGACATTGACAGATATTGCAATTCCTTCTTCAATATTCCACAAGTATTTTATCTTGTGCTTTCAGACTTTTAGGCCCAACTTTATGTATTCTTTGATTGTAGAGAAGGAGGCATTTTTGTCTTTTGATGCGTGATGTTTGCTTCCGGGTCCCACAGAATGGATCACGCTGTTCCCTCTGTCACTTCCTGTAGCATCAGCCTGTGTGGTGAGCGCTGATGGGGAATATAATGTGACTGACCCTCACAGTCGTATTTCATCTTTGCTTTATGTATATCAGATCTTATTAGCCCATACTGTGAAAACACATCCCCTGTATGGAATTAAAGCTAATCATGAAAAACCTTTGATAAAGTTATTATCAAAGGTTGTCACTATACTGATAGCTCAGATGTCAATATTTGATTATTTAAATATCCATGTAACGTCTCTCTTAAAGTTTTTAAAGGATTTTTTTATGTTTAAAGCATGATTTTCATAGTCAAAGTCAGTTCATATGCCTCATAAATGAACACTTGAAAGTTAAAATGTCTGTTTTATGTTCTTTGAAGAGTCATCTCTTCTCCACGGGTATTATTGCTTCTGGTTTGTGCATTTTAATTCACAGAAATCCTACAAAGTATGTTGCCTTTAAAAAAAAACGTGTGTTCTGTTTTGTCACATCCATTAAGCATTATGGATTATTTACATTTTTTAAAATAGATAACTCGTGTATAGACTGATATTTTTTGATGTCTGGGCTTTATCAACAGGGCTTTAGTAAAATATAAACAGATGGTTCAGTATATTGGTCATAAATATTTCTCATGAGTTTTGACTGAAATGTCCCACCCATAACGCAGGAATTGCCCATCTGCAATCTGTATCTTTTGGTTGAAAACAAACAAAAATCAGCTATCAAACTAAAAATCGGCGATTAAACAGTTTTACACAATTAAGCTGCAGGTTGTAATCTTACATAAAGATGACTATGTGAAATAACCTGTAATTTAATGTTTCAAAGAGAGATCGTGATAAAGAAGCATATGTACAGATTCAGCTTTAAAGATTTTTGAAGATTCTGTGCTTCATGGTGCTTTACATGAATTGTTCAAATTGACCGTTATGCCTCTACGGAGCAGTGCGCTGAATAAATCTGACATATATGCTGTTTATCTGAATTCAGTGGACTGGAATGAAAACTTTCCCAGCAAATGTGCATTGGACTCGATGAGCTTTCTGCAGTAAAAGACCAATTTTTTGCTGAAACACACAAACTCCAAGAAATAAGAGGCAAGGACTGTGGTCAGTACTTTCTCTCGTTTGCATGCTGTGGGTTTAATGTTATTATGGGCCAGTGAGTCAAGTCTTCTCTCCGACTCACATCAGAGTGCCAGTTTGGTCCGGTCACCATAGTAAAATCTCCATATGGGCGGCAGAGAGACACGAACTCAGTCGTGTCCCCCGTTTACCTCAGACACTTTCCACTGTAAAAGACAAATACAGAAAAGAACGAGCGAGACTGGGGAGAAGAAATAAAACCAAAGCTTGGTTTAGGCCGACTGGAAAATGTCAATGTGTTAGAAATTTCCCAGCACGTAAAGCAAACTAAACGGGGCAATTACGCTGGGATTGTTTCCAGATGATTCTATCGGTCTTCCTGCTGCTAGAACGAAGCGCGCAGAGCTTGTTGTTTCTGCTTTTGGGACGGTCAGCATGAAAAAAGAGTGTGGAAAAGGTGGCATCTGTTGTGTTTATATATTTGTGGGAGTTGTAATCATTTTGAGGCAGACCTAGTTGAGCATTAGTAAGGTGAGAGGTCTGGACCAGAGGTCAGCCAAAGCACAACCCGCTCTGCTACGGTCAGAAAGAAATGCTCTTTAATTACAGTGCTGTGTAAGTGCTGAGCTTTGTTATATAAACTTTCAGTCTGTTTTGGTTTGGGTTGTAGACTGAGGTAAATCAGCGTTCTTAAATTAGCAGTTTTTAGGAGGACAAAGAAATTGTTGTGTCGGTGCGATGGCTTGGTAGTAAGTGCACATGATCTGACAGTGAACTGCTTTGCTCATTGGGGGCTCGTTACCATTCTCCAGTCTTATTGGGGAGGCTCTAAAATTAGACGTTTTACTATTTGTAAAGAAAATGTACAGAACACCACTATGCTACAGCATCATCCCCTTGATACTTTGGTCTGTAGTAAAGCTGCAAAAATTCTGGATAAATTGAGAATCACAATTTTTTGTTTCAAGCAGAGATCGTAATTATCCCAAGAACACCTAAAAACAATGTTATTTACTAGAGGTTTTGACAAAATATTAATTGCTACAGACTATTTAATTTAATTGTATTATTTGAGTAAATAATACAAAAAAAAAATCTATTTTAGTAAGTGACTTAACCAGACATCAGACATACTATTTTTTTCAATGTTAGATATTCTAGATATTTTTTAAACATTTTAAAATCTTTTTTATTTTTGTAAAACTTTTATGAATAACTTTTTTTTGTTTATGTTAATTTATATTAACTAATTGTATATCAATAATATATATATTATATATATATATATATATTATATATATATATATATATATATATATATATATATATATATATATATAAGATATATTAATAAGATATATTAATATATCTTATATTAACTTAAATATTAACTCAAAAGTTGTGAATCATGTATGCTTGCGTCTTAGACCTTTCCATCAGTATGTAGTTTGTTATGATTAGATTAACAATAAAATTTTTGAGAAATTAGAAAGTGAATAGTGAAATAAGTGTTTTACATGTGGAATGGTGACAGTTGACAGGTTTATGACTAATAAATACTTTCATTTATAAATTACTGGATGAAACGATGTAATCGATAAATGCGCATTTTGAAGCGCCAATTTATGATCAAAAGGTGATTTGCTGTATTTTGATCACAACTGTAGGCATCAGTTTTTATATCCAAACTTTTATCTCAGTACTTCTCAATTATTTGAATACTTCTTACACAGAAATAGCAATACTGTGTCGTTAAAAAGACATTTGTGAAGCTGTTTTATACCCAAACTGATAACTTTGTCCACTTGAGCGGCTTTGCAAACGCAGATTTGAACCTTGTTTACTGACACGGGCATAAAGTTGAAATGTATTAATAAGATTGTGTGGTTGTTTGAATCAAGAATGTGATCTTTTATTCGCGCAGCTGTCCCATGCTTCAGTTCTTTCACAGAAATTCCACTTCTTATCATTTTTTCTTCTGCCAGGTAAAAATAAAAAGTCAGAAAACCTCATGGAATAGTTTAAACAACACCAATGATTTATTGAATGCCTTTACAGTTGTAAAAGTACAAAATAACTAAAATATTTTTGACGCAAAGTGCTAATGCACTTACCTTACCTCAATGAAGTACTCGCAACGATCTTTGCTTATACATTTCGGCCCATGCAAAGGACTCTATTGTCAGAAATCCTTTCCTGTCATTAGACTGACGGTTCCTCCAGGCGTTCGACTGAGGTTCTTGCACCGCAGTTTGCATTCATTGATCAGTGAGTTGTGTCCATTTGAAACCCACCGACAGCAATGAATGTTTATTGCAGTCATTAGCGGGCTAATATTACCCATACTGCCCTTTCCTGAAGCGGCTCAGGATTCGCTCCGTTTACGTTGGTTTTGGCGACCCTCAGGGTACAGTCAACGGTCGATGGTTTGCTACAGAAGTTTAAAACTCACCGACAGCGTTGAATGTTCACCAAGGGACCTGAAAATCTTGTAGGACAATGGACCTTTTTGTACAGACCCTCTGTAGAAGCACCAGGTGTGTTTTGGATCAAGATCCAAGATCTCGAGTACACCAGTAATCTTCTGATGAAGGGCTGTTTTAGGATGTAGAGCTGTAAAATAAACATTAAATAATGTTAAAGTCAACATGAAACTGCATTTGCTACCTGTTTTACATGCGTTGTGTCATGTATTTCAGAGTGGATTTCACTTCAATGATTGTTGAATGTTGCTTGTTGTGCCAGGCTGGTTTTGACACAAATATTTGTTACAAATATCTCATAGTTTTCTACCTTATCTGAAAATTGTGAAAAACTATTAAATTAGATTAAATTAGAAAATTAGAAAATTAAATCGCACATGTACATTAGGTGGGGCTAAAAAAAAGTATGTTGACATAGATTTCATAGAAATGACATATTCATCTTTAACCAATGGCCTGAATGCCTTAAGTTACATCAGTTCAAGACAAGTTTTGTCACAGGTGGAATTGTTTTCATTAAATTATTAAATGAATAGTTTACCCAAAAATGGATCCCATTGACTTGACCATAGTAATTTTTATTCCTACTATTGAAAGTCAATGGGGTCCATTTTTTGGGTGTACTATTTCTTTAATAAAATTAAATGATTAAATCATTAAATGCAATTTAATTAAATGATTAATATATTTTATATATTATACTTTTACAAAGCCACACCTTTCTATAGAATAAATAAATTATTATTTATTACCTTAATGTAACACTTTTAGATTGTACTATAGTTCATTTTGATGTTAACCTGATAACTGTCACCGCAGAAATTGAATATGGATGTGAAAATCTGCACTATAATTTTAAAGTTTTTAGTGTTTTTTAAAAATCATAAAGTTTTATAAATTACAGTAACATTATATTTTTTAATGAATTTTTTGTTGATGTTTATTGTTATAAGAAAATTGGCAAATATTTCATCTCGAGTCTTTTATAGTTTGTCATGATTAGATTAAAATTCAACTATGAAAAATAGTGAAATAAAATAAGGAACGGTGACAGTTAACAGGTTTTTAATAAAGTCTGAGAAATTTAACGAAAACATCAAAGCATTAAATATGCTTATTAAAACCATAATAAGAATATTATAAGTTTCCTGTCTTATACTGTTTTTTTTCTCACTGTTCACTCATTCATTTTCTCTCTCTCTCCAGACCTGTTCTCTTTACCCTGATCTGAACTCTCTGTGTTTCCTGTGTGAGAACTCTTTGAGGCATACATGCATTATTAATGCACGCTCCCATTCTACCGCTCCTCCGAAAAGACACCAATCCTGGCGACTTTTAAGCGCACTATATGCTCTCTTTCTTTCTCTGCATGTCTCGCCCCCTCCTCCACTGCTCTTGCATGAAAATCAAGAGGGTTAAGTATGTTGAGGGATTTTAAAAATCCCTGATTAGAATATCATGCAGGCTGTGACAATGAAAGGAGAATATAGGTTCATGCGGTTCTTTTGGACTTTGTCAGTCTCTTGCCTCAAAAAAAGAAATGTTTAGGGATGTTAACACAATTCTGTATGCTCACGGCATTCAATATTATGTGTTAACTGCATTAATTTGCATAGGTTCAAAATGTAAACCTTGAATGCAGCGAACGGCACTTCTTGGCTTCGTTGAATAGCTCTTTACTGAAACTGCACCTGGTTTCAGTTTAACGGTTGGTGGTCTGCGCATGTGTGTGGGTTTGGGATCCCAGAGCACTGTCTCTCTTATCACTTTTGCACACCTGCTCACAGTCGCGCACACACAACGGACGACACATGGACAGACAGCATGTGTATGTGTGTAAAGCCAGTCTCTCCAGAGCAAACCATCACATCACTTCTATGAAATATTCAGTCCTGACCTCCCTTATTTATCTGAAGTGCGCTTACTTACAGCTTTGGATTCAATGCACTGCATTTGGCACAGTTGATGGTCTGTAATAACCAAAGCCAGAAACATCTGGTTTGTAAAGCGACGAATGGGAACGCTCTGACCCCCCTTCTGATGGCGGGTCCACCAGGCCTTTTGGGTTGCGCTTCCTGTCTCCCGCTGCTTGCTGTGTGTGAAGAGAGTAAAATACACCTCAGGCACATCTCTTCCACTTTTACAAGAGTGTGGGAGTGATGAAAATGACCGATTTCACACCACTGCAGCGTTTATTTAGGCAGATGTGCACCGAGTATGGTTTAGTTGGAAGTAAAATGTCTATTTTTTAGGCTTTGAACTACAGATGTACTGATTTTTGGGAACGGATTTGAGTACTGATGTCATGATACTGTTTTAGACAGCTTCTCTCTAATTTTCAGGTATTGAAACATATCGGTAGTAAACCGATACAGCTAATTCAGTCCCTAAATCCAAAGAGCAGCGTGGCTGATAATGCCAATGTATTGTATGTGTCTTCAAAAGAGATAGCTTGGAACATTTATCTTATAGAATCACATTTTTATATTTTCTATATCTCTCTTTTACTCCTGGATTTTCTCTCTCTCACTTCTCGAATACAAGCTAACACTGAAGCGTGTAATTTCTGCATCTTTAGTATTACTGTTTGGGTTTATCTGCTATAGGTCAGGGCATATAGATTCCTGATAATAAAATTAAAATGGAACAAAGTTTTTTGTAAAATATGTGAAAAAATGCAGCGATTTGCATAAACTTTTTAGTCTTAAATGTTATTTTTTAACACTTAGCTTACTTTTAGTACATGTAGACAGACAAGAACAAAATATTTATATTTATATTTATATTTATATTTATATTTATATTTATATTTATATTTATATTTATATTTATATTTATATTTAATAATATATTTAATATATTTAAAAATATAATACTATATTTTGTGTTCTTAAAATTCGACTATATAAAAATGCTTTTGTCATTTAGTCACCCTCATGTTGCTCCTGTACGATTTTATTTTCTTTATGGAACACAAAAGATGTGACTCACAGTTATTCTAAAAAATAAAATTTCACCTCATGCCTTCTTTAGAAGTTGTGAGTTATTTACAACATTAGGGTTAATAAATGACAACAGCATTTTCAGTTTTAGGTCAACTTTATCTAGACAGTATTTTAACATAGCAAAAAATGACACGCTTCAGCCTGTGTTTTGTAGAGCGAATAAAACGATGAAATATCTCTCACACAACTAACTCTGCTGTCTATAGACCATGAGATCACATCTATCTGATCTAAACCTCCCATCAATTCATCATCATCTCTTTCATTCTTCAGGAGTTCAAAGAGCATCTCTCCTCTCCTCATCTCTTTTAACCCCGCACCCACCCACCTCCCGTATCTCTCTTTCATAGCCCGCTGGTCTCGCCCTCATTAGAATGGTGAGGACTTGAGCTGCTGAATATGTATGGTGTGCAGGAGAGAAGGGTCCTGGATTAAGAAATGAAAGAAGAGGCTGCCGGGTCTCTGATGTTGGATGTGACATTTCCACGATGGCGTCCGTGTGTTCCCGTCACGTTCAGCTTTATTGTTCGGGGTCAGAGCCGAACCGCTTTCTCTGCTCCATCAGCACGTTTCTCTCCGTCAGTCAAACTCATTGGGTGTTCTGCAGAATAGAGAGAGACAGTCACTTAAACACTGACCTATTTACTGCGGGTGTCACAAAACAGACAGGAATGTGCAAAAAGAGACTTCGGAGAGGCAACGTTGTTTTGATGTTCCTCAAACGTTTTCGTTTCAGTTTTTAGCTTAAAAATAGTAGCCAGAATAACCTAATGGGTTCTTTTGAAGAAATCTATGATAAATCTATTATGATTTTAATACCTAGTTGTCATTTTAAGGATGTGGCACGCAGACCCTATTCTTTCTCTGCCTTTCATAGCATTGACTGTTTTTAAAGAAGTGCAGATCTGCTTTTCTTACTTTAATAACTAAAAAACAAGAGCTAAAATAAATGCACCACCCCATTATTATCCACCCCATACATTTCACAATTATTAGAAGCTTAATAAAGCGTAACATAACCTTGATGATGTGATACGCTGCTAAATTAGTGTTTGCCCAAGGATGCGCAAAATAAAAGCTTAGCGCCCGCACTCTTGATTTGGCCGTTTAATCCGGGTTTAATCCGTTTCGTAGACGCCACGCTGCCACAGCGTTCGCTTCAAACTGAAGCTAATCTCCATCGCTCTCGTCCGAGCTCGTCTCTTTATCACCACACGCACTGGCACATCTTGCTAATGCGAGGAGAAAATTGCTTCGGGGCAATTATGAAAACTAAAAAACTAAACTAGTTCATGTATACATTTTCTCTATGTGCTGAGACTCACAGTACTGTCACCAACGATCATTGAAACACACACTTATAAATAAAAACTGTGTGAGTCAGCCGAACAACACATGTACACCGAATGATGCGATGTGACTGGAATGCCCGTCTCATTTTATAGGACGCAAATTTGCTTTGTTAGTAATAACAGACATGTCCTAGTTTTGATGTGTCATAGCCAGCACGCATCTAAAGGCCTCATGTTCGACCCATCGTCGGACGCCTCAATAAACGCAAACGTGACGCTCTCGTCGCTCATATCTGCTAATGAGACACTTGTAAAGTACTTAACTCAAGCGTTTCCTGCGCTTTTAGAGTTTAGCGGAAAGACCTTGAACCCCTGACGATGACTGCACGTTGATCTTAAAGAAATCAGGAGGCTTCTCCATTCACATTTCAAAGAGCAGCTAAAGCTCGGTGGATTAGAGCGAACGAGTGGGCTGACAGGCCAAGCAGAAAGCATTAAACACATCGCTGGCAGTGGCACATCCCCGACTCCCTTCCCATTGTGTGCGTTAAGAGCATTATCCTACATACTTCTCACTCCTGGATGTACTGTTTCATCTCACTCTCTCTGTCTCCTTGGCACACGAGCGCACTTCTTTCTCTCATTCGGTGAGCATTAGCGTGCCAACTTTCAGCTGCAGATGTGCTTATCTACTGCTAAGGCTGCATCTCTCTCTCTCTCTCTCTCTCTCTCTCTCTCTCTCTCTCTCTCTCTCTCTCTCTCTCTCTCTCTCTCTCTCTCTCTCTCAATGCTTGGTTGGAAAAGTAAAAGGATGATGCAGGCCTGACTCAAACCCGTATTTCCCACACAAGCACCAAAGATGAATAATATGTCTATATGCGCAACAAATCTGGATCCTGGATGGAAGCGCATCAGTGACCCAGTATACTGTTTTTACACAGTTTTTATAATATGGATGAGCTGTGTTCGAATCCGCTTCAAAGTAAATTCACTGTAATGCAAAGCCTCTCATGGCTTATTGTTTTAGCGTAATCTTACCTATCTGATTTGCGTTACATTTTAGGCAAATTCCATGGATTTGAGTTTCTTTTCATTTCTGTTTCATGCACCATTTTCCCTGTAGCAAATCACTCAACGTGACTATGTAACACCTTGAGGGTTAAACAGATTTTCTGCACAGAAGATGTATTGTGGTTGAAGTCTGCTTCACAAACTTATTTAGATTTGTCTTAAAGATAAAGTCAAAGTAACGCTTTTAGCACAATGTCTAATACTTTGAAGAGAAGCCAGAAGAAAACTATTTTTGGCTTTAAACAGGCACTGATGTTTCTTTACGACTTCACACGCTCCCGCTTTGAGAAGATCATAAACTACTAAAGAACGGTACGACTTGCACCTCAAACGGCCATTGAAACCGTCCCATGGATGACGGTCGACCTGTAATTTTACTGCGACGTAACGACGCGACACTTGTAAGCGAAAGCGAATCTGAGTGACGTTTACAGCACGCCGTTTCTGCAACTACTCAATTAAGCACATCGTTTTGCGTTTCTCAATCCAACTCGGACGTGATGCCGCATTTGCCCTAATCTGCAGTCGGCTGCACTTTACACAATGGCCTGACCTATTCTCTCCCGTTTAGTGTGTAATCAGAGCCGGGGCGAGGGGAGCAACAGGATTCCCGCGGATGGATTGAGACGGCGAGAAGCGGAGAATAAAAGGGCAGGATGGGTACGTGCGGTACGAGGTTCGAGGTGATGGTGTGTGTTTCAGTCTGAGGTGGTGTCAATCAGACAGGTTTTACAGGGGTCTGGTCTGATTATGGCACTCTTCCTCTCCACCTCACAGTCGCATCAAAGACTCCCATATCCTGTCCCACGCTCGCCCGTCCCCGACGCCCCATCCCCCCAGATTTAGCACTGTCTGATAATCTTGCACACACAGAGCGAACGTGCGCGGGAGCTTTGTAGTGGCTGGCCGTGAATCCTTTTTCTAAGTAATTCAAAGACACAGTGAGAGTCCATCACATGATGTTGGATTGAACTTCAGCGTTTTTAAGGTCGGGCAGTCACATACTCTGTGTATAAGTGGTTTGGGGTGAGGGGACAGGGTTTGTTTTCCCGCCTGTATTGGTACACTGAACAAGACTCGACATGTTGGGTATTTAAAAACGTCTGCCATAAACACGGTCTGTATCCTGAACAGGACATTCTTGGACATAAACACGTTTTATTGCGTCAGGCTGCTTCGTCTGAAGATAAAAATCACGCCGGCGCTGCGGGTTCGAATATTCTTGGAAAAATATTTCGTACATTTACGTTGCATTTCGTTAAACTTGTTTTTGATGACTATGTAATGATGTGTCCTGCTATATGTATGTGTGTCTTAGGTTTTGCTGTCTGACAAACTGCTTTATGGGTTAAGACCTTTGGACAAAAGCATTATGTAAAGAAAAAATAGACAGCGTTTGTACTGTTATGAGACTTATTGTCTCCTAAAAATTCATAAAACATGAGTCATAATACCCCAAAATAGAAAAATTTTTTTTTTTTCAAACTCTCAAAAAGTATTTTTTTCTGATTTGTTCTGTATTATTTATGTTCTGTAAACAAGTATGTGTCTTTCTTCAAGTAAATTGATATTTTATAGATATTTTTACTTGAAAACAAGACAAAAACACTGATTAGGACAATGATTTTTTTGCAGTGTGCTGTCACTCAATACATTCCAACCCTGACCCCCACCTACACAACACACACACACAAAGAAAAAACACAGACTCCTTGTCATAATTACAAACCTTTACTCTGCGTCTTCCCCTCCCTCTTGTTTTAGCAGTTCAAGTGAACTCGCTGCACCCCCTTTTTGCCACGCACGGATCTGTCTGCTCTCACGTTCCACCACAGACCAAAACGAGTCAGAAATCCACCTTCGTGCGGTATAGAAACATAAGACAGAAACAAACGGACTGCGAACTCTTCCCTCCACCCTTTCTTATTTTGAGAGCAGGAGTCTCGCAACCTCTAACCCTTAGGGGCCTCTCTCTCTCTCTCTCTCTCTCTCTCTCTCTCTCTCTCTCTCTCTCTCTCTCTCTCTCTCTCTCTCTCTCTCTCTCTCTCTCTCTCTCTCTCTCCCTCTCTCTCCCTCTCTCTCCCTCTCCCCACAGCCAGCTGACCCGTATGGCTCTAGGTCTGGATGAAGGTTGACCTAATCTGTCTGGATGGGGGTCTGTCGCTTTGTCCCACTGTCTGCCTTTAACCCCCCCACCACCACACAAACTCCTCACTTCTGACCGCCCACCACCACATCGTACCCTCCGCACGCACCGTCCCGCATGGGCCGCTCAAAAGATCAAACGAACTGTAAAAACAAAACTCGCCCATGAAAAGCTGCTGCTCAACACCACCCAACTCATTCACAAGTGTTTCCCCATTAGCGGTGATAGTGGAACTAATAGGGATCATCGCGGTTTGTCTCTCAGACAGCTGTCTGGACGCAGTCTGGCTTTGCGTGTGAAAAGAGTAAGCCCTCATTCAGAACTTGGATAACAGAAAAGCAAACAGGCACATAACGGTGGAATGTACTGAATGAACTCTGCCGCACACGGCACGTCGCTGCGTTACGCTTCAACCCACAACAAAGGAATAGAATGCGAAAGAACAGCTGATTTAGAGAGTGAGATGAGTTTGCAATACTTACGTAAGGTCACCAAAGGAGGGTTCTGTCAAAAATGTGGAGAAATGCAAAAAACTCAAAATAATTTTTCTTACTAAAACAAAAGTAGCCTCCAATTTGTTGAGTTCCTCACAAAAAACGGGTAACTTCCAGAATAGTCTTTCTTCTGTGGATTTTTTCGCACCTTCATGTGCGCCGAACCGCTACGCAAGCACACGCAATCGTTCACAAAGCGATCTGTAGGTACACAGAGTCCTCAGCCGGTCCCACACACACTCACAGCCTTGTCTCAGGCTGCTGGAACGGGCTATATATGACTGAGTTGATAGACAGAGGCACATTCTGTCAGGTGACTGGCTAAAGCTCCTCCTATTGGTTGGCTGTGGCCAGCCCCGAGGCTAAAACGCTGTGATTGGCCGCTTTTCAGGCTCCTGAAAGAAGAGTCTCTCAGTATTCCAGACTACTGTTCTGGCCGGGGCAGGGCAGGACTGCTGCACTCTGTCACTTCTGACGAGAGAGAGAGAGAGAGAGAGAGAGAGAGAGAGAGAGAGAGAGAGAGAGAGAGAGAGAGAGAGAGAGAGAGAGAGAGAGAGAGAGAGAGAGAGAGAGAGAGAGAGAGAGAGAGAGAGAGAGAGAGAGAGAGAGAGAGAGAGAGAGAGAGAGAGAGAGAGAGAGAGAGAGAGAGAGAGAGAGAGAGAGAGAGAGAGAGAGAGAGAGAGAGAGAGAGCCTCTGTGTACAAAAATAGTCAGAGTTGCAAATCTTGGATGGCTATTTTGCCTCAATAAAAGTATCGAGAAGTGAAGGTTAGGAAACATGTTGTTGGGTGTTTTCAGATTTACTGGGAAAAAAACTGGAGCAATGGAAGATAAAAGGCTAAAATAAGGATAAAAGGTGTGCATGTTATTAAAAGAAGTCTGTGTTATTAATTAATTTCAAGCAGGCAAATTTTATTTCCAAAGTAGGAATTATTGAGTGTAATTCTGTGGGCTAACATGAGCATTTTTCGAATGTTACGTATCAGCCAGAATCGCCAATATTCTTATTTTTCTCAGTTTTAGTTTTCATATGCAATAAGAAAGCAAATCATGGTTTTCCTATGATTCAAATTTTTTTAAGTAAAACCATGTTTTTTCACCAATGGCAATCAATATGCCACAAATGTGCTTCTAACACATTTACTGTAAGAAAAACATGGTAATTTAAAAAAGGGATGCCATGTTTCCTCTCTTAAACTAAAGATAATTCCATGTATGACTTTAATTTATTTATAGATTGGAAGTTTGTTATAGGACAAAATGCACATCATTAACTATGCAGCATTGTAAAATAATATAAGTCGCTTTGAATAAATGTGTCTGCAAAATGTGTAAATGTTTGGTGGAACCTGCACTTTAAATCACAAATTTAAAATTTCTATACTAGTGCATTTACTAAATTTATAAAGTGTTGATTTCATTATTACGCATTTAGGTTTTTTCCTGTCTTGCTTAAAGTTTCTATGTAGAATGTGTTGTTTTGCATATGTGAAGCATTTTAACCAATCACAGACATGTTCATTGAGTGTGTAAATGCAGTGGCGAATCAGAAGAGTTCTGAGTACCCTTTAGGCCAGGGGTCCCCAAACTTTTTTCTGTGAGGGCCACATTATTGTTCCTTTCTTTAATGGGGGGCCGGGCCGGTCACAGAAAATTACATGGGCCAGAGTGACTATTATTGTGGAGTTTTTATTATGATTTTAAATGTATTTATTATACTTACTCGATCACGATGAAACGTTTATTGAATGTGCGATTCTATTGGTGGGTGAATCTAACAAATAATTAAGCTAGGCTATGTTAATATTTAGTTAATAACTAAGGGAAATTGTAATAGTTAACAACTAAGGAAAATTTTAGTTTGAAAGCCAACCTTTATAATCAAATACAGATATGATTAAAATTTTAAAATTAAATTTTCAAAGTATGTCTCTGGCATTGTTCAGAGGGCCAGTCAAAATGTGGGGGCGGGCCGTAGTTTGGGACCCCTGCTTTAGGCTATATCAGGAAAAACCTGTCAGAATAATCAAGGTTTAAGCAGTCTGATGTACATTTAACATGATGTGCATATTTAATATGTCACATCAGACATTTAAAACCAACGAATAAAGCCTTAGTATAGATTTTGTTAGACTTTGAATTGTCTGATTGGCAGCAAATGGATGTAGATTGTGTAGCAACTTGGTTTGTGCTGTAAGCGAGTGCCGTAACAAAACTAAAATGTTTCTATTATAGTCTAATAGCATAGCATAAGCGTGATTGTCAAGCATGTTGTCAATTATGGAATAATTTTTACTGTTAATTCTATTAGTCAAAATGTTTAATAGCAAATGCTAAATCAAAGAAAATAATAATTTTGTCATCATGCAGCCTTATGGTCCGAAGCGCTGTGTTTTTCTCTCAGCCTAGCTTTAATAGTGTGTCATTGTTTCCTGCCGCTGCCGTTCAGATGTTTCGGATAAGCCAGCGGTGACCGAGAAAGTCGTATCTCACAGTCGATGCGAAGCGCCATCATGGTTTATTCACTTCCATCTACCCTGCACGGCAGAGCCACGCCATGACCAGCGCCAACCGCTTTCATTCTTATCTGATAACATCTCGCCCACAGACGTGTAACTCGTTCTCCTTCTCTCGTTCACCTTTTTGCTCCTGGTGGAGATTGTAGGTTTATTATTGTGCTTCTGAAAAGCAGGCTTCTGTCTAGATCGGCGGTTTGTAACGTTCACATGCATGAGTGTGTGGCGAGCAGTCAGATGGAATAGATGTGAGTTGTGCCCAAGATGGCACCCCGATGCCCCAAGCGTAAACAGAACATGAGTGTGGATGAGCAGGGCCGAGGGGCGGGGCAGTTGAACCGTAAAATCATCTCGTTAGGATCCCCTGATTGTCACATCCGACTGAAGCCGATGCGGGGAGATTGCCAGGCTCGCTTGGCTCTCGGAGCGTTGGCCTTATTCTGCTTCTGCTTCACTTAGCAGAGCATTAGATCTTCACTCAGATGTTCTTCTCTCGTGCTGCCTGGCACATGGATGCTCAATTAGGGAGATGCAAAATTACATATTTTCAAAATCGGCTAGTCTGAACGACTTTGGTTATTACGTCTTGAAGAAGTAAAGATGGGCTGGTGTGGCGTCATCTGGGCCTAGTTTAATGTTTCTTATGGGGCATAAGATTTACATTTGTTAAAAAAGCCCTTCTTGAAACAAGCAAGATAAACATGACTTGGTAAGAATTCTTAAAAATGTCTAGTCACTAATGAATGCTACTGGGGCCGGATTCACAAAAATGTTCTTAGGACAAAAAATATGCCAGATATTATGCCAGCCTTGGTGTATATGACTTCTTCAGCCGAACACAGAAAATATCCTGCCTCTTTCTAGCATTGTAATGCCAAAACAGCGAGTAAATGTCAAAACAATATTTCAACAGTTTTCAATCTATAAACGTTGATTTCCAGTAACGGTGAGGGCGAAGTGAAGTGCGAAGTGTGAACAATCACAAAGACCACTCAGCAAAACCTCAAAAACTAGAAATTTTGTCACTCAAAACACACGTATTAAATAAAAAAGGAACTCTTGTTCAACACCTGCATGGTGCCGATGTGTGAAGAAGAAGAGAAGTGCAGATTTAGTGCAAACAAAAGCATGTGGAGTTGCCGTGCCAGGCTAAACGCTCGCTCTCTCCACGCACATGTTAAAAACAACATCTGGGCCGTCGGGGGCAGTGCCGGCCACATGTGCGGCCCGAGTAAAGTAAGCCTGCCAATATCTCCGCACTGCCTTTGTTTTAGATCAAAAATATCCAAAGGCACAAGTCTTGGCTTCTTGTTATAACAACGCAAAATTGTGTTTTATGCATGCTTACTTCCAAAATGTTATATTACTCTTTAATCTAATTTATATTACTCTTCTAAAGTAATATTTCTGGTTATGGCTTGTTTCTTAAAGTAAAACACGGTCTTAAAGACGTTGGACCGGTCCCATCACTGTGGTTTGGAACGAACGGTTGTTTACGCGTCTTAATGTTCATCTCAAATCCCTCGTAAAAAGAAAAAAGGAGCATGGGTTGGTTGACATCTCTCCCGTTTGAACCTCAATTCAGCCATCGTTGATTTCGCATCAGCCAAATTCTCTTTCTGTTTCCTTCAATTAGAGTGGCACCCAACCAGACACTTTCTACAGCCTGTTCTGACACGTTTTACACATACTGCAAAATGGGTTGGTTTATTTTTGAGTTAACCCAAAAGTTAGTCAAGAGTGGAGGCGGGGGGAGGGCTCAGGACTCAAATTCCCCTCAAAATGAACCTGGTGAACCCAAAGCACGCTCTAAAAGTGATTGCCCTCTTCCTGTGCCGCCTCAGCTCAATGAGAGCGAATGTTTAAGGACTCTGATACGGCCTCTGTCCTGAGTCTGCTGACGGTACGGCACTGTGACCGATATTTGGGGTTTGTGGTCTAAGGCCCTTGAAGTTAAAAAGTGAACTGTTGTGATCGATTAGACTAGTTTAGAAAGGGTTTACTGAAAAACTTGTCTCTCCCCGCCGGGCTAAATGTGCTTGTTCTGTTTGCTCAGTTATGGCTTCAATTTTCGATTTTGGCACCAGCGTTGGCGGTGTCTTGGGCGGGAATGAGAGCCACATGTCGAGGGCTGCGGAGAGCTAAACTGATGCAGGGAAACCCTCTGCTTACTACATCTTAAAGAGACATTTTGTGATT
Source organism: Beaufortia kweichowensis (assembly GCA_019155185.1). Taxonomy (NCBI): domain Eukaryota; kingdom Metazoa; phylum Chordata; class Actinopteri; order Cypriniformes; family Gastromyzontidae; genus Beaufortia; species Beaufortia kweichowensis. The sequence goes on from CM032806.1 coordinate 12,730,539, forward strand.
ATCTGTTTGATTTTTGGTGTCTGATATTGTGATCGGTCACGCTTAGGGCTAGTGATCTGTGAACAGAATGAAAATAAACACAAACATAGGATGGAATAAACCTTAATCTTGCTATAGAAAACCAATAATCCAGGCTTGAAATTCTTTTGTATTTTAAGTTATGTGTCATAAGTTGCATTAGTGAGGTATCATAAATTCTCATCTTCCATTGTAACTTCACTTTGCCGGGATGTTTTGCTCCAGGAATCCTTTAGTCCTTCTGTGTACTTTGAGTCAGAGTGATGAATAACTCATCAGGAACTGAGTAATTGGGAATCCCAAGTCTAAATTCTGAGTATTTATACATACACTCCAAAAACAATTCTGGGTCAGATAGGGACAAACCCATCCATTGGGTTAAATTAACCTGGAAAATGTTCATGTTTGTCCCAATCATGCGTTGAAACAACCCACCAAAGGTTAATTTATATCCCTAAGGTTGGGTTTGTGTCTTTTTGAACCAACTGTGGGTTAAGAATAACATCTTTTAGATTGTGGTAAATACAGAAAGTGACATTGTGCACACACTGATGCATGCATTTATTAAATAACTATTTCTTTAATGTTTATTTAAAATAAATTGTTTTCAGAAGCCATCTCTTTAATTACTTGAAAGTTGTCTTAGGCTTAGTATTGAACCTTTTTCAGGCACTGTTTGGAAAGATCATTCTTGGGTGTTGATTGAGAGGATTAAACACAGCCTCCAGCATGTAACCTGTCTCCTACAGTACTGTGAAAATAAACTCTTGCCAAAATACTCTATTTAGTTTAGAAATGAAAGTGTTTTAAACGAAAAAAAAAAGTCGTGCAGTGGACAAAAATCTTGCAGGTTTTTTTTTTACATAGAAATGAGTTTCTTTATAGATATGATCTGTCTGATTGTGCCTTATCAGTTGTATGTATCTTTAAATAATGTTTAGTTTTATAATATTTTTCCCTTTATAATGGTATAAAGGAGCAAATTAACTTGAAATGAACTTTATGGTCATGCTACACCTCTCTTGACTTAAGAAAAGTTAGCAGTTGTATGTAAGATGTATTTCCAGTAAACAAAATCAAACCGTTTTCTATTTCTTATTTAAGACAAACGGTGTTTGTTGTCCTGAATACGAGCCTTAAGTGCAAGATAATCCTGTCTTTGTCTCTCTGTGTAACTGTACTTGTTGTCACAGTGAAAACATGAAGACATGTATTGTTCCTCATATTTACAGAATATTTTGTATTTTTTATATTTTCGTTTTTGTGCCCTAATTCAAGGAATAATTCACACGTCGCCACATTGAGCACAGAAGAAAAAACCCTTTAGGCGTCCTCGACAATTCTTTGATCTGAAAGAAGACTTGCAAGCCACAACAGATGCTTTCCTTAGTAGATTTGTTGTGTCTTTGATCTGAACTTACATCAGTGAGGGTCAGATTAGCATTTTTAGAATTTGTCTTCAAACAAATGTTATGTTGTAGTTACAAATGATGGTAACTCACATTGGTACATCTTTTACTTGTGTTTAACAGCTGTTGCTTTAAGTTAAAGTCCCTGTATTGGTTCATCCCTACTGTGTTTTTGTAAATGGTGTAGCAAAGTATTTTGAATTTAAGTGTATATGATCTCATCTCTGGGTTATTTTCATTGGTTTTAACATTAAGTTAACAAGTTAGTCTTTGGTAAACTGTAAATATGTATTTGTCATCAGAATGTCTATCCAGATTTTTAGTGTTTGTATGTTCTCCTGCTGAAAAACTTCATGATCCCTGACATGTTCCCCACCCCCAGCTCAACACACACACACACACACACACACACACACACACACACGCACACACACACACACACACTAGGAACTTGGGGGCCCCTAACCGCATCCTGCAGCTGTCTCCCGAGTGACAGACTCTTTTCCAAAAGTTTGAAACACAGCTATTACCTTTAGCTCAACAACACCATACCAGTCCAGGCTAGTACTCATACTAATAAACTCTCTACAACTGAATTGTGCAAAAAGATCAAATGTCTAAAGGATCTAAAATGATATATCATTGCTATGTCAAAATACTGTTCCATAAGTTGATTTTATACTATATGTAGGGCTGCACAATATATCGAAATTATTGAATGTCGCAAATATGCATATCGCAATGGTTTACAATTAATGAGTGATTTAATTTTAATGCTTTAAAACGTACGGTCAAAGTTTTAGGTCGAGGATAATATAGGATCTGGCACATTGGTGTTAGTCGGGATATACGTGCATGTGTATAATAGTGTGCCGTGCACATGCTCTGATGCAAGACAGTCAACAAACCGCAATGCTTTCATAGCCAGCTGATGCTTTCTTTACAATGACATATGAAACGTATGTTGGAAATATAATTTTTTTTAATATATTTTAATATAATATAATATAATGGATTTAAGAAAAAGAGTTATTTAAGATTTATTAAAGAGAAATATTGTTACGCATAACACAAAATATAAGAAATCATAAAAAATGATGTCACTTCCTGGAGGATAATGTCCATATAGACATGGCTTTTCTTAGTTGGAAAGCTATTAAGAAAGACTAACAGGGTAGAAGGTGAAATTGAGGACATTGAACAAACAAGCTAAAAAAAAGTGTTCCTAAAGAAACCATAACTTATAACAATTTTTATAGGAATAAAAAAAGATTTAATTTTCACAGGAAATATGGCAAAATTCGCTTAAACCGGCATAGTGAAACTCACCTCTCACATATACGTAATTCTAAAATTTTGAAAAAACCTAATATAATTTTTAAGATTATGAGGTAAAATAATTTATCCTGTACATTAGCATTTCCTGTTGACTTAAGTGAAAAGTTCATCAGATCTGATTTTCAGCACATAACTTTAAAAAACGGACTTAACGCATCTGATAGTGAATCAGACTTTAGTAGGTTTGCAGACATTTAGCAAAGATGACAAAATAATGTGTCATATTGCTGTTTTTTTCTGTAATGTATGCATGAACAGCTAAAAACGCACATATGAACACATATAATAACCATAATGGTTTGGACATCCTGCTCTCCACATTGGGCAAAATGTGACCAATTTTTAAAAAATCCTCAAAAAAACTACTTTTATATCAGTTTTGTTAAAAAAAATTCGAATTTATATACCATATATACCACAATTTATATACCATATTACCATGATAATGAGTTACCTTTTACCCAGTTCCGTTTTTACCATAGCACAAGACTTGCAAGCAATAGACTTTAGCTTTTGCATTCTGTAATCAATTATATAATTTTTTCGGTATAACAAATTGCAAAGCATTTCAACTGGTAAAGTGTTGCACTTGCAGAAGCAGAGCACTTGTATGTAAAACACACACACGCTATCTAAAAGTGTCATAAAAGCCAGGCGTAATATTCATGTGCTTTTCTCATGTTATGGGTTAGATTTAGGGTAGGGGGTAGATTGTGTTGATCTAAAATGTGATAGATCATTAACCTGAAACACCTCATCTGTTCAGGAGAAAATTTCAACTCACTCTAAGCACCACTCAGCGGACGTTTCTTCTTAGAACTGTCACGGTGTGCACAAGAAGCAATGTAATATCGTTTGAAGAATATGGCCGTAGTCACACTGGATGGGAACGTGAAATCGTACCGTGTAATAGAAATGAGAAAAGTGTTGATTCTGCATGGTATCAAACACAAAGCACACACTCAACATAATGTCATTTATTTCTGTTTGACCTGATGACTTATTACCTGTCTCGGTTAAATGATTTTAAATGTCTCTCTTTCTCTCTCTCTCTCTCTCTCTCTCTCTCTCTCTCTCTCTCTCTCTCTCTCTCTCTCTTTCTCTGAATAAGTGGGAAACTAGGTCATGGAGCCAGGCTGCCAGTAGTGGCACTGTTCTGTCTCTCTGTCTTTTTTTGAAGCTTAAATAGGCCTTTTATGTAACATGGGGGTGGGGGATATATGTGTGTGCGTGCATGTTGCTATATGGCTGAGAATCTCCCAGCAGCTCTGGAAGGGAAATAGTCTGAGGAATCACTGTAAACTTCCCTTCCTGTTACGGTTACTTTAGTTCCTGGAAAAAAACTGGCGTCTTTTATGAAAGAGATTCTATAGCATATCTTTTGATGTGGATTTTACATGCTTTGCACGCTCAGCATCCGCATATCTGAGCGTGTGTGAAATGAAATGACTCGTAGTGTTTAAAATACCTTTAATTTTGAACAGACTGATGGAAAAATACATTTTAGTTTTTTCTTTAAATGCATGCGGCAAGTTTTTAAAAAACTCTTTTTTGCTTTTTTTTCAAAATACGCCTTTGATTTTGTATCGTATGCATTTTGTTTATTTGTTACATTCATTAATTTTGTATTTTATTTATAAAACAAATTTTAGCTTTCAAAACAAAATGTTTACAAATTTCAATTGGTACATCTAACACGTAAAGTAATATTGAGATGTTGTTTAGATATGCACGTACTGACCTCCAGATTTAAGTATGAAGGTGTATCTTTCAGAGATCTTTCATCTGTTTTGTGTTTTTGTTTGACATGACAACAAAATGGATTCCTGAATGTTGGTTATGCCACATTGACATTCATGGGTGGACAAAAGTTGTTCAAAAATTGAAGCATAATTGCATTTTATTAAAATGATGCCAAACCTTTTTTTCTTTGGTATTTTAAAAATGTAATTGAACACATGCAAGTCTTTTTGAATAGCTGAATGGATCCAGACAAAAGCAATAATCACAGACTGAAGTAATGTTTCAATCACACGCTGATCTAACAATTAGGGTAGTGCCCAAACTGACCATCCGCTTTATAATGTCCTAAAATTACATCTTCAATCACAGTTGTGGAGAGAAACTCAGTCTCAAGGCATTCCACACCGTCCAGATGTTTGACCCCTTTGTTTTCCGCACAGGAAAGCATGTGCACATCTGCATCCTTTTCTTGCGACATCATTATCTGCTGCTGGATTTCTTTACCGGGCACGTCCTATGAGTTGGCGAGTTAATGAATGTTTTGACAGTTTTTTTAAGCTGCAAACAAACTCTGGAGTGTTGAAAAGAGAAGCTGAGAGGAACAGATTGCAGAGCTGCCCGTCGTAATGCAGAGCTTTGATCTTCTACCCTGTCGTCTATTGCTTTAGCTCTTTGAACTGAGCGCTTTGGGTCGAACATGTGGGTGTTGGGCGTCTTAAGGGGGGTTTCCTGTGAAATAGACCCTCATGAGAGGTGAACAAGGGCAAGGAATCCCCCGACGCCCCTTCATGGGGTCAGGGCGTGGAGTGGCAGCGCAGACATGATCCTCTGTACCTTTTGTTGTGGGTGCATGTGAGCGAGCACCAGACCAAATAAAAACACAGAGATGGTCGACAGGTGTTTGTCTGGGCTTGCCCGTCTTTTGGAACGTGCGTTCTCTTCTCTTATTTTGACGGACTGTCGCTCTTTATATTCACTTATGTGATTATCTGCATCTCTTTTATGGTGTTGAAAAAATGTAACATTTGAATTCATGTTGGGCTTTGAAGAAAGCATCAGCATGATGCTTTAGGGTGTTGCCAGGTGGTTGCAAACTTGTTTTCGGTGGTTGCCAGGTAGTTGCATACTGAAATCAGAGTAGCCCAACCCCAGGCCTCTATTCCTAATGAAAAAAATTCACTGACCGTCACAATATTTTGAACAATATGTAAAAACAACAGATTTCCAAAATAGCAATTTTTAGTAACATTTGTTAAACATTTTGTAAATGAATTGACAACATTTCAAGTTTATTTAAACACTGAATAGGTCTGTCACTAAAAAATAAAACTGAATTTATGTTCATACGTTATTTTATGCATTACATTAATATATCTTTAGACAACAAAATATATTATGTAATGCTACGTTTAAAAAGCATTTTACTTATTATGCTGTTTTTTTGTGTTCATAATGTGACGTTCTAACTCATATGTCGGCTTTTGAAAAACAAATTACGTTCAGCGTTCACGTGGATAACCTAAAACACTGTATCATGCGTGCTAGTCCAGTAGTTGGCAAGGTCATTTTGAAAGGACACACTACGCTTGTGCACATATACGCATATGCAGGTTCAACCCAAAAGCGTCTTATATAAGTGTGTTTAGATTTTTTAGTATGTAAATAATGTTTTTTTTTAATCTGTTGATTGAGATACATCAGTAAGTATGTTGCGTAACGCAAACACACAGTCCTGTAGGCCGATATTGTTGTTTTGAGTATACTCGGGCATGCGCATGACGGCACAGTTTTATAGATAAGATAAGATAAGATAACAGTATCGTTTTAAAAACTTGCTTTGAAAACAGTTTTCAAGTTTGCATTTTCTCTCGCTCAAAATGCTGTTGTCGTGTAAACGAACAGCCAAAATGCAAGTTTTCTGGTTTTGCTTTAAATTGTTGTAAATGTGTACATCACACAGGTGAACATTTGCATATCTTACATTTACATTTAGGCATTTAGCTGACGCTTTTATCCAAAGCCACTTACAAATATTAGGAGACAATGAAGCGACACATCAACAATAGTACTAAGAAGTGCTTTACTAAGTTTACAATGTTTTGCAGAGCTAGATAAATACCTGTAGAGGAAAGAAAAGAGTTTAGTGTTTTTTTTTTCTCGCCTCTGTGTCATCACATCAGTCTTGTGTAGCACGAGCACATTAAGAATCAGACTAATTGAATTGAATTGAAAAAGTCGAATTGTTGTTTCAAAACGTGTGTATTGAATATATTGAGGCCAGAACTACAGGGTTTATTAACATGAAACATATAAATTTAGCACACACATTCCCATATTGATGCGTTTTTACTGGTTTCTCCTTCAATCCAATTCCTTGGTGATTCATTACTGTCTCCAGAAAAGGAGGCCAATGAACAAAATGGCCGCCGCTTCCTCTTTCTGCATCTCTTTGAAGTGTTAATGAAGCGCCGGCTGCGTGATTAAGTGGAGATGGTTATCTGAGGCAGCGTACATTTGTCTGGTGTTATGAGCGAAAGCACGACGCCACGGTGTTAGACGACAGACTCTGGCTCCCTCTTACTTTTCTATTTCTTGTGGCGCCTAAATTATTTATCTGGTTTGGGGAAGCCCAACTCGCTGAACAGGATGAGAGTATTTTTAGTCTGAAGTCGGGGGTGTGGAGGTCTGCGAAAGAAAGACTTCCTCTCGGGACACTCTCCTCCTCCGTTTCTCTCTTCGTGTTTCTTCTCCCACATCTTCCTTCTCGCTTTCTTGCGTGAGAAAGATCTGAGTAAGGATGAGCGAGCGTGTTACTGGGTTACCCAGTTCTGTCACTTAGCGTAGGGACGCTCCTGCCTCCAGAACTTCTAAAACGATGTGTCATGATAACAAGAACTTTCGTAGGACATTTTGTTTGCGGTTGCACTTCTGGACTCTCACTGTTAATAAGCCTTTAAAACATTTCTCCCAGAATAAAATGTTGTCATATTTTTTCATGTTCCAATGTTGTTTCACATCTGTACGCTGTGCAATTCCTGTGTTTAACTTGAAATATATATCAATATATTGAACCATCTGTTTATATTTTACTAAATCTTGATACAAACATAAAAAACATAACATAAAAACATAAAAAGTACAAACATCAAAAATCAGTTAGTTTAGTTAGTAAGTTAAATATAAAACACACATTTTTTAAGAGGCAACATAGGATTTCTTTTAATTAAAATGCACAAACTGGAAGCAATAATACTTAAAGACTCTTAAAAGGACATAAAATAGTTATTTTATTTTTCATGTGTTCATTTTTGAGGATTTTGGACTGTTATAAATGTGACAATGCTAAAAACAGCATTTTACTTGACAATAAAAAACCAAATGCTTTGAGAGAGACCTCACATGGGTATTTAAACCACTAAATATTGACATCAGAGCTATCAGTATGATGAAAACCTTTGGTTGTCGTGGTAAGGTTGACATTTGTATGGAATTGTTTTGCTACTGCAGAACCAAATAGAATTATTTACTAAATGTTTTTTTTGTATTTTTATCAAATGTCATTGTCACTGGTGGAGCCAAACGTTAACTTTGTGTGAGGAAATAAATGTCAGTCTTTATTCCACATATGCTTTAAACCTCATGTTTGAGGCATCGTATAACCACATGTCATGAGGGTGAAAATTATGGCTGAATTTTCATTTTTGAGTAAAGTTTTTCTTTAAAAATCGCCAAAAAATGTGCCATGGGCCCTGAAGCCCACAGTACAAAATTGTATATAGAGCAAAAGCAGTTTTAATATTGTGAAGTGCAGTTTTATTATTATTATTATTATTATTATTTAACGCAGCTGTTGTGATAGTTGAAGCTTTCTTGAAGCTTTTCTAAAAACTGAAAAAAGGGTGTGCTGGCTTGAAATAGGTTTTAATAATAAGTTGAAATAATTCCAGTTTAAATTGACAGATTTCCAATTGGAGCTCTTGTTCTGTGTTAATGCCAGATAGGCAAAGAAGCGATTGCTAGATTTTTACTCGTTTTCCTTCAAAAATAGCTTAAACCATGACCCAGTTTCTTTTCAAAGGTGATGTTACTTTTTTGGTACCAAAAAAGACGGCTTTGTGGCAACAGATTCATTATGATTGCTAAGCTGTAATTGCTGATGTGTGTCTCAGCACGGGACGATAACGCAATAAGGCAGCGCGATTAATGCGATCATCACTCCTGGCTTCCTCATATCAACAAACCCGGCTAACGCAGCACGATATGTCGAAATTTTAATTCCTTTTTTCTCAGCTATCCATCATTCCCAGTCCCATCTCATCTTTTCTTTCCAATTAGCATGAAATTCACAGATTAAAGAATGAGGCTGTACAAACATGCAGAGAACGGAGACTTCGCTTGTGAGAACAACACTGCTGCACGCGTTCCCAACGTACACCGCAGCGAACGTGACGGCACGCGGCCGGGCCTTTATTTGATGTAATATTCCGTGACATATTGAGACTAATTTTTTGCCTACAGACCTAAACAGCTGTGGCCCAATTCTGTTTTAGTTTTTTTCTCCCTTCACTCAACATTTTGCCTTGTAAGGCTGATTTATTCCTGGCATATGAGCTTCAACAGTGTGCTGTGTTGTCATAGGCTATGACCACCCAGTGGACAGGACAGTAGCCGTGGGGTTAATATATGGAAGGGGGTCGAGCTGTGCCCGCAGGCTGGACTCTGATGACAGTGAGGGGAAGAGGAAATGAAGGGGGGAGTTGCGTCGGGTGATCCAACTGTGTTTACATATCCCCTGTCTCCCGTGCCGGCCCGGCGTGCTAATCGCCGTGCCAAGTTAAATGAGCATTCGCTCATAAAATCTGTGTATGTATTTATATTTCTCTGGGGAATAAATAATGAGGTCAGCATCAGGGTCAGAACGCAAAACATGTTATGCGCAGCTAATGACTGTTGTTGCTGTTTTGTGAGCCCCGTTTATAGTTTTTGATGTAAATCATCAGATTAAGCGCTTGTTGTATGTGTTTAGATTTCATTTCTCACAGAGCGCACGCAAAGGATTATTTATATAAATGCTCAAACATACAAATGTCGAAGTAGTGTGTATTACTATCGCTCATGTGAACACCATCATAATGTTTTAACCTGCCGGAATAAGGACAGTTGTTGACTAGTTTATAATTTTTTTACTTTTTTACAGTTCAAAATATTCATTGTTTTATCACACACACACCTATTCTTTTCTTTCCGATGTTTATTAACCAACTGAGGTCATTTGGGTTACTTGAATGATTTATGTGCTCTTTAGAGTTTCGACATTTATAAAAATCTTTGTTTGTGTTCATCTAAGGAAATGCAGTCATATGGGCAAGTAAATATAATTTGTAAAAGATGCCTGTATGATTAGTATGCTGCATTCTTCCAGAAGTCAAATGATAGCTTGTCATGAAAAACAAACGAAAGTTTGTAAATCGTTTTTTCACTGATTGTTTCTTCTCCTTCAACAATCTGTTAATTTCATAACTGCAAATGTATACTTTTACTGTACAGTCACCATTCATTGCAACACACACGTTCGGTTGAGTTCAGCCCAGTTATCCTCCTTAAAACTGATTAGCCAACTCGTCATTCAGGCCACCCACAGAGTGTCTGAATCATATGTCCGATTTAATACAAAGACGCATACGAATGTTATGTTTATGTTTACAGATCCGGTCCGATCTGGTTTTCTGGTATCACTGCTCCTCTGTATCTTTTGCCAAGACAGCAGGCACATTAGCAGATAATGTTACACTTTGTGTTTTCTAGTTAGATGTTTTACTTTGGAGGATTGTACATGCCTGTTCTGAGCAAATACCTGTGTGGAGAGCTGCATACCAGCGCTATCACATATAACAGGTTAAAACACGTCTGGTGAAGTGCATTGAGCACGGCTGAGCACGTCATCGGCCTACCGACAGAGCAGACGCTGTATAGTGTCTAAATGAAAGATTAGCGAACAGTATGTTTGAGTTAACCATGGTGTTACGCGAATACAGATGTTTACCTGTGATAAAGAATACGGCCGTGCAGGTTTGAGCACAACCGAAACATTAGAGAGATGCTGAATATGTTTGTATTGTTTTGTGATATTATTGTGATAATAATTTAGAAAGGAGAGGCTGATGTTTGTCAAGGCTGAAAGAGACACAGTTAATCCAGGACGTTACATCACATCAGGTGTGTCGCTCGACTCCATCCAGACCGGCAGGAATCTAGAAAGGTGCATGCGAGTTGGATTATAAACACTTTGTTTTCAGGTCGTTGAAAATAAAGGTTCGGCCTCATTCCTTGCAGTCTATGTGCTGCGGTGAGGAATGAGAGATTAAACCTGCCAGACTTACACTGAGTGCGTCAGCATGGCTGCCGTTCAACGCCTCAGTGATTATCACTCGACACAAAACTCTTCAAAATCCCTCGAATACAAATCCTGATCTGCCTCATTTTTTACCTCTCTTGAGCGCAGTGAGCGCGAGCAGAAGTTTATTTTTTTAGGTGGTTCACTCTCGTAGACTCATGAATAGCGTTGACATTCATAAGAAATAAATGACTGTGGGGTTTTTTTAAGGATTAGTTATCTAAAAATCACCTAAAAATGAAAATACTCTCTATATCTCAGCTCTTTTCTTTATAAAAATGATGTCATGTTATCTTCTTATATAGTCATTCAAATAGGAAAGCTCCTATTTGTGTTTATCCATTAGGGCAATTCCAGCGTTATGAACGGGACATTTTCAGTCAAAACTTGAAATATAAATTCTCACAGAATGTATTTATTAGCAATATATTGAATCATCTGTTTATGTTTTTTGTAATGGACATCAGAAAAATATCAGTCTATAAATATTTTGGATTTAAGAGCAAGAAAATAAATGCGTTATCCTGATGTATTTGAGAGGATAACATACTTTGTAGGATTTATGTAAAGTAAAGCTGTTTTAGGTTGATGATTTTGTGTGTTAGTAGTAGTTTGTTTGTGAGTCATTTTGTCTGATTCATTAAAAAGAGTTCATAGAAATTGATTAGTCAGATTAATCATAATGTATGTTTGTTGTTTTGTGAAATTAATGTTGACAATTCAATTCCTCTTTCTTTTTTTGCTTTTCTGTCTACAGAAAAAATCAGATGGTATAAGAATGAATAATGAATGTCATGATTCAAATGATACTATTTTTAGATTAAAACTCATTAAAACTAGTGTTGGATGGATAATTTTCAGTTGTCTTTACCTCCATTGTCTAGTGTTGTTTATGTTGAAAGCATCTGATCTGGGGCCAGCTTTAAAGCAGCACACCTAACAGACAGCTCAATGACCAGCCCGTTCGTGATTACAGGATGTCGCAGAACTAATAACAGGCTTGGTCCCTTCTGAGTTCCTGAAGCTGAGGAACTGTAATGTTCATGTTAGACACAAACACAGTGTCATTACGCTCCACCCAAAGCCGGCAGAGACGCCCGGCCTGTCATTTAAGATCACAGAGACTGGAGTTAGGATCTCGCGTCACAGCCCGAGCCGATGCTGTCTGTAAGACTTGAGTGCCAATATATTGAACCATCTGTCTATATTTTACTAAAACCCATCCAGGACGTGGCAATTCTGATTTGCCTGACTATGCAAAACATGCTTAAAAAAATGCAGAGACCAAGAGAGACAAATATTGGCATCTGAGCTGTCAGTACAGTATGGTATAGACATTTGCATGGAATTGGCCAGTAGTCTTTGTTTGTGTTTGGCTGAAGAAATAAAGTCATATATCTGAGATGGCATGATAAGGAAATCCTGTGAGAATTTTCATTTCTGGCCGAACTGTTACTGTAACTTTAGTGCAAAACTTGCCACTTGCTCTTTGTGCTTTAGACATGCACGATGCATCAAAATGTAAGTGTTGTTGAGTAGATATGTGCTATTAATTCATCTAACATGTGATTTTGTTCTGTTTATGTTTAATGATGCATTAAATCAGGTTAAAGAAAGGTGTGCGGTGCACATCATACGTACATTATACACGGCAAACAAAAAGATGTTTTGTCAATTATTATTTATTTATTTTTCTTTAGCGAGTCAAGTGTATTCATATTTTTTAAACATTAATATTATTTATCATTTTTTGTCTAACAATAAGATTTTTTAATAAACAAGAAATCCTACAACAGACTTTTTTGAGAAAAATAATGAAAATAAACAAGAATACTTAAAACAACCGACCTGACAACTACAATATTGAGAAATTTAGGTCTGTTTTAAAAATAAGCATATGGTTGTTTTATAAATAACAAAATAACAAATAACAATATTTGTTTTTTTTTTTTTAAACAGCTTTGGATCTTGATAGTTTTAGGGTTTGAGGTAGATTTCGGGTTGTTTTTAAGCATCTTATGTCCTATGTATACCCTATGTATGTAGATTTTCTGTCCCTTCATATAATCACATACTGCCAGATCAGATCAACCACCCACAACAACATAAATTTTTTAGAAAATGTAAAAATTTAGTTTGGAATAGTTTTATCTTTTAAACTGAATATGGATTATAGTAATCTTGATTCTACACAATAAATATCCTTATATTTCACATTCATATAAATGATATTTACATTTTTGCATTCGGATAAAGCGTCAATCTAAAGCAATTTACTGATAATTTATACACTTTATCAGTATATATGTTTCATGGGAATCAAATCTATGATGTGGTAATGCCACGTTCTACAGCTGAGATGCAGGAATATCCATATTTTTCATATTTTCAGCAAAAAAATTCGGTGAATACACTCCACCAAGCACAAATCAAGACCTTCTCCATTCAACTCACTGAAGTCGCGTTTCATTGTAAGATCATAGACCGGCTTAGGGATGAACGGGGCGTTCGAAGAGATACAATTATACGCCTACATCATCAGCATGAGCTTGTGTGTGACGCCGTGGCCTTTAGTGGGGCAATGTTAGCTTCAGTGGACTCATCATGAATAAAATAATGTTGGTATTTTAGCCGCGTTGAGTGCAGAGAGGGAACTGGAGCACGAGAATCGCGGCGAGGTTCACGGCTGTTTTTTCCGCAGGCGTGGAGCGTGAAACACGCTAATGTGATCTGACAGTTCTGGAGCAAGTAGAGAAGCGCTGGACAGAAAAAGGAGGAGAGAAAAAGAGGGAGATTGAGGAGGAAAGAGAGGGGGAGGAGGAGTCCAGGAGATATGAGGCTTGATGGGGAGTGGATGAGCGCTCGTATTGAGGTCATGAATGCAAAAAGCTTGATCTTTTGCGACCTCTGCGAGTCAATCTCTTTATCTTCGAATTATTAACTCTTTGTTTATGGATTGACGATGTATGGCTGTAAAATGAGACCAGTGGTTACCGCGGTATAAAATATTGCATACGTTCTTGTGGCGTATTCACTCGTGGATCAGGGCTGTTTGTTCTTTGTTGAAATGTCAATGATGTCATCGAACCATGAAGGAAAGGTTCAACATCATCTGACATTTTAAACTTCTTTTGACATGGCAGGGCTTTTCTGACAGAAAAGACCATCACGGTCTCCTTAGTATAGGATTTAAAAATAATAATAGCATAGGATAATAGTAATAGTATAGGATATAAAAATATAATTTGATCAAGAAATGGGGCATTAGTACGGTAAATATTAAAAATCAGGTTTTTTTGCAAACTTCTGTGCTGAATTAGTTAAAGAAAGTTTATTTTAAAATAAACACAAATTCTGTTTTCTCATCAACACAAAGCCGTACCACATACTGAAATTTGGATTTATTCACTGAAAATCTTAAGCAGAAGTCGCCATTCACACGTATTATTTGGAAAAGTGCAGCTTGGCCGTTCTGCTGTAAATAATTCATTTAAAAACATTCAAACAATAAAGAAAGAACATACATAGACAATAAAAATGCCAGAATTTCCATTTTAGATGAAGTACACCTTTTAAAATAAGCCAAATCCAAACTGATAAATTGTATGTTGTAGATTATGCGTAATACACACGTGACATAATCACATGAAGATCAAATTATAGAGTTAGTTAAACACAACATGATATAATTACTCAAGCGCCAAGTACAAATTTCCCACCCATGATCACGTCAGTATTAATGGTTGTTTGTGTTCATATGACGCTACTACTAACTGCTATTAATGACAGGGGAAGTTGTTAAATATTTGATTCACTTTTAATTATTCATCAGATTTGTCATGATCACATTTATGTTTTACGCTATCGAGACATTTGCTGTCGTCGAGTATCGGAGCAGTTGAGACGTATCCCACAATCCCGCAGGCTTGGCAGCTTCAAAGCGTGTCTGCTGCCCCGAGCCAGGAAAAAGTAGCACCTGCACATATAAAACCTCACATTACTATGAATTTATGTCATAAAATAAGATTAGTTTAGGATACTATAGTGTAAAGTCAGCTGCCACGCTATAAGAAAGCTAGCATGTTCAAGGCCCAGGTGAGATACATGTTTTTGAATATTTGGCAGGTTTCATTTCTGATTATGAGCCATATTTGTCTTTTTAAATTACACGTTTAATCCCATTTGACTCCAGTAAGTGTCCTAGAAGAAGGGTTATGGTGGGGTCCATAAATTGTGATTTATTTAAAACCTTAAGTTTTAAGGTTTTGAGAAATATAAATAAAAGTTAACCTAAAAGTTAAGCTTAACCTGTTAACTGTCATTATTCCACAGGTGGAATTATTTCACTATTCACTTTAATATAGTTTATAGATGAACTCTAATCTAATCATGACAAACCATATATTGATAGAAAGGCGTATCAAAAAAGACTCAAAAATAAATATTTGACCATTTTTATCACAATAAATGTAAACAAAAAAAATGTTAACGTTATTTTTAAAATACCTAAAATTAAAAAAAATTGAAAAAGATTTTGAAAGTTTATAAAAATAAAATTTGTTGTTCAAATAGTGCATGGTTTTATGTGTATGCTCAATTATACAAATATTTTTATATAAATATATAATACAATAATATACAAATTCACTGAATTTGTAAATAAAAGTAAGTAAATAAAATTGTGCTGCTAATATTTTTTAATTGGATTGAATAAACCTATACAACACGTTCGTGTCATATTGGACCCGTTACTGTTTACATTGCAGAAATGAACAGCCTTATATACAAAGCACACAATTTCCATTTAATTTACACAAGTCATAGAAATGTTGTGTATTGGAATGAACTTGTTTCATAAATCCTTTGAAGTGATTTATTGCAATCTAACCTGGGGCTGTTTCTGTGCTCGGGTGAATAGGTTTACCGTGCACCACAACAGTCAACTATATCTGTCCGAGATTTAACTCGGCAGACCTTTTGCGTTCATACAATGGAAGTCAATGGAGGTCAGTGCTGTTTGGTTACCAACATTCTCCAAAATATCTTCAGATAGACCTTTTTCTCTCATTCGAATCGTTGTGACAAAATGTTTAGACTTTCACGTCCTCTATGGAGCAAGAAACTAACCTGAGGGAGATGGCACCAAGTTACAGTTACATGTTCTGTGGCAACACTGAATACAGTAGCTCATGTTCTGGTTTCGGTAATTAAAATTGATGTCTTCTGATGCATTATGTTCAGGGTGAATCATGGTTTGGGTGGCATTGAGGTTAGTTCTCTTATGAATCACCTGATTTCTCAACACGTTGTTGCTGATTAATGGTTTACTCCAAGCCCAACCCATATCTAAACTTAAAGCGCAGTGCGGAGTTAAACTTGTTTGCCCTCATGACTCTGTGTTTCCTTTTGGTACATAAACCTTAAGAGAAACTTGTGCAGCTTGCAGCAGTATGTGGGGCGGGACGGATCGCAGGTGTTAAACACACATTCCTCTGCAGTGTGCTGCTGCCCTCTGCTGGATAAACTATTACAGTACTAACAAAACTTACACTTCTTTTGAATGAACTGGGAGGAATATTCAGCTACATCTAAAGGAAGCCTTCATATCACACATGGGGTGAATGCAGGTAAAGTGGGACATTTAAAGATGAAAATATCTTTCATAATTTATTCAGCCTCATGTCATTCCAGACCTGTATGACTTTCTTTCGTGTGCAGAACACAAAAGACAATATTTTGAAGAATGCTTGTAACCAAACAGCAGCTGACCTCCATTGACTTCCATTGTATGAGCACAAAACCACATTTTTTAGAATATCTTCTTTTGTGTTCCACAGAAGAAAGAGTCATAAACAGGTTTTTAATGACATAAGTAAATTAATTATGGCAGAATTTTTAATTTTGGGTGAACTATATCTTTTAAACACCATATTGCATTGTTTCATGCAATAGATGAACGTGGCTCTCAGTCGCTAGTTTTTAATGTCTGTTATCTCCTAATAAGAATAAAGCTGATAACACGGCACTTATTCAGGTTCTGATATTCATGTGGCAAGTCATTTTGTAAAAATCTTCATCTGGGATCTTGATCACCCTGTCATGTTTTTTATGTGCTAACAAGTCGCTGAATGTACATTGTCTGTAACTTTTTCCTGGTCAGTCACAGTATTCTGGGGTTAAATGCTTGTGCACTTACTGATTAATGAATTTTTGTTGTTGTTGTCCCTGACAACCAATTTTGTGTTAGTTCAATGTCTTTCCTCTCTTTCCACAAAATCAGGCAATTTGAACATAAATCAATATTTCATGTCCATGTATTTATTTTTTGGGCTAGTCACTAACTAGCCATGTTACAACAAAATGATTCAAATTTAGAGCCCCAAAAAAATCTCAAATTACAAATATTTGTCATTTTATCAACTAGAAAAAAGGAAAAGAAACTGGCTGTTAATTACAAAAGTTGAATTTTGTAAACATATAGACAAACACATGCTGTTTTTATGACTTCATAGTAATTAAAAGACTGCATGAAATAATCTTAAGTGTTTTGTAACACTTTACAATAAGGTTATATTTGTTAACGTCAGTAAATGCATTAGTTTACATTAACTAACAATAAAGAATATAGTTTTTTTAACATTTATTATTGTTTTTTAACTTTAGTTAATACAAGTACAACGGTTGCTGTTTAGTACATTTTGATTGTCTCAAGTTGTCAGGAAGTGTTGAGGGAAGATGATTATTATGATCAGTGATTGTCTCAAGTTGTCAGGAAGTGTTGAGGGAAGATGATTAACATGATCAGGAAATTATACTCAAACCCAGATGTATTGGTAAATACTGAAAGATTAATTCATTGTCATGTTAGCTAATGCATTAACTAATGTTAACAAATACAACCTGATAGAGTGCCACGGAGTGTTTAAATGTTTCCGTGAACGACTTTTAAAGGTGATGGTGATAAAATATATGACCAACCATTCATAGGCATGTTTCTTGCGACCATTTTTATGTACTATTGTATAACTGCAGAATGTGAAAAAACGGGTCCTGCTGATATCTAAAGGAAAATCTCTTTGTCTCTCCCAGCAACACAATACTATAGATTATTACTCTTAAACCAATCAATTTATTAAAGGTCATATCTGAAATAGATTCTTATTATGAATACCTGCAGCTATTTATGTAGTTATTAGTTATCTGTGTTATTAACAGCTTGTATTTGATTTCTCGAGAGAACAATAGAGTTTAGAATGAGCATTACACTGCGATCGATCAGTAACCAAAGCCTTGAAAACAGAACAGCAAAGCTCGCTTGTAATGTAATCTGCTGCCTCCCAAATTCAATCTAGTTTAGAGTGGCCGTGACCCCACATAACTTAAGTCACTCATTCATCATGTGCTTATGGAATAATTAGCAGTGCTTTAAAAACAAAGCCACTAATGATTTTCTACGAAAACGGGTCCTTATGGGGCACCAATATGCTGCCATTTCCAATCATGACTAAATAAAAATATATATTAAAATATATACCCACACGATCATTGATGAAATTTTCCTAAGAAATCCGGATGTGTCAAAGCATTAGTCTGTCCATAGTCCCATAGTCTATGTTTCCGTTTAGTTTCTGTTGAAATTGTACCCATATAACAACCAGCAGTAAAATGTTATTAATCCAGTGCTTATACTTCATCCTTGCGCTTTTGTCGCCATACAAGCTGACAGAAAATTCAACATTCTTCGGCCAACTTTGACCTCAGGGTCAAATCCGCTGATTATGCCATTCATCCCGCGCGTGCTAAGTAGAAGGGTCAGGAAGGATAGGACAAGGTCAAGGGTGACGTATGGTCCCTTCTCATTGGCTAATCTCCTGTTCATCAAGTTTGATCACCTATTAAAAATGACAAGCCAAGGTCAAACCCTCGGACGGCTCCAAAGAGCGGATCTGTTGGGGCTAAAGTGTGTGCGTGTTGTTTTAATCCTCCATTCTTTTGATGGCTTAACGCACACAGACACACACAGACAAAAATGTGCCCCTCATTCTTTTGTTAACTTTGCATCTTAAAAAATTAATTACACTTTTATTTATAATTTAATCTTTTTATATTTGCCTGAGTGTATATTGCAGTCTGAAATGAAAAATGCTTTTGTTTTTGTATTGCGGCTCATAAATGGTTCGGTTTGATTTTATACACCGGGGAGTTTCAGAAGATGCATCAGTGTCGTATTGCTGAAACACAACACTTTGCTTTGATTGCTTCTATTACAAACACAATTAAATTTCATAACATTAAACCATAAATAGTATTGATTGGATTCCTGTAGGTTGGTAAATCACACTAATGCTTTGGGGATCTGTACATTACAGCCGGCTGTGTAGCATGTGTGGAGGGATAGTAGGAAATGGTGGTTATTTCTAGCCTTCATTAGATATCAGTCCATAAACCACATGCATTTTCTGTAGACTTTAAAAGTTATTCCCCAACCCACATAAACACACACACACAAACAAACATGCAGAATGAAATTTAACTTCACAGTCATTCAGGGCTCTACTGTGCATTTAGTCTATTAAGTCTAATTTAATTATATTTTTCTATTATCACAAGTTCAAGGAATAGTTCACCCAAAAATTGGACCCCTTTGACTTTCCAAAGTAGGAATAAAAATGACTGTGGTCAAGTTAATGTGGTCCATTTTCAGGTCCAACTATTCCTTTAAAGTACATGTTAATATATTGTGGTGTATTTAACTTCCTGTTGTGTTAACTGCACATAGGGCTGTGCCGATAAACGATATCATATCGAATCGCGATAAAATATATGTCGATGATAAGCTCTAGGCATTTTTACTCGATATGGATTAATATAAGAACCAATCACACAGCAGAAATATGCGACAACAGCCAATCAGCGTGCAGCTTTTAACGTTCACGTCAAAGAAAAGTCAATTTCCTACGGCACTTTGCAAAGCAAACTCGGCACGAGGATGACAAAAATAAGTGGAAGCAGTGACCAAAGTGAAACTAACCTCGAGTTATTATCCAAAAATGATGAAATTGTCGACAAAAAACTTTAAAATGTCATTAATGAACCTTCAAATTTTTATGGCTTCAGTCATAGTTGGGATACTCTTTTAAAGCTGGCAGCATTAACAGTTTATATATCGAAATATATATCATTATCGATATCAATATGGGAAAAAATTACCGAGTTTACATTTTTGCCATATCGCCCAGTCCCAACTGCACAGCATTTCATTCAATTTGTCCCTTTTTTTCACTGTTTATACAGATGCTTTTCAATGCTGTTGAATTCCAAAGAGACACACACATAAAACAAACATCATAAGAAACCGTTTCAATACTGGCTACTACTTTTTTGTCTACTGTAGTGTAATCGTGTTTACATTTTTTAAAGTACTTTTAATGTGACTTTAAAGGAGGGAAATAATGTTTCATAACTTTTCTCACTCAAAATAGTTTAAAACGTCTGACTGCAAACAATAGCAGTGGCACATTATTGACTGGTATTTTGTATTATTTGTTTAATTGATTACCCCTGCATTTATATTTCTCATTATCATTAAGATCAAAAAAAGACATTTTAAGGCAATTGAAACATTTGCATTAACCATTACATAATTCCCATACTCCCATTTGTGTTATTATGTAATTTCACCATCATTCTATGTGGTCTTTGTTTTAGCAAGCATTGATTGTTGAACAGTGTGCTTCATTTGCATAGTTTTGGTTTAATTAAATTCAGTTTAGCCCCAGTACCACATGCTGGGTAATATGGCAAGGCTTAAAGCTCAGTGTGGTTTCTCTAATACCGTTATGTTGTAGTAATTACATCTGGATAAAGTTGTTGGTCGTGTCTTGTTCCAATTTTACACAGTTACGTTTGCAACGCAAGCAACTAGTGTAATACCAAATTTAAAAAAATTGATTTGGAAATATTTTCTTGCTTGCAGAAGTCGTCTAAAATTAATTTGATCTTGTCTAGATGACGTTGTTGCTACTTTGATGTTGAGTTTTTTGGGGAAATGTTTTATGTTGTAAATCCGTGACAGTGTCTTTTAGGTCAGGTTGTGTCTGAGCATATGGTGAAGAGCCTGACAGGGAGGTATTACTGCATGGTAATCTGGGAAATGACACGCTGCCTGTTGAATCGCAAGGTTTCGTGTTGTGAAAACATTTGTTGTGTCGTAATATTACTTCCTTTATTCTTCCCTTCACACGAAACATGTTTTTGTTATTAATGCCAACAACAAAATGCCTGTTTTTACCACATTACCTTCACAATAATGGCAAACATGACTTCCTCCAAAATACTGTACATTCTTCCTCATGAAAAACAACTACATGAAACATGTTTCTAAACCATCATCTGCTGGTTTGAGGTCAGTCCACGTGTCAATATGGAATGTCTGGGTGTAGCAAATATTTTTCAAACGTGTTTGGATTTGGTCAAGAAGCCATTTAGAAGACAAAAGTCCCAACTGTGTTATTGTGATGTGCGTCAGTAGATCTCCAGCGTGCCTTAAGATAATTAAATGCATTTAGCTTATGTGTCAGCAGTAGCCCGAGGGTCAAACCCAACCGTGCCGTGACAGCTGCAGGAGAAACTTGAACCTCCTCCGACTTCATACTGGACTACACCCAACCACCCACCCACCCGTCCTCACCTCTACATGACAAAGTGCAGCACAACCCTTCTTCTCCTCCCGCTAACCCCCTTCCTGATTCTACTGTTGCATTTGAATGTGAAAAGCCTCTTATGTGTGGCTCAGAGAGGGGCGTCATTAGCGTTAGCACAGGGCTAATGCTATCATACGGGCTCGAACTGGATTGGCTTCGGATACGGGTCTGTGTCCTCTAAACACGCTTCGACAAAATCAATAAAGATTGTGGATCTAAAACCTGTCTTAAGCAAATTTGTAAATGTGACTATGGGAGTGAGTTTTAATGTGGATTTTATGAATGACCCTTTTTTAAATCATGAAATAAAAAGTAAAATATTTTTTAACTTTTAAACTATATTAGGACAAAGCGCTTTACAATATAATCTTTAATCTAAAGATATAATCAGTAAAAGAAATAATCAGTAAAAAGAGATTATATTGTACAAAATTATATAAAAAAATAGATAATATTGTAAAAAAAGTACAAATACAGTAAAAATAGATTATTATTATTGTAAAACATTATATTGAAAAAAAATAGGTAAAAATATATATTATATTGTATAAAATGGTGTTAAAAATGTAAAAATATAGATTATATTGTCAAATAAAATCAGTGAAAAAACATTATATTGTAAAAAAATATATATATTTAAAAATCAGTAAAAATAGCGCATAGTATATTATACTGTAATAACATGAAATAATTTTCCGTATAAATTTAGCTGTTTAACCTGTATCTTGAATTTACACTGCATTGCATTGTGTTTTAGCATTAACTGAGATGTCTGTAAAATTTTCATATAAAACAATTGCCTTGTGTATTAGCGTTAATGGAAATGGCCATAATATTATCCAATATTATCCAAAAGAAATTTGCCAATATTTTTTAGATTTATTTTTTAAATTCAATGCCAATATCATTATATAGGCCTACTTAATATATAATATATAGTATATGCTATAATATAATGTAATATAATTAAGACTTATTATTATTGGTATAATTGGTCATTTACATACCATAATGATGTGATTGATAGTTTAAGATACTTAAAACATATTTTAAAGAGGAAACAAAAATATATAATATCATATGTGTGTGACACATGTATTTGCATTCAGCTCGTCTTTATATGCAAATGATTAAAAGTAGGTTTTTAATGGACATTACTTTGTTTCTTCAGTTTTAAAATCTTAAAACTTCAAGCATTATGAACATGAGTAGTATAATACACTCTTCATTGGGTGTGTGGCTGCTTATATAAATAAAAGGAACCAAACTACCAGGTATACTTTCAACCAACGTGGCTTTTTTATTCTTCGGGTTTTGGGTTAGCTGCATTTACTGCTCAAACTTGACAACAAAACAGTTCAAAATCTGTGTTCACGTTGGCAGCAGTTCTGCTGACTTTGAAAGAAGCGAACAAGAGAAAGGTAAAGCGAGTAAGAGAGACAGAGGAAGGGGGCATGCATTGTTTAGCAGGAGGAGAAAATAGGGCTATCAATTCCACTCAGATAACCCCCGCATTGCCATTGGCCCTCCGGCCACACCATGACCCCTGGGGCCTGAACTCGTGGTCATGTGACCGGGCTGAAACTGACCAGCAGGGCTGAGCCTGAGAGGAGGATCAGTGAGAGTCAGAACAGAAGAGAGGAAGCTGTGAGAAAGGAGCAGGAGAAAAGACAGTCATGAGGCCTGTGATGTTCCTCACAAGGATACATGTATGAATGGATGACAGGGAGACCGGGAGAGACATGAGATGGATTCGTGGGAAGGTAAGAGAGGCACAAAAGGACGTATGTGATGCTTTAGTTAGCTGATCGGTGATCACGTTACTGGTGATGTGTGTTTGTAAGCGAGGCTGTTTAAATGAGAGAGACTCTGAGTAAAAATAAAAGCTTGTTTTATAAGGTTAATTGTAAATCTAATGTAAAGTCATTGGAGATATAGGATTTGTTAACATACTCCGAACGTATAAAGGACCTGCATTAGTTTCTGTTACTGTACTTTAACTATATATTTGCTTAAGGCTAACAGCTGTTTTTTTTAAATAGGACAATTTAGCCTCTTAAACCCCTAAAATTTTGTTTATTAATTTATTAGAAATTCAGTTCATTAGTCAGGGGATATGTGATGCATCATATTTCATTCAGCTTAAAAATAAATTGTTTAAATATCATCATAAAACAAGCATGTAACATTTTTGTTTCATTTTCATGTTTTTCCTTGGAGATGAAACTGTATTTTTGCGCTCCTAGCTGTAGTTTACAGTAGATGGGGATCATTAATGACATTAAACATTGCAGCCTAGTACTAATCAGTTTCTATATTTGTTTATGCAATTAACTTTTTTGTAAATTAGTGTTTGGTTTTGGCAAACGATCCATGCACATACAGTTTCATTTTGATTCTCTTAATGTAGGTTTTCATAAAATGTTTTGTTTTGCTCTGTAACTGTGTTACCGTAGACCGTTCAAGTACATACTACATTTATCACATACGGCATTATGATGCAAACGTTGAACCAACGATAAATAACGTTTTTTTAACGTTTTTTCAACGTTGTTTGGTTGTGCATCACACACAACTGATGTGTGGCTAGCTGATGTATTTTTTTAATTGTTTGTGTGTTCAGTGTGGTATGCGGGCTGTGGCCCATCTGGAAAAGGTTTTCTGTGTTGAGCAGGCAGCTGTCTTCATGTGATGGCGAGCGGGGGTCAGCGAGGCTCCGCGCTCATCTGGTTAAACCCCCGACACACAACCCCTGTGACGGACCCTGTGTGGGTTTATCACTGTAGCCCAAACTTCACCCCTCACCGCTCGAGATTTTATCAGTTTGGCTACATAATTGTATCTCAGTTCGCTTTGTAATGATGATAGACCTTTTTGATCGCAATAGCAAATCAGTTTGATTTTACTGAGTGAAGATTCACAGTGACAAACAGTGACATATTTAAGACAATACACATTGCTTGGCCTTGGACCTTGACACTTTAACATCTCCTTAACAAAACTGCTATTTTAAAATCAATATCTTAAATCATTTGTCTTCACAAAACGACACTACACACATGTATTCATTCAGGTATATTGTTTCCTCGTGGACCGTCACATTAAACGCAGACGTTCTGGCTACTGAAAAAATGTGGTATTAGCTTTTTGTCTGCCTCATGTTAGTTTTAAGCAGATTTTAGCTGACCATTACCTTCCTCAAAAGGTGGTGTGAAAATGCGCTCGCATAATGATGGAAGGTGCGAATGGTTCTTACTTATTTGTCAGATCTTTCAGTCTCGGCTTCATTTGCTTTATTTCAGCTTTCACAGAGCTACCGTCAGAAAACTTTCATTCGCCTTTTGATAAGTTAATGCCATTCAGTAGAAGTGTTTCAAATATTTCCGAAGGCACATTTAGAAATAAATGAACGGGTATTGTAATACACATCTGCGGCTTAATTTCACACATATTTCTGTGGGCTTGTAATGAAAAGAATCTTCGCATGCTTTTTTGTAGTCGAAATATCCACACGTTTCATTATTGAGATGTGAGGGCATTAGTAAAGACCGATTATTTAGATACAATTTAGTCCGATCAATGAAACCGTAACCCGATTCCACACACCTTCCAACATCATTTAGGAGAATTTTCAGTAAAATTTCACCATTAAACTGTAATGTGTATATATTATATCACAAAGATATATCAATATGTATATAAACAAGAGATGAAATAAGCGTTTATAGATGTTCTTCGCTTTGTAAATGAATTTTAATGTGTCTTAACCGGAAAACGGCACAGTATTTTGCAGGAAGAGAATATGTTCAAGGGTGGTATGTGAAAACACTATTGTGTGTGTGTGTGTGTGTGTGTTGGGGGAGGTCTGAAAGGACTGTACATAATAACTTTACCTCCTCCTAATCCTATTCGACTGCCGCCCATCTCTCTTCTTATTGTCTCCGGTAGAGAAGGCCAATGATCTGGAGTCTTCACTCATTCGGCTGTTTCTCTCTCTCTCTCGTTCCTTCCTCTTTCCTTTCTATCCGCTTTGCTTATTTTTCCATGCGTTTTCCCCTAAGCTTCATTCGTCACTCACTTATGCAGGAAGTCACCTCTGTGGCGGAGGAGGGTGGGCTGGGGGGTTGTGTGTTTGTGTGTTTGTGTGCATGCATACACAAGGGGGAGGGGACTTTAAGCTACGTGAAGATCAATAACAGCAGAGAAGGTCATTAGAAAAGGTTCAGCAATTCTGGGCTAAATTTAGTCTCAACTAAAACCTCTTTAAGAAGTAGCTATCTCGCCCACCAATAAATTAGCTTGTATGCGTAACCGCACCGGTGAAAAACATCATTAGCGCTGCTGTGAAGTTGATTCGTAATATCTTATATAACAAAGGAGTTTATTGATTTACATATTCATATTCTCGAATAAGAAAAACACTGCAGCTGAAATCCATTATTGAGGTTTTGCCGACATTCCCGTTAAACTGTGTACAAAAATAGTATTCATTATAAAAGATATTTCTTGCTTTGTGACTGAACGAGTCAATGCAATCATGGTAAAAATCAGCTAATGAAGCGCAGAAAAGATTAAAGTGTTCTGGACCCATAAGGCCTTGATCTACCGCTGAAGGTGCCGAGAAAATTAGTCAACAGATCAAAGGCTCTTTATGTTTGTGTGTCTATTCATGCGGGAGAATAGAGAGTCTTCCTACGTCTCAATTCAGCTTTTAATGCGACCACTTGAGACTCGCGATGAGCGATTTGTTGAAATTGCAAAACGGAGGTTACGGCTGTATTCATTTGTAATTCAAACCCTTCATTTGTGTTTTAAGATAGGAAGTGTTCAGAACTTGGTGAGCTAAGAAAAACATCTGCCCTGGTGATGAGAGATCAATAGGGCTTGGTGTCTTGTGTAATGTTTGCAAATATTTCAGCGTTTGATGTGCTTTATCTGCTGATGACCTTTATTGATTTTGTTAAGCTAACTATAGACGCTACTGAGAGGCCAACAATGCAAAAGATGTCGAAACCCGCCGATGTGGACGACCGCGTCAATATTCTGGTGTAACTTCGCTCGCCGCCTTTCTGGTGCCAATTTTGACTTTTGCTTTATCAAGTTTTCAGATGATTGACCCTTTGGGTTATAAATGTAGCCCGGTTTAATAATAGCCAATAATGGTTGTTAAATGCTTCAGGATGCATTTCCATGAAGCTTTTGTTAGAGCTCCAGGATTAATTTAGTCTTAGTAAGCAGAATGGTTTGCTTTACGTTAGGTCTGAGGCTCAGTCTAATTACCAAATGCTAATTCTTGGTCTCTTGTGATGGGTATGAGATTACTACAGTATGCTGGTCAGTGGGGGATTATTCTTATTCTTTCTTTTATGCTTTGACTTTGAGAAAAGCTGAGCTAGCCATGACTTTAAAAGAAAAGTGTGGATCTGAAAGCATTACCATAACACTGTTTGGGCTACGGAGGTGGTCAGCACAGGCGGGAGAGGTCGTAAGGGGATTGTGGATGCTTGAAATAGGATAGCAAATGTCAGATTTTACACTTCATGATGCCATAGAAGAACCATTTTTGGCTGTATGGTTTTAGAAAGAACCTTCAACACCTATCATTGTAATGGAAAACTGTTAATGGTTCTTCTATGACATCACTGTAAAGAACCTTTTGAAGCACCATGTTAGTTTAGTTAATTTAGCTTGTATTTGTTTGCTATTTGTTACATTTTAAATCACGTTCGTTTATCGTTGTCGGATATTTAACCATGTACTAGATTTACTGATAGATTAAACATCTGATGGGCTTATCACCTCCAGCCAGTGACAGGCATGCATACAGACTCAAATGTGGTGCATGTAGGGAAAGACAGATAAATCCAGTAGAAGAGATTCGAGGAATGCACAAAGAGCGGAAAAGTACAGCAAATCCCCCCCGGACCCGCTCAGCTGGGGTTGATTGTAATGGAAACGAAAGACAAAGCCCTCAGTAGACCTCTGTGTTTCTATCCGTGAGCCCATCCTCCGCACCCTGCCCACGATCATCTGCTCGGCTTCCCATCCTCCGCTAGTGAGCTACACACACCTGCCCGGACACATGGCCATTAACCTACCAATGATAATTCATATAAAATATATATGATATTATAATACTTTATAATCATAATCTAATAATAAGAGTAATATAATGATAAAAAGTCTCCAAACGTTTGATTAATGTTGTATTTAGGTTGTTTTATTTATTAGCTCATTTTCATGTTAAAACTATTATAAATAAGCATTTTGTGATACATTGACTGTACTGTACTTCTGTTCATAATCTGATATTGGAATAAGAATAATATAATGATAAAAATTAGTAGATGTCTCCAAACGTTTGATTAATGTTGTATTTAGGTTGTTTTATTTATTAGCTCATTTTCATGCTAAAACTATTATAAATAAGCATTTTGTGATACATTGACTGTACTGTACTTCTGTTCTACTGTACTTTTAGTTCCATTTATGGTCATAAAATGCTTAATATGGGGTTTTGGCATCAGAGATGGAAACTTTTTACCAGCATGTTATCAGTGGCTTTGCTGTTTAAAACCTCAAGCTTTGCATTTCCTGCCTGTGGTAAACTCTGGAATGAAACCAGGCCTGACCTCAGGGTAACAATGCAGGTTTTAATAGGTCCAGTGGGGGGTCTCGGCTCTGTGTGTGTGTGTGGAAGGCCGAGGAATTTTGCCCCAAGGCTAAAAGCTGATTTTTTATTTTACACAAGAAATAAACACAATTTTAATTGTAATACAGTAAAAAACTAATATCAATCACCATTAGGAATAATAGAAATTATGACCGAATGCAAAAACAGTCCCAATGCAAAATATCTTTATAGGCTGCAATGAAATTTATTATGTAGTATTAATTGCTTACTTTTAACTTTTTTATTTAACTTGAAACATGACCTAGACATGCAATTAAAATAAACCTGACAAGAATTCCACTTCCAGTTCTCCACACTCATGGGGGCAAATGGTCCCGGTATTTTTTTCGGGAATGCTCATGTGAGTGACAGGGCAGATTGAGACGCGGCAGAGGGGTGTGAAGTGACGCTGTGGGATCAAGTGTGTGAAGGTGTGAGAGAACTCCAGGTTTATATGGTGGCCATGCACTTGAAAGAGAGGGCGACAAATTTAACCAATCAAGAGAGCCGGGGTGTGAATAAAGGAAGCAAACTTTGGAAGCGGTGTTTTCTCATTAAAGGAAGTCAGTCATTTCACATACACTGGTCAATAATTTATGGTTTCAGATGTGGCCGGCATAACACAACATCTGCCAGGAATTCAAAGCAAATGGTTTGAAGTAACAAGGGGGGGGTCAGTGTTACAGTACTGTATGTGGGGGTCAGATGTGTAAAAGCACCACAAGAAATGTGGCACATTGCATGTATCAGTCTTTTAAAAGGTATTATTTGAAATGATTCAGCTTCTACATATGAGAAGAGTGATAATTTGCATGATTGAAAGTCAAGCCGAGCCTTTTCTGACAGTGAGCTCTTTTCTGTGTGACTCCTGCTGCACATTATGGTAAAGCTCTCTGTATTGTTAAAGTTCATTGCTGGTATCTCAATGCCAATGTCATTCAGATGGTAATACAGTAAAGCTTTTAGAAGTCGTCCGTTCTCCATTTAAAAGATCTTTGAGATCCTGGTCGCATATTCCCTCCAGTGTCTTTCACAAACAGGGAAATAAGTCAAGAGACCTGCTGAGCAGTATCGCTCAAATACTGTGATAATCCATATATATACATATATACATTTTAAAAAACATGTTTAACTAAACCAATTACATGTAAAATGTTTAACTTAAAGGGATAGTTCACCCAAAAATAAAAATTCTGTCAAGATTCTTTCACCCATATGTTGTTCAAACCTGTGTATGAAACACAAAATCATATTTTTTTTTGAGAAATGTCTCTGTGGTTTTGTGTCTGTACTAATAATGGAGTCAAGGAAGGCTGATGTTGTTTAATTCCTGATATCTACTGATTATGATTCTTTTGTGTTCTGCAAAAAAAACATCATACAGGTTTGGAATGATGGTAAATAAATGATAAAAGCATGCTTATTTTTGGGTGAACTATACCTTTAAGAAGTAAAATTATTTCTATAAACCTATTTCTAACTTAATAGCCAAATAAAAGGACATTAAAATCTTCTTCATAATTAAAAATCAAACTGAAAAATTAGTGTATTGCCGAGCCTTACCTGTGAATAGACATTTATTTTTTTCCTTTTTTTAATGTATGAATAAAACCCACAAGAAGAATATCCACTCAAATAGTTTTTTCACCAGGAGTCATTTGTAAATCGTTTGGTAAACAAACCTTGTCAAAACATGAACCTTTCAGTTCCATATAAAACTAAATATCGTCTCTAAAGGAAGAAAGAAAGGAAAGTCCTACACTTAACCCTCCTCTAACTGTATCTGTGCACTGTTGACCCTTTCTTAGTCGGAAAGAGCCGTCTGCTCCACAGAAAACATTGAAGCGGCAGTGCTTTCAAAGCTCCACGGGCGAAAGAAAAGACAGCATTTGCACTGTAATCATACTGTCCTATAGAGAGGTAAAAGGCATGTCAGATGGTATGAATGGCCTGTTCTTGACTCCGCTCTAATGACGGGCCCGTGGAACTCCCTCTCATATTGAGAAAGAAAAGGCGCTGGGCCATGACCCTGTTTTTATGACTTGAACTCTGTGTTAATGGTCCACAGACCCAGCAGTTGACCTCACCACATTCTCTGCCAGCAGCAGTTTTTTCCACAGTCCCTCACATGCGAGAAATTATAGACTTTGTCATGTTTTCGTTTTATTATCTGTTTGTTTTTTTAAACCATATAGATCTGATTCTTTAAACAAATGGTTCATTTTTTTTTTAGGTGTAATTCATTAAGTTGTGACATCAGGTGAAATCACACCTGTATATGGATTAGAGCTCCAAGAAATATGAAATATAGCAAATGTGCATATCACAATATGTATATTGCAATAATTGAATGATTTGAATAATTGAAAAAGTTTTAGTTTCGGAGAGACTGGCGAAACGTAAAAAATGATGCTTTGTTTTTCCAGAAAAAGTATGAAACATATAATTTTTAATTTGTAAATATATTTTCATTAAATTTTATTGATTTTACAAACTTTGAGAATTGTCGTATTGCATACCGCATTATTTAAGTTATCGTATATCACATCGTGCAGGCCAAATATCACCGTTAACTAATAAAATATGTAAATTCCGTTAAATTTTGCATAGTTTTTTATTTCTCCTCACAGTTTACTCATCTAGCGATGATCGGTTTACCTTGCAAAACAATTGCGATTCGAAAAAAGAAAAACTATAATAATTTCATATAAATTGTTCTGACACTCATTCCTCTTCATGCATGTATTCATGGTCTCATCTCCGAGGGGTTTATTTGGTCTTTTACAGCACCAGTGTTGGCTGTATCGGTTCATTAGGCAGCTGATGGGTGTTAGGTGATATCATAATTCTGACAGCGGGCGAGCGGGACAGAGGGAAGGGAGGAGTGGAGGAAGGGAGAGAGGGTTAGTGTTTCCGTTGCTCTTGGTTTGAACCCTTTCTTGGTTAAGTCAGCCGTGACGCCACAGCAGCGGTGAGCAAGCACATTCCTCTCACGGCCATACCATTCACCGTTACCATGACACCCACCCATCTGGTCAAGGATTGTTTTTTGGGCTGGGGGAGGAAGTGTGTGTTTGTTACAGTGTTTGTTTGGATTAGTTGAGCCAGTTTGGTCACATCCAATTTATACATTTCGTTTGTCTTTAGAATTCATCTGTAATGTAACATACATAAGCAAAATAACACGCATAATATTGATGTTATGATTATATCCAGGATAAAAAGTTATTTCCTAGTTCTGATTTCCTGTATTGTGGTACATTAAATAATCTCAATCGATGTAAATAGTGCAGAAAAGAGGCAATTGGCTGTTCACAAAATCTAAAAGCTGTCACTAATTACTCTGTTTATCTCTGTTTCCTCCAGATGACCAGGCTGAGCAGCGCTCCTGTCTTATTTGTGGAGACCGCGCCACAGGTTTGCACTATGGCATTATTTCCTGCGAGGGCTGCAAAGGCTTCTTCAAGCGCAGCATCTGCAACAAACGCGTCTACCGATGCAGCCGCGACAAGAACTGCGAGATGTCGCGCAAGCAACGCAACCGCTGCCAGTACTGCAGGCTTCTCAAGTGCCTGCAGATGGGAATGAACCGCAAAGGTGAGAGGAAATGTTGTTGGTGAACTGTGAGATCGTCGTGCTGGTTTGACTCCTTTAGCTCCTAAGCGGCCAACATAACTGTAAACCAGCGAGACCAGTTAACCTGAACAGCTAAACCAGCAAAACTGCCGTGGTTACATTTAGCTGGTGAACTGGTCCATTGTCTAAGCAAGCGCCAAACAAGCTCTAACCAGCATAAACCAGTCTGGACATGATAGATGAGATGATCAGCTGTTGATGTCATTATAATGTCAATTCTGTGATGTAGGATTTCCATAATAATAATAATAATACATGCAGCATTGCAAAGCAAACGTATTACAAACTATTTGGCTTTTTTTAGTATAAATCAGCAGGAGATAATCAGGAATTAGAAACTCTGAAACTTCAAGAACTGCTGGCTTTTCGTTGAATTGCAATACAATACAATACAATACAATACAATACAATACAGAACTCAGCTCTTCCATTGTAATGGGTATAAAAGCATTCAAGAGGAATACATGACATGAAATTAATGACAATGGGCTTGATCACAGCTGGTGAAAATACTTTATAAAGTCCCTTCTGCCCTCTTGTGGCCATTCCATTCATGCACGAGTGCAAATGGTTGGAATAGGGTTATCCTTTGGTTTTAGTCATATGAATAGTTTAACATAAGCCCAGTAATTAAATTATATTGTATTTTGCATGTTGTTACTAAGATTCTACTTGGTTGAATCTTCTATATTGGCCGTTGGTGGTTATATTATAGTAGACGTATGTCAAGTCAACTCAAGTTTATTTCAAAACAGGAAATATGTGACAACCCAGTTTGTGAAAACCCACCCAAGTCATTTTTTGTGATTTTTCTGTTTTATACATATATACAAATCATTCTAGATAATGTAAAGAATATTCTGTGAGAATTTGACATTGATATCTTCAATATTGTCTGAGTAATGTCATGTCAAAGATTGAAATCATAGTGAAAATCAAGGTTAAATCAAACTTTGATGCTTGTTATTTTCAATTCTAGATTTCTAGACTGTTTTCACAGACAGGGGTGACATATAGTAAATATATAAATTGGTTGGTTTCAAGCTGTCATTTCTAAAGATATGAATGTAACATTTAAAAGTCAAAATGTTCATTTTTTTAGACACCACATCAGGTTCCCATTATCCTGTCATGTTTATTTTGCAGGAATGATGGATTGACAGATTATTACTTACCTAAAACACGGTTATAAAATAGATAATTCCTTTGCTCTACTGTTTACTGATGAATTTACTGATAATTAATTCAATTGTTAGTTGTTAGTTAATTGTTATTAATTTAAAATATATCATCTGAAAATTGTTAGAAAAGTTAGAACGTTATGCATTATGTTGCATGTGTGTCATTGAAACATTGGTTGCTGTGACCGTCATTCTTTCCTAAATCTGCAAATACACAAACCTCTTTTGTGTTTTGTGTTTTAAATGTCCATTTAAATATTGAAAATAAGTTCTTGAAGGTGAAATCTTTTTAAATTGACTTACAGCTCATTATTTGGTTTTGTCTTTCAGCAATCAGAGAAGATGGTATGCCAGGAGGAAGGAATAAAAGCATCGGCCCCGTACAGGTACCCTTAATCCCTTTGTTTCACTTTAAACAAACCAAAATAAAATCGAATCCTCTCATCCGCTGAGATCACATTCCCTGATCTTTCTCCATTCTTGCCTTCGTTCTTCATCAGCACTTTTCTACTTCATGAACACAAAGTAATAAATTAATTACTCTGTCCCTGCCCTACATTCTATTGAGAGTTTTTCGTCTTTTATTTCCCTGTGTCCATTTTTGTATTAATGTCGATGTAGTTTAGCATCTCATGCCCTCTCCAGGCATGAATGAAGGGAAACAGAGCTGATTAGTTTTGCTGCCAATGAAGACGAGTGCAACTGAGTTCTGGGATAAATAGCCTGACGTGCCGAAAGAGCGGCCTGTGACCTCAGCATCATTTAAAAATGTTAATTTCATTAGCAAAGTCTCTGTTTTCAAGGCCAACTGCTGTAGTCAATAGATTGCCTTGTCATTCTTTGCTTTCTTTATCATCTGTCCTCAGCAAATCATTATGTTCAGCAGCTTTTCAACATTTGTGGGGATGTGAATGTTAATGGCAGTATTAAAATAATGTATTTAATTCTCACATCAGAGAATATTTTACCTTGTGATACGCAATAATCCAAAATGTAGCCTTTGATAAGATTTGCATGTACTACCACTTACATTGCGATTTCTGTCTCGTTTTTTCCTATGCAATTATTAAACTTTAAACTCCATTTAGTCTACAGATACACAATATTAGTATATGTTGTGTTTTTATTTGAAGCTTTCTAACTCCATATACAGCTCTCGTGTGCACCTGATCCCAGATCAACAAAGGCTGCTGTCTTATTGATTCGGCCTAATTGCCTTTAGAAAACACAATAGCTGGTCGCATCACACAATAAAACACATTTCAGGGCTGGTAAAGATGGCTTGAACTCAGTTAAAAAGGGGGTTTTAGTGCATGGCCTTAATGCTGATTCGTCATTAGATGTGAGATGGGTTTAGACACTTAAATATTAGATTTCTCTCTATAATAAAACAAAAAGTGGTAATCTCCCCCCGTTCTTTTTCTGTACAGATTTCCGATGAAGAGATAGAACGGATTATGTCGGGACAGGAGTTTAAGGATGAAGCCAACATGCCAGAACACACCTGGGGAAACAACGGCGACAGTGACCACAGTTCCCCCGGCAACGGCGTCTCCGATGGGAACCAGCCCTCTCCTGTATCCACACTTTCATCCAAGTGAGTATATGATCTTCCACAGCAAAATAGCAGGAATATGGACGGGGAATAATGTAATTCTAGGATAATTAACCAAGTACATATACTCGTTCTCTCTCTCTCTCTCTCTCTCTCTCTCTCTCTCTCTCTCTCTCTCTCTCTCTCTCTCTCTCTCTCTCTCTCTCTCTCTCTCTCTCTCTCTCTCTCTCTCTCTCTCTCTCTCTCTCTCTCACCAGTCGTTCTGTGGAGCTTAATGGCTACACCGCCGCTCTGAGAGAACAGTACATTGGCAACGCTATGGCCCAGCACTATCAGTTCTTGCCCCACCTGTTTGGATACGCTGCCCAGCCGCGGAGTCTGTACCCTCAGAGTCATACCCTCATCAGCCAGCTGGTGGCAGCAGAGGAGCTGGCCCCACTTGGCACACCCATGCTCATCGAGGACGGGTAAAGAACATGCCCTCGGTCATTCAAATACAATTAAAACGTTTATTGTCACAACTGAAAATCAGCTTCAAGGACTTCTGGTGTTCAGTTTGTGAGCTTTTCATTAATGGTGTATAATATTCTGAATAGTGGAAATGTATTTATTAGCGGTATTTGCTCAGGCAGAACTATTTCTAAAGCCTTTTGAGATGCAAGCAGTCTTGCAATTTCCCCTGATGGGCGATTGAATATCCACAAAATCTCTCATAGATATTGGGAGACCAATATCTATATTTTGTCAATAGACAAAATAGCACAAAATAGGATGGAAAACGAAATGGAAAATGATATAACAGTATAGTTACATAGAAATGGGAATATTTTAGCAAAAACAGATATGCATAAAAATGGAAAAATATCATAATTTAGGTATAAACTCCACCATGGCAAAGATAAATAATATAAGATAAATATAGG
This sequence comes from Beaufortia kweichowensis, assembly GCA_019155185.1. NCBI lineage: Eukaryota > Metazoa > Chordata > Actinopteri > Cypriniformes > Gastromyzontidae > Beaufortia > Beaufortia kweichowensis. The sequence goes on from CM032806.1 coordinate 12,766,112, forward strand.
AAATATAAGATTAAAGATAAATTTCATAAGGTGCTGTTACTCTCTTAAAAAGAAAGGTGCTTCATGATGCCATAGAAGAATCATTTTTGCCTGAATGGTTTTATAAATGGTTAGATTTCTGTTTCACAAAAGGTCCATCGTTGTGAAAAATGCTCTTTAGACCTTAAAAAGTAAAAAATAAATGGCGCTTTTAAGATCCTTTAACTGAATGTTCTTTGGAAAGGCAAAATAGATCTTCCATGGCATCGCTGTGAAGACCCTTTTAAAGCACCTTTGCAGAATGTAGCATTAATGGTTTTTATCAAGCTCAGTTTGGTCGAGTAGTCCTGTTTTGTGTAAAAAGAAAATATAAAAATCTAGCTATAGAAATGATTTGACATAATGACTAATGCTCTGTCTCTCATGTAGGTATCGGGTCACTCAGGTGGAGCTCTTTGCTCTGTTGTGCAGACTGGCCGATGAACTTCTCTTCAGACAGATCTCTTGGATCAAAAAGCTTCCGTTCTTCTGCGAGCTGTCCATCGAGGACTACACGCGACTGCTGAGCGCCACCTGGCAGGAGCTCATCCTGCTGGCCTGTCTGACCGTCTACAGCGCACAGGTTCTGGGCGATCTCGCCAACGTGACCGACAAATACACTCCGTCAGACGACGAGCTGCAGAGGTGAGCTTCAACTGAAAACTTTGAGAGAGACCTTACATGAGTATATAAACCATCAAATATTGACATCTCAGCTGTCAGTATGATGAAACGTTATTTTTTCAAGGTTGGCATTTGTATGGAATTGCTCAAATGTTGCATACATTTATTTAAATATTAACTGTTTTCACTAAAATGACATAAAACCAAATTTATATGGCACATAAATTAAATTGTGGATTTTGCGGTTGAGTCACAGTTAATACTAAGCTGTGGTGCTCAAGCTGGAAACTGAGGTTCGAATCTGCTCAAGGACAACATCTTTCTTACTGACCGAACTGAGGTCATTCGTTTCTGTCTGAAATCTAGATTTGACTGATGAATGGTGTTTGTATAGTTTCAGTGAGGATGGGATGGAGGTGATGGAGAAGCTGATCTATCTGTTTCGTAAGTTCCATCAGATGAAGGTCAGCAATGAGGAGTATGCTTGCATGAAGGCCATCAACTTCCTTAACCAAGGTAAAACAGCATTCAGCCACAGACTATACTTCAGTTATTGTATTTCCACTACAATGTAAAAAATGATACATTGTATTAACGTATTAAGTTCTGTGAATGCTACTCTCAGCTCTGATGGTTATTGATTGAACCTTTATGTCCTCATTATGTCCTCCATCTTTAAATTCATCTTCATTGCATTTCTAACACTCAAATAGCACAAGAAATTGACCTGCGGTTCTTACTTGGTGAGCCATGATATACAATTGCAATGAATGGCTTTTTTAGAAAAGTTTTACACATATTTAAGATTTTTAAAATGTATTTTTGTGAATAGAGAGTGTAAGGCAGAGATGGTATGTTGTCTTTTCAAATACTGTTTCTCTAAGGGTCACAATGTATAACATTCTGCCTTTTGCAGAACAATAAATACAGACAATCCAGACTAAAGGTAGACATTGTAACAGATTAGCACTTATGTAGAGCAGTAAGACAAAATAAAAATCTATTGCTTACCAAAGTACATCAAACACAAGTACAAGGTTTGTGGAATCAAGTATTTAGAATCAAATTTTGTCCTTACTCAAACCAATAAGAGTACCAATAAGAGTACTGCAATAAGAGACCAAATCATAACCAATCAGATGGTTATGGTACATTGGTGGTACAGATGGTACATTTCCAGGTTAACACGGATGAGATTGACATATTAGTACATCATATCTGGTCATAACACAGTAAAATGATAAAGGGGGATACACAAACACTGAAAAGACCCAATATGTATAATAATATCTAATCTCTTTTTTAGGGTCGTTAAACGATTAATCACGATTAATCGCATCCAGAATAAACATTTGTGTTTACATAATATATGTCTGTGTATTGTACATAATAATAAATAATTAACACACATGCATATATTTAAGAAAAATATCAAATATAACAATTAATATATGTTTATGTATCATTTTGATTATTGGTAAATATAAATAAATACATCTAAATATAATAATAATAAATATATATACATGTGTTTTTGTGTTTATAAATACAAAACTTATATGCACAGTACACAGACAAATATTATCTAAACACACTTTTATTCTGGAGGCGATTAATCGTGATTAATCGTTTGACAGCCATACACTTTTGTTATGCGTGAGTGATGTTCGTTAACACATTTCATTCTTTTTGCCTAGATATCCGTGGCCTGACTAACGTGACCCAGCTGGAACAGTTAAACAAACGTTACTGGTACGTTTGTCAAGACTACACCGAGTACAAATACCCTCACCAGCCCAAACGCTTTCCTGAGATTATGATGTGCCTGCCAGAAATCCGCTGTATTGCTGGTAAGATCAGCATTAAAGGAGTTTTTTACTGTTGATTTATGTATTTGTCAAGGTCTCACCCCTTCTCTCATGTTTTAGGGAAGTTGGTGAATATTCCTCTGGAACAGCTCCCCCTGTTGTTTAAGGCAGTACTGCACTCCTGTAAGTCAACTCTGAACAACTACAGGACAGGCTCCTCCCCCTGCGTGACAAAGGGTACCGCCCCCGCCAATTAACCCCACCCACGTCACCCCTCTAACACACCCTCCCCATCTATTGCACGGGGGCGGGGTGTTATCTGGGGTGGGACACCGGGTACCCCACTCCTCTGATGAATGTGACAAGAAGCTATTTTATGCATTTTGTTGTAGTGTAGTTTGTTTTTTTCTCTCTATTTATTACCAGACAGAGCTGAATGTATGTTGATCCACACTGTGCACATGCTTCTTTTCAAATGAAAATGCACAAAAAGCGCAGTGGATTTCACACGCTTCAGTCCAACTGCGATATGTGACGGTGTAACCACTGATCAGATTAGATCTACTGCTGGGTATTATGTTGTATTATTCACTTTTTCGGGGGACAATTATGTAAGAAATTATGTTTTATCGAAAAACTACCTCAGGAAGAAAATCGTTTCGCGTACTCTTTCTTGGTTTACAATGTTCTAGGCTGATCGGAAGGTAATGTTACAGTCTTTGAATGTTTCTGGTCATTGTTTGTTGCACGCAACATGCGTTTACGTGCGACCCTGTGGTTTTTATTTTCCTTTATAATGCTGTGAAGGAGAGTGGGATTGTTTACACGGAAGAGAGATGTACGGTACGTTTCACAATCATAGGCTGAGGAAGACAACAGAATATTGTCTGTTAATAATGTTTTATAGATTTTTTTTGACCAAAGTATTATGCAAATGACACTCTCAGATCTAAGGCTAAAATAAATTTCAACATCAAACTGCACACTCCAAACGGTTTGCACTCAGTTCGGCAGTGAATTGCGCTTTATTTTGAGGTGTTATAGTTAAGAAGAAGCTGTTCTGTCAATTTATTTATCTGCTTTTTAAAACAGGTGCATTCTAGGTAAGAGTGGAAACCCAACTGCCCTATAAGCAGAAATGAAGATACGGTCATAATTTATTCATAAAATTTTGGTTTGTTGTGTTTTTCCCACAAAATGATCTTAAAAACTAATGAAGGACATTTATTTGACTTGCATGGAGAAAAATCTATTTTTCAGTCTAGTTGGTTCCTTCCCTCACGATTAAAACAGGGTAAAACGTTTTTATAGTTCACCCACATCGCTCACAGAAATCACAGTGCTGATGTACTTGTAGCTTTAGTAGTTTGTAGTAATCCGGACATCGTAGGTCCTTTTAGAAGTTTTTCGTTTGTTTGTTTTTCTTTTTTTATCCGAACGGGAAGGGGGGAGTGTTGTTTTAAAGGCGATTTTGTTTGCGTTGAGTTTTACCGAAACGTGACTGAGATGCTAGCTAGTCCAGCTATGACAAGCCATCCAATGCCTTGGAGATTGTGATAAGTTCTTGCAATCCTTCATTTTTACCAAGGCATCATTGGGTGTGCTCGCTGTAACTCTCATCATTTCAGACATTCCAAACACGTTAGATATGCGTTTGTAAGAAATGTTTACATATTTGCACCTGACAATGACTCTCGGGGTCCATACCAAAGATGTGCGTTCAGCCTGGTATTGCCCCGTCTCAGGCCCAACAAGTGCAGCTAAAGCCACACTTGGCGTCTCTGTAAAAGCTTTTGCAAGTGCTTCAGAAGGGTTTTGGGTTTTATCACCACAGTTTGTGGTGCTGATTTGCATGTTAAGTTGGCATTTTTAAATGCTCGTAGGTCACATTACCGCTCCGCGTGTCCATAACCTTTAACGCTCATCATGTCGTCGTGTCATCCAGCCCACGGTGCATTTATTTGTATCCCATCGTTGATTTATTTTGTATGTTGTTTATTCATAGATATCGTGAATGTTTTCTTTTCTCGTGGGGGTTTGTTTTGGAGTGTGAGCAAGCTAAATGTTGACTCTTCTAATAGACTAAACTCCCGATATGAAAGTATTTGTTACAGGTAGAAACTCCAAAACACACTGAACTAAAGCGCGATAGTGTGTGTTTTACACCACATCGCCCACGTAAGAACAAAGTTGTAGGTGTCTGGAACAACTTAGCACACGAAGCTGCTATAAACTCCAACCTTCTACTCCAGTTGTTCTAACAGATCTGACATCTCCATCTAGGCTTTTTGTGTTTTTCTTCATATTTTACAGTACATCCTCATTTGTTGCTTTTTATAAATTTTTCTTTAGAAATTTCTACATTGAAACTACCTCTTGTGTGTGTCATCATGTTGCGTGCTTTCATTAGGATAAAGTATTAATCGTTATTTATCGGTTTCATAGCACCAGTGGCCCTGTTTCGTATGCCATTTTATAACCTTCAGAGACCTTCACTTTTCATGTTCAGTCATTCAAAATAAGGTTCCTTCATTTATCATTTATTTGGTAAACTGGGTGTGATCAGTTACATTACATAATATACATAAAATGCTGCATAATGCGTTCACTCTTCGACGAAGACCGTTTCTCAGTGCAATTATAACATTGTTCTCTCAGTGTGAAATGAACAGTATTATATTTCTAGTTGTAAACACTGTATGTAAATTGTTTTCATGAAGAATGTATTTTTTGTCGATATGACTTATTATTGTTTCTCAACTGTTTTGTCAATTCATTGTGATTGTTTTAATGCTTTAAAACTTTAACCAATCAGATTTCTTTCACTTGATTGTTACGGGTATACTGATTGGTTATTGAAAGACTATCAAAGTGCTGTCAGTTTTACATAAAGATTCAATAGACAGGCGAACTTATTGCAATCTTTTAACAGTTCTCTGTGGAATTATTTTGAATTAAATTGGGATTTTAATCGAAGAAACAATGGTGAATGTTGGGGCTTGAGCAAACCAAAGGAAGCCAGATGAGAGGTTTTGAAGCATGGGTGATATCTCAGGGAATAGACATACTCCCATCAGCACTCAACATGTCGTCTTGTGTGTGTTTTTGGGAGCTTTGTCTGAGGTGTTTTTCCTAACCCATGTCAAAAACCTCTTCCTCTGCTTCTCTGACTTTTACTACCTGTGAAGAATGTGACCCATACGTGTTATAAAAGCATGTTTAGAATGTTTTAGGACTTGAAACCAAATAAATGTGAATCTTATGCAACTGTGAAACTGAGTCCTGTCATTTCTAAACATTTTGTAGTTTTGTGAATTGATATCCATATCAAAGAAAATCTGCATAAATCACTAGGAATATTATATAATTCTATAATAAATACTATTTTATTATACGTGATTTTGCAACATACTGAAAATACTGATTTAAAGCAGATTTTATTTATATTTATAAATAACATTTTTCATCAATATATCTGAGCAATTCCTGTGTTACACATGTGACATTTTCAATCAAAACTTAAAATATAAATTCTTACAGAATGTAGTATTTGTTACCAATATTAAACCATCTGTTTATTATTTTACTAAACCCCAGTCCAGACATCCAAAATCTACATGTGTTATGGATGTGATAAAAACACTTTTAAGAGGCTCAACATACTTTGTAGGATTTCTGTGAATTAAAATGAATACACAAATGAATAATATTCAACAAATGGAGAAAAGATGACTCTTCAAAGAACATAAAATTGTTATTTTATTTTTATTTGCCCGTTTATGAGGAATATGGACTGTTATGAATGTTACAATTCTGAAAACAGCCATTTACCAGACTATTTTAAACTTTACAAACTTATAAAGAGACCTTGCATGTGTATTTAAACCACCAAATATTGATGTCTGAGCTATCAGTATGATGAAAACCTTTTGGTAAAAACTGATATTTTTATCAGTTACTACAAAATATATAGTTTGACCTGCTGAGGTTGATAGTTTCATTTGTTAGTCTCAAGTCTGTGGAAAGCACTACTAACAAAACAGTCAATTGTTTATCATAAAAGATGTAAATGACTTGTACTCCTCCTCTTAAGATTGAACTGATATCATTTTGACCTGCACTTACAAGTCAGCAAATTCTGTTCCTCAGTAACAGAGGTGAGCTTGACCTCATCAACTTATCACTTTGATTGAGGCAAACACTGGACTTACAATGTAAACATAAACAGACACTCAATGGCACCTCCAGGAAAGGTTCTCATCAATCTAATCCTAATGAAACTCTAAATATGTTGCACAGAGAGTCCATCAATGCAGAATGAATAATATTTATGCACTGATAGTGCCGCTTCACTGGACTCGGACCTCTGTAGGTTACGTAAACATACGTCTGGCAGAAAGAGACAACGAATGTTAGTCTCGCTGCCTGACTCGGCTGATTTTTAAGGTTGCGTGTAATGAGATATTGATTGTGGTGTAGGTGATATTCACAATTGATTGGTCTACTGAAAAAGCATTTCGGCAAATATATTTTAAAATAAAAGAAAGAGGACTTATGAATGTACTGTATGATACTAAACAGTAACACAATTAGAGAATAACCATCCAGGTAATGAAACGAAAACTAGTAAAGCTGGTGTTCTGAGGGATAATTTGTGTACAAGATTATGATAAGGTAATTATGTAATTAAAGGGATACTTTACCCCAAAATGAATCTTTTATCATTCACCCTAATCTCATTTCAAATCTAGGACTTTCTTTCATCTGCAAAACACTAAAGAAGATATTTTTAAAAAGCTTCATCGAGAAGCTTTTTGTGTTTCACAGAAGAAAGAGTCATTTACAGGTTTTAAACAACGTGAAAGTGAGTAAAAGATGACAGCATTTTCTTTATTGGGTGAACTATCCCTTTTGGGTCGTGTATTTTTGTTGTTATTAATCTAAATGAATCTGTTATTTTTACATTTTGTGATGAACTGATGTTTTTACATGGACCCACAGATTTGTGTCATATACATGAGTTTTAATTTGGACAAATAAATAACTTACACTTTCATTGACTTGTATTAGAAAAATGGGACATATCGCAGCTTTTTTAATGCAAACAGCGCACTCAGTTCAGTGTGAGATTGTTTATAAATTGGCTTTGATATGAATGTTTATTTTCTTATCGTTTGAGTGGAGACGTGACACGACAGTCATCCTGCCGCAAAGACAAAACATTCTTACTGCCCAACACTTCTTCATTTATGCTGACTAGATGTAAACCAGGTTCATTTGCAGAGTAACTCTGACCTGTCTGGTGAATTTGTTGGGTGTTTGTTCGAAGTGATAGTTTAATCGTAAATGGAAATATTGTCATTGTTTACTCATGTCAATTCAAAATGATGCAAGATTTGTGTGAGTAGGCTCTTAAATCTTATTCAGCCCGGCATCAATGCAAGGTTAAAGTGTCAAGATAGTACATAATTAAACCTGACCAACATCTATTAGTTAAATGTAAGGTTAATAAGTTGGAAGGTTGGATTTTATGTAGGTATAATGTAAAATTATGAATTGTAAAATATACCATTATATTGTTATAATGTTATATTGTATGGTTTTATACACTGGTGATTTGATTACTTCTATAGTGCTTTGCCATTGTTTTAGCTTAAAAGCCCAGCTTTATTTTCATTACACTAAAAACAGCACTCTCAAAACACAGTAAAATATCTTTTTTGTATTCCACTACAGAAAAGTCTTAATGCAAATGGAATGTATCATTGTGGGCCTTGCTAGCATTGTTAACCTGTTAACAGTAACCGTTCCACAGATTCGTTCACTATTCACTTTAATATTTCACAGTTGAATTCTAATCTAATCATAACAAACTATATTTTGATGAAAATGTCTGAGATTCAGTGATAAATATTTGACAAATTTTAATAACAATAAACTAAAAAAATCTTAAAAATGTTATTTTAATGTTGAAAAAATGTTAATGTTAACGTTGAAAAAATGTTAATGTTAACGTTGAAAAAACGTTAACGTTATCTATAAAAAAATATCTAATATCTTACATTTTAAAAAATGTAGTATAAAAAAATGCATTTTCATATAAATGTTCAATATGTGCAGTGACATTTATCAGATTAAGAGCATCAGTCAATTTCTGCATCTTCTATCCGTGTATTTTCTTTAACCAGACAAGGACAGTTCTTGCAGAAGCGAGAGGAAGAAAGAGCTTTTTCACCTTTGACCTCTCTGACCATGTTCTGATGGGGCTGTTTCTTGCCTGTCAGCATTTACATCACTGTTCCCCTGGCAGTCAGGGGTGCGGGGCATTTCACTCTCCTCTCAAGGCCAATCGACAAGCTACGGCCAAATGACAGTCCCCCTTCTCTCTTCCTCATACCCCTCCTCTTGGCTTTTTATTAAATCTGTTCTGTGGATGAGCCCTTCTCATATCTGGCCTTCACTATACCGCTCTCCTCCCCAAGGCTGAGGATGTGCGGCCCACTTTCAGCTCCCACTCGCATACAAAATACTGTATCGCTGCCAGGTGTGTGTGTGTGTGGCGTTCACATGCAGTCATACTCATGTTGGCCACATAGCGGATATGAATGGGCTTTAATTTCTGTTTTAAATCTGTGTGTCTTTAAGAGACGTTTACCGCTCAAGGTCACACTACTATACAAAACAGCAAAGCGCTTTGCCTGTTAACTTCAATATATTCAGCACTGATTGCTTGATATTGTCTTAAGCAAACATCACATCAAGCACTACCTAAAAGAAATGAAAGAATTGACCCACTGTAATAGCAAAATGAAAATCAGTTTGGCATGCAGCAAAATCCTTCTTACATGTCATAAAAATAGTACCAACTCACTATTTCCTATAATACAATGCGAAACGACCACCTGACTGGTGTCAGCTGAAGACAGCATCTGACAGTAAATACTATAAATATATGTTTTTACACTTGTTTGTTCGTATTTGTTGATAGTTATTTTCTATTTTTTAGGATTAAACAAATGTGGTAGTCAAAGCAGTGTTTTATTTAACCTGATAACCGTCACAGCAGAAATTAAGTATACACATAAAAATGCACATCTGAACTACATTTGTTATATTTTTTGTTTACTAAAAATGTTTAATTTGAGGTATTTTTCTAAATTACAGTAAAATTAACATTTTTTAATTATTATTTTTGTTTATGTTTATTGTTATGGAAATTGGCCAATTGTTTAATCTCCAGTCATTTACCTTTTCATCAATTTATAGTTGGTCATGATTAGACTAAAATTCAACAATGAAATATTAAAGTGAATAGGAAAATAACATAGGTGTTCCCCCTGAGGAACGGTGACAGTAACAGGTTAAATATAATTAAATATGTATTAAATATAAGTAAACATAAGAGTAAATAAATGTAACAAGACATTTTTGTTTATGATGAATATCCACAACAGTACTGGCAGACACATGGTACTTATGTCAGTGTCTGAAATCGATCGACTTCATTCTTGTTCACTACTTCCCTATATAGTGGACACAAAGGTCAGTCACTATATAGGGGATAGTGAAGAAGTGAACGAGTGAGCAGTGTCAGACACAGGGCTCATCTATGGTTGGAACTCCAACATACTAAATATTTAAGAGAATATAACCTAACTGAAAAGTCTGTGAAAGTAAAACAAAGTTGAAGTTGAACACAAGTTGAAAACAATATTTGTTACTATAATATCACATTGAGAGTATAACAAACGACTAACCTGAAACTTATTAGGGAACAGAGTTTGTGACAAAAAGTATTTGGTATAGGACTTGTTGAAAGTCAGTGGACCTTATGTGATAAGCCACACCTGTTATTAATCTGCTAGGACACCTGTGTGAATTTAAAGGACACACCAACTAAAATTCACCTTGGGACCAACTGCTAAAATGTTCTTGCAAAAATGGCCAAGAAAATAAAAATAGAAAATGTTGTTCGCACAAGTCAAATGGTTTGATATCTAATGCAAATAAAATTCATAATTTTACTTTGTGGCTTTAGTCTCCAAATAGGAATTTGTTGTATTAATCATTAATGCAGATCAGGAGCGTTTCATGTCATTTATGCAATGAGAAGCATGTCTAATAAAAAAAGAAAACCGCAGGGGGCGGTTACTGGTGTGCTTGCGTACAAGGCTGCATCCATCAGAATGCATGTCAGCTTGATGAAGAGTCTGGTGTGCGTGTGTGAGTGCACATCTGGTAGATTTAGGTGGAGAATGATGTGGCTGTCTGCTATCAGTTAGGCAGTTTGGCGTGTGTCAGGGTCGAGGGGTAAGGACGTGCGTGCGTGCGGGTCTGGATCAGGCCAGCATGTGTGTGAACGGTGTGTGTGGTGCTTTAGATGGCAAGCGTTTTGGCGTGTGTCAGGGTTGAAGGGAAGGAGATGAGAGGGGAGAGGAGAGAATAAAAAGGCGAAATCGAGGAGGAGAGGACCACACCTGTAGCTAGCACACTTCAGGAGTGTGTCTATAAAGTCATCCAGCCAAACAAACACACACAGAGACCACAGCAGGACTCTATGATGGACCTGTTCAATGAAAAAAAAATTCAATATGTGTGTGTGGGGGGACCAATTGTTCACACAACAACAGTAATAGCAGTCATTTTTGACATTGTGGGAACATTTTGTGGTCCCCATGAGAAAACCAGCTTTTAAATCATAAATGATAAATGATTTGATAAACTAATGATAAACTAAATGATGTTTATTTGAAAATTAAGGGTTAGGTTTAGGGGTAGGGTGAGGGTTACACCATACAATATACAGTTTGTACAGTATTAAAGACATTATGTCAATGGAAAGTACCCATAAAACATGGAAACCTAAAAAAAATTTATTTTCTTTTCTTTTTTATTTTTTTCTCTAGTAAACAAATGACACATAATTAGTAAAATTAGAAATTATATAATTATAAATAATAATACAAAATTTAAGGTCGCTTTATGGTCACTTACACACTCATTGTGTTTTCCACATTTTAGAACAATAGTAAGCTCATCAAAACAATAGAACAACACAAATGTAACTGTGAATTATATAGTATACAAAATAATCAAAACTATGTTACATTTTAGCATCTTCAGTGTCTGGAATGAGTATAAATGTACTCTTGCCATTTTATCAACCAGCTGAGGTCTTACTGTACCATAAGATGTCTCTGGTCTTGTATTGGCTGCGTTTGGATGCAAGTCATCTATAATACTTTTTTCCCATTTATATGCCGGCACAATTATATTTTGTCTAGAAATAGTTTTACACAAAACAAAACCTGTAAAAAGATTTCAGGTAAAGCCATCCTTTAATGGCATCTAAAAATAAAACAGAAGGTGGTTGGTATTTCTATGTCTATCAGGCAGTTCGTTCTGTCTACATAGATGGTATAGTCAAAATAGTGGCTATATAAGAATAAACACATACATTTTACAGCTGAACAAAAATAATACAGTTTTTGTAGTTTTTATATAACTTTTTAAATGAACTTAATGCAACCACTGACACTGTAAGAGATGTTTATTGTTTGATAGTAAAAAACTGTCCGTGACTGTATTTTCTAAATGATTTTTCTCATGTGCCATGAAGGGTCACTCATTGAGATGAATGAGAAGGAAAAGAGAGAGAATATGTGTGTGTGTACTGTACCTACATGCTTGCTGTGTCCTTGACAGCGTGGGGGATGAGGAGGATTTTCTGGCAGTGGATCTTAACAGCTGCTACAGTCCAGATATCTCATGGGTAGAGATCACTGTTCAGAGAGGGCCGCAAGGGGATCGGTTTTTGGTCTGATCTCAAAAAATCTTTTAAAAATACTATTCATTCCCAAAGGCTGACAGGAGTCATCCTCTCAGATCCTTTTGAGGAAATAAGTATGCTGCACATTTACCTTAAACTGTGACTGCACATTTTGAGCATAAATACTCTCTTCAAACTAATTTTTTATGTTTATTTTTTTTTTTATTAATTTTAGGTATTTTTAAAAATAACATTATTGTTAACATTTTTTATTTAATTTTTTAGATTATGTTTATTGTTGTAAAAAAAGCTCAAATATTTATACTTAAGTCTTAGACCTTTCCATCAATGTATAGTCATGATTAGATTAAAATTGATAGATTAGACCATCAGGTGTAACAATAATTTGTCATGTTATTCTGAAAATGTTTTAATTTGCCTGACGTCATCATTAATGTGACCTAGGTCTATCAATGGCAATCTATGGCAAATAAGAATGATTGTCTTAAAGATAAATCTCTAAAAAATATATCAATATCTGCGAAACTTTTGTAGTTTTTAACTTATAACTAGATTTACATTTAAGTACTTTGCCGTTAAATAAAGTACTCATTATAAACTAACCAATGGCATAAAATGTAACGCCTTAATGTTTCCAATTTACTTTTTTATATTTAATTATATATATATATATATATATATATATATATATATATATATATATATATATATATATCACTTTAAAGAGAAGAAAATTGAACTTTTATAATATTTAAATATATGCCATTTTAAAACGTTGCTTATAATCTGTGATGTGTACCTGCATTCAATGGTCTCTAATTATCATGTGAAATATACTATGAGCTTAAAGCAGTTTATAACTGCTTCATCACATACCTACCACAATCTGTCCCATTTTGGGTTCACCCTTAAGAATCCAACATCCTCAGTCAAAGCGATACTGCGTATGAAGTGTATTGTTTCTATATTAAAACACACTCAGTGTGCCTTTTTAAAATGAACATCCTGTCAAGAATACCCAACCACTTTGGTAAATATATTTTTACCGTATGTGTCCAAGGCTGCCTATGGAATTGACCTTGCGACTGTCATAACGTGCATTCGGCATTGTTGTTTATGGACAAAGACAATCTGTCATATGGTCACCAACTACAAAAGAGCATGTTATAGTTAAGAAACCTGTCAAGGGCAAGAAATTACTCAAGTATATCCAGACCACTTTCAGCTGTCTTTGAGGCCATTTTGATGTTTTATCACATATATTTTAAAGGAGCAGAACAATCTTTTCAGTTGCTCAATGATAATTAACAAGTATTCTGGGGTGCGTTTCCCAAAAGCATCGTTAGCCAGCTATGATCGCAAGTTTCTTCGTACCAGCATAATTCAATGTTTTAAGCGTTTCCCAAAACCATCGTTCAAACTAACATTAGCAAACAGTGTCGCAAAGTTACGTGGTTTGAAGGACAGCTGTGGTTAGGAGCATATTTTTTCTTGTTAATATACATGCAGACATATATCATACTCTTAAGCGAAAGATTTGGCAAGCAACATTGTGTGCGTTCTATATATCTATTCTATATAAACATACAAATTTCATTTTACTTATTTTAATTTGTCAACACTATTAAAGCGCTGTTTTTGAAAAGTGCGCATGTGCCTAGCCTACAAGCTTTAGGACCCCGGGGAATCCCTAGGCGGAGTGACGTAAGAGAAAACCTCAATCAATGAAACATCTTGAAATAAACACAACAGAGAACAAAAACAGGCTCACAAAATACAATGTACGTTATTCAGATGAAAAAAATCTGACATTAATTTGATCTAAATTTATTCATCAATTTATTCATTTATTTTCAACGCCACCACCTATGCGACGTCATCGACTGTTATTGAACCAACGTGGTTAAAACAACGGTTGTGCGATGAAGGTACTATATGTTTATAGGAAACAGTCGTGACTAGCTAGTTAGTTTTTCCAACGATGCATCGTACTGTGGTGGTTAAGCAGCGAGCTACGTCGTTGTTTAGGAAACGCACACCTGAGCAGTAGTTTTTGTCCTTTAAAAACAATTCAGGGATCAAATAAAAGTTAAAAATAACTTTATTTATTGCATTTATAATGACATAGTAAGTAATTTAGTAGTATTTTAAAACAACGAGGTATAAAAGGCTGTGGGTATTGGTTGGTTTTGGCTATAGCTTGTTGATAAAGGCCCATCAGCCATGATTATATTTACAATAAAGCATGTCTTTGGGTCCCTTATGTTGGTAAACTATAGTAAACTATTTAAACTGCAGTGGCCTTCAAAACTATTGGACACTTTAGTCACAAATCTATTTGTATGTCAAGCTAATTTAAATCTCAAGGTAAGTGACATTTATTAAAAAAAAAAACAGAGTCACAAAACGAAATTGCATAATTATCAATAATATAACAAATATGAAGAGCCATACCTGTGGTTATTGTGAAAGGACATCATCTGTGAATTTGGTAGGAACTGAATCATAAATCTATAAAAATGACATTGAAACCAATTTTTTTAAATGAAGTCTAACTGAAGAAAAATATTGCTGCATTTTACAGGTGTTGTATCAAAAAATTATTTATTATAGTTGATATGTCTAATACAATATATTGAGAGTTTGACATTTTAAGTAAAGTTAATTATATTACAGTGTATTTGGGCTCTATATTTAAGCCCATATGGGTGTAGATAGATGTGTGACGTCAAAGCTACCTGTAACTCTGATTTTACTCTAAAGTATCACTTCCAGAAACACCTGTTGATGCAAGTCATTACATTAAGCTATCCTGCCGTTTAATTCATGTTTTTTCTCAAATGTACTGTCAAACCTGCATGTCTTTGACATTCGTCTCCTCATCTCAGATTGGTTTTGCTATCAGACAGTGGTGTTTCAGCAGAAGACGGAGGAATGCTCGCCAAGCAAAAATAGTCCCGCTGGAGTCAAAGCATCGTGGTGATGTCTGCGTGCATGGCGTCTTTATTTTGCGCATCATATCAGGGACGGAGAAAAGCGCACAAATGCAGTCACAGCACTCCGGCATAACAAAACTAACCTTGGCAGCAGTAACTGATATATTATCACGTCTCCCACTGCTCCACATTACAATGTATTTAATTATACGTCTAAATGACGATGGGGGGCAGCTGCCACATACAACACAAATTAAAAATAAAGGCCTTGTAAAAAAAACATGCTGCACAAAAATACTTATTTTTACCTAATTAAATACTTAAATTAACGTTGCATTCAGTCATATTCAATTGCATTTAGTCATACTTAATTAGTTAACCTCTACTTAACCTACTTAAAAAGTTAGGTTTTTTAATGTGCAACATGACAAATTCGGTTTGTATATCCATAAGATTTTGTTTTTCATCCTAAAATAAATTGAATTAATTATTTCTGAAAGTAGTTGTTTGTTAATACTTACGAATGTTAATAAATACATTTGTTAAAAAAGCTTAGCAGGTATTAGCGGGCAATGCTAATTTAAAATAAAATGATAAAATTTTTGTAAAATTGCAACAATGTCACAAGATCAGATTAAATGCTCTCAGATAAAATTCTGTTATACTATTTTTTAGTAGAATTATTAGTGGAATTATTAGTAGAATTATAATACTAAATAATTATTTTATACAATTATTTATACTGTTAGCCGACAATATTGCAATATTTCTGATCAGCTCTTTGTAATAAATTACGTACGCACCCATCACTACAATAATGAAAAATGGAAATGCCCACTGTTTTTCTTTCCTGGGACTGATAATAAAACGCTGCGCTTGTGAGGACTGGAGCACATCATTCGTGAGGGATGTCACATGAGCGCGCTATCCAATGAAGACCTCTCCAATGTTTTGATTCAGAATAGAGGAAGACGGCGGAGAAACTGAGAAAGATCTCAGACCTGTATGATTTGCTTCTGTAGTTTGTATAAGGATTAAGACTGACCGACCGACATCGCTGCAGTTCAGTGAAATTGACGTTCATTTTAAGGTGCTCTTAAATGCTGGACGCACATATTAGAGGTGAGTATAACGCTAAGATTTTATTTCAAAAGTAACATGTTTTGCTTTTTCAAACGTGCGATCATTCTGTTTTTCAGTTAAAACATACAGTAAATCTTTATTTATATTTCCGTTTACAAGATTTGAGTAAATCCACAATTTGGCTATTATTAAAGATCTTTACGCGTCCGATCTAGGATACAAAATTGCTTCAGACAAGTGAGTAACAGATCCACATTGGGCATATACTGTACCAAAAGAGTAAATGCTAATAATTAATATAATTTAAAACGTTATATTGCCATTAGTTGACTTCACAGACAAAAACCAAAAGGGTTATGGATTTATTATTTAAAGCAGTATTGTCCACACATTTTGATATAATGATATGTGGGTTAAAATAATTGATTGCGCATATCATTGTATTTGTCTTGGTTCGTTTAGTTAAAAAGAAACTTTGGTGTATTTTGTTAAAAGTGTTTTCCTGCTTCATGTGGTAACATAAATGCATGTCAAAAATGATGTTTAATTATTAATATAATATATTATATCTGTGAAACAGTTTGAGTATTTTCTTATCCCAAATGTTTCCCTAAGATAGCAAAATGGTTACGTTTTCAGTAATTTTTACATTTAAAAAGAATTAAAGTTTTTTTTTCTGTATCACCAGCTATAGCCTACTGAACTGTCAAAAATCAATTAACCTCTCAGTGTCTGGCGTTTAGGCCTTTTGTGAAATAAAAGTCTGATTTTGCTCGTGGTGTGTATCGTACAGTGGGCGTGGGTGGGTGGACACATCCATAAAAGCATGAAAAGATGCAATATGATCAAATCTATCAGTCCCTGCATAAGAAGGTGAACAGATGTAGGCCTATTTGTCAAGCTTTTGAAATATCACATTCGTCGACAATGGACGGTCGGCTTTTTTGATTATCAGATTTTGTAATATTTTTTAAAAAAATATTTTTTCAGACGAATTTCTCGAATTGATAGGATACTTAAAGGTAAACTAAACTATAGTACGAAATAAATGCACATGCTGAATGTTTGAATGAGAACAAAAATGTAAATAAAAACAATCTTATTCAAATAATTTGCTCAATTCTTTTAATTATCCAAAAATGATATTGTTTCGTTTGTTTTAGTCAATTGCATAGACTATATAAATAAGAATAATTAAATTAATAATTATTTTTAATTAATATTGTCGTTTGTTTGACGCTTTTAGTCACAGACGCCTCTGTCAGGGTGATGGACTTCACACCAGATGAAGACCTGGAGGAGCTTTGCCCTGTCTGTGGAGATAAAGTGTCCGGATATCATTACGGGCTTCTTACCTGTGAAAGCTGTAAGGTAAGTATCGCATTTATCAATATATTTATTCAAATGTTTTGAAAACGCTTTAGCCTTTTATAAGTCTTATATCAATTTTAGTCTTATATTAGTATAATATGTCAGTAACAAGCATTATACCATTAACCACATAACATATTAACAGGCAACATATTAACCACATAATGCTACAGAACACAATAGTTCTATAACTATGCATAAAATATAAATGAAGTTTTCTTTAAACTTGTTGTTTTTTATAAGTAAAATAATTATCTGGTAAGCATTTTTATTGATGTATGTTGTATATAATAGTAATTATATAGTCCAATCGTTTGGTAGTGTGAGATTTCCACAATCTACCGGCTTCATATCCGATGAAATTCAGCCATGTACAACAGTGCAGTTGTGCAACACTTCCATTTGTTTGAAACACAGTTGACCGAGTCTCACAGAATATAAACCTTCTTACATTATATATTATTGCAAAACAGGGTTTTTTCAAGAGAACAGTTCAGAATAACAAGAGATACACGTGTACACAAAATCAGGACTGTGGCATTGACAAAACCCAGAGGAAGAGATGTCCTTACTGTCGTTTCCAGAAGTGCCTCAGCGTCGGCATGAGACTCGAGGGTAAGCGAAGCTCACAAACCAGTCAAATATATCTGAATGCTGTTTGCCGTTTTGTAATTTTTATTACCTTATAAATAAAATATTGTTTAAAAAGATGATGCCATATCCAATTCCACCCGCAGTTTTTAATCCAAAAATATCTCAAAATACCATGTAGCTATCTCTGTGAAAAGTAAGTTAAACATTGCTAAAAGTCATATTTAATGATTGATGTCATTTTTAGATCAGTAGACAACACATTTTTTTATAAGTGTACAGTAGTAGTAATATCCTTCAGAGTGTCTCTGCTTTTGCTCCGTGTGCGCGCGCTTCCCAGGCCGCGTGCAGAGAAGCACCTGTTTCCGCGCGCTCCTGTCACACATTCCTCACGCGCTGATAAGGCGCGCGTGTTCGTGTAGGCAGTTTTAAAGTTCACGAAAACCAGCGTGGAAAATGTCCATATGAAGGGAAATACGCTTTTGCTTTTTGTCCTCTGACTTACTTGTCAAGCGTTCCTTGCTTTATTTGCCATTTTGTTCACAAAACTTAAGAATATCTTTACTGATAGGCCTACTGCTAATAGTTTTAGATAAAATATTAGTTTGCTAAGCTTTTTTGTCTAACTAAAAGACATACGAGTATTACAAAATAATTTATAGTCTCTCTCTCTCTCTCTCTCTCTCTCTCTCTCTCTCTCTCTCTCTCTCTCTCTCTCCAGCTGTCCGCGCTGATCGAATGAGAGGGGGAAGAAATAAATTTGGCCCTATGTACAAACGTGATCGTGCCCTGAAACAGCAGAAAAGAGCTTTAATCAGAGCCAGCGGTTTTAAACTAGAGTCCAACCCAACCCTGTTATCTAACACCCAGACTGAATACCCCCTTCCTGGGTCACTCCCAGGGCTCCATCCTCCTTCCCTCTCATCTCCAGAGTATGACTGCCCTCCTTTCTGCCCACCGGCCCTGGGTGTGGCACTACAAAGCTACGGTTCATTCCCGTCCCAGTACCAGTACACAGCACCAGTACAAAGTCGATCCATTAAGGCAGAATACACAGACGCATACTCCAGTTCACCTGACTCGTCACTGGGGTACCCGTATCCTGACGGATACATGCCAGCCTCTCCACACACCAGCCCTATGAACCCAGGTTTACCCCCATTGGTGTTAGAGCTGGTCAGCTGTGATCTAAACGAGGAGCAGGTAGGTTTCCAAAGATATTTTATTCTTATGCATTTGTTTTTAATGTGATAGTTGTCATGAATACAGTATAAAAAGTGAAACGGTGCAGTTAATATATCATGATATCATCAATATCATCAACTTTTTGTGTATAAAATGTGATTTTTTAGGTAAGAGGAAAGATTTGTGCCTACCTTCATCAGGAGCAAACCGGCAGAGGAAAACTGGACAAACCACGGCCCTTTAGCCTGTTATGTGTCATGGCAGATCAGACGCTGTTCTCAATTGTCGAGTGGGCAAGAAGCTGTGTCTTTTTCAAGCAACTAAAGGTACAGCTTTGACATACTAAATGATGTTTATTTAAAAAATGCAAAAAGATTTATGTGAGGGTTATGTTTCCAAAACTTACATAAACCTAGAATATTTTGTCTAATCATATTTTGAAGGAAGTGTGCTATTTTGTCGGCAAGATCGTACATCTTTTTAAAAGATAGCATGTACGGACACCGAGACATTAAGATATTGTGTTGTTGTTAAATGGTTTGCTATTGTTTAGCTTTAAAAATAAGATTACATCTGCCTGTTTATATTTTGCTAGTGGTTTTGCTGATCTGTGTCAAAGTCAGAATGTCTTGCTCAATCAATCAGCACAGAGCTTTTCAGATGATTTTATTATCTGCTGTAACTTATGCAAGTCCTGTAATATTCTGTGAGGTTCTAAAACAAACGTTGATGTATAATTTCCATTGAAAAATGACAGACAAGCAGTGCAAGATGTAAACATGAACACAGGCATCAGATGAGAAATTGAAATTCTATGAAATGAAACACTCAGTTGCTATTCAGATCAAAATTATTGTTAGAATTCACAACGGATTGCTTGCTGTAATTCTAAAACAGATACAACGTTTCACAAGTAGAATCTTTGTTGAAACATTGTTAAAACATTTTTATTGTTTTCAAATAGTTGCACACGTGCCTTCACAGTGTTCCTCAACAGTACCGGACTGAATATTCTTACCTTAAACAGCATTATGCTGGAATCCACTTCAAGCAAAGAAATTTATAATGTTTTTGCATATTCACACCTGCATATGTCACATATTTATACAGTGCATTTTATTTTGTTGTCATGACAACTAATGTCAAGTTCTGCGCGCATAAAACATGTTGAAGTCTGAATGTGCATGCCAGGAATTGACTCCCGCAGACACACATCGCTTTCAGAAGCGTTTAATTACATTCTATGTTGCAGATAGCTCTGGAATCCCAGTTTTGACTCTTGTATTTGTTCTGCTGCATTGTCCCCAATTGCCAAAATATATCATGCTATGCAAAATATGCACATTTCACATTATGTACATACCTTTATGAGTACATACTTCTGTGTTTGTACCTTGTACCTTGAACACTCGATTGCACTATACAATAATATTCTTACCCTGTGCATATTTTATCTGCCCAAGACAAAAAGTAACAAATATAACAATTCCAACTGCAGGGTGAAAGTGCAAGTGTGGGCAAATGTAAACATAATGTGTGTTAAGATGGAAGTTAGTGGGCAAGGTTATCTGTGTGTGGTTTTTCTTGGCAAGTTTGCATCAGTGATAAGGCGTCTAAATGTTAAATGTGACTTTTTGTATCCATACACACACCTGCTTTGCTTCTGAATGAATGAGGTCAAGGTAGTTTGGCCTAAAAGGTTGTCGGGTCTAGAAGCAGTGGACAAGACTGGACTGTAGAGGGCAGATGTATGGTTTGTGTACAGAATATTTAACCTGTTAACTGTCACCATACCTCAGGAGAGACACCAATGTTATAAGGTTATAATGTTCCCTATTATCTTTTTCACTGTTGATTTTTTTTATTTTTGACATTTTTTTCATGACAAAGTTCAAGACGAAATAAAATTTAAATTTTACATAAAATTTTCATAAAAATATAAACAAAAATTTTAATTTTACACAAATGTTAACATTACTGTTATTTATAAAATACCTAAAATGAAACAAAAAAAAAAAATAAAAAATGTAGTTTGGCAGTGCATTTTCATGTGTATACTCAATTTCTGCAGTGACAATTATCAGGTTAAGGCAGCTTTTCACAATAACTCTCATTATGATATCTGTGTGTTTTGCTGGTCATTTGTGTGCAAGAGCAGTTCTTCAGAGTCTTGAATTTTAGAGTCAGAGACTACACTTTCAGCTTGTTGTGTTTTAACGGTTTTCAATGACTTGGAAAAAAAAGACTTGTAAAACTGGATCTTTACTGGGTTTACTGGATCAGGAAATGTTGCAAGCCAAGTGTGAACCTGTGTACACGATTACTACAATATGTTGGAGCCTATAATGGAGTTTCGATAAGAGAAGAGGGTGCTGATCAACCTTGCAACTAGTAAATCTTTTTTACTGGCGACCACAAGTAAATACTGGTAAATGACTGGTGAAAAATAAGATAATTTTCAATATAAATCTTAAAAAATAAAAAGACAACGCAATGAATTTGCACCTTAATACTTAACTTACTCTCGAACACTATGGTTACTATGATCAGTGTTGTGTAATCAGTTGTGTTTCCCCGATTCAGGTAGGAGATCAGATGCGACTGCTGCATAACTGCTGGAGTGAGCTGCTGCTTCTGGATCATATTTGCCGACAGGTGCATCATGGGAGAGAGAACAGTCTGCTGCTCATAACAGGACAGGAGGTGAGATTTTCCAGCTGTGATTGCACTACATTGCACTACTACACATTTTACTCACTCATTTTTTATTTAATGCTGCTAGAATTCCATCTCTATTCATTATTCCCTGCTGAATACAATTGTACTATCCACTTGCACAAAACACATCCAGCAAGTATGTACAGGGTATGTTGTGTTTACATCGCATATTGCAACTTTGTCAATAAATCTGAATTCTGAATATGATTCTTATAAATTCATTTATTAAAATTATTTTAAACTATGAAAAATATGAGATTTTAATGTTGCATAGCATTGGATGCATTTCCAGACTGATAACTACAGTAAATGCCACATCTATTTATAACAGCGGTCTGCTTTGTAACGAGAAACAGCACAGCAAATGGCCCTCAGAAGAAACATAAAGCTAATAAACACACACAGCACAATACATAGTATGTTTCATGTTTAACCATAAAGTTCCCTAACAAAGCTGTTGTTGTGTCGTGCAGATTGAGCTGTCAGAAGTATTATCAGACGCAGGACTGACTCTAGCCAATCTAGTACAGAGAGGACAAGAACTGGCCAAAAGACTTCAGCTCTTACAGGTGGACAGAAGAGAGATGGCTTGTCTGAAGTTTCTTATTCTTTTCAACCCAAGTAAGTATGGCTGTATTCTTATTTATTCCCATCTACTATACACCAAAAATATGTCTTTCATTGACAGCAGGGAAGTACTGAAACACAGGAACAGATACTGTATCATAACATTTTTAGTTTAATTCAGTGATCATTTAGGGAGTAACTTTCCAGGAATCTGATAATATATACACATCCCAATCTTGCATATTTAGTAAAGAAAGTTTCACTGTAATAAAAAACAGAAAATGTTGTATTTGGTGAACTGGTGAGATCTTCTTTTTTGTTATTTAATCAGTTAAAGGGGTCACATGATGCGATTTCTTGTTTTCCTTTCTCTTCAGTGTGTTATGTAGCTGTTTTTGCATTTATAAGATCGGCACAATTACAAAGTCTCAAACCCAAAGAAATATTCTTTGTAAATGTTAAGGCTCAGCCACACCTTTCTAAAGCAGCTCGTTCAAACACGTTTCCAAACCGCCCAAATGTATACGCAAAGAAAGAAGGGGTATGTTTTATTCTTGCTGTTGTATTGTTGCCGCTGGCGCCGCCATGTTTTGGAGACGCGGTTGTTTTTCAAACATGGTAAGGGGCGTAACATTTCCGTCACACACTCACGATATTCGGGCCAATGACAGTGCGCCGGATCATTGGCCAATCAGAGCACACTGCGCTTTTCAGAACCATAGAAATATATATAATAACTAGGCGACATTGGCCTCTGGATCGTACGTCAACGCCGCGGCCATCTTAGCTAGGTCAACATTTCCATAACTCTCATTACTGGACTGGAGAAAAATGACTGTTTTGTGTGTTGTTTGGGGCTGTACAAGCCACCGCACAATTTAAAACAGTTTTCGGGAAATTACCATTCACATGTAAGACTAAAAATTATTGTTTTTGTTTATATTTGGTCATTAAAACATTTTGTTGACACTATTGCAGTAGGAGTCAGACTATTAGCTAGCGATAGCCTATTTAACTTCAGAAAGTTTTTAAATTCTTTCAGAAATAGTTTCAGCTTTTGTCATATTTTCTATTATAAAAGTAACCGAGTAACCGAGTAACCGAGATAATTCGTTTATACTGCAGTTTTACTCTAAAAATCGAGTATGCCAACCTACTAGTTCTAATGTATCATTATTATTATTAATATACATATATGCAATATACATATTACTATTATAAATCTATTATGATATTATATTATGGCACAATTCACAGTATTTATTTTATTGTTATTGTTGTTCTGCAATTGATTTCTTTATGATTTACTTTTTGACTGTTGTCAATAATTATTCATATAGTTATACTACTGTACATATTATTTGCTATTTCATATTTATACTATATTACAAATATATTTAATGCACTTTAGTTGTACCAGAGAGGATCTATCAGTTATTGTCTGTTTTTGAAGTATATATCTGTAAATAAAGGTAACATTTTAATTCTGTGAAAAAAAACAGAAAGTATTTAAAATACATTACTATTATATCAGTATTTCAAAGAGAACAAGGTATGTTCTGACCTGAAGCCCAAGAAAAACAAAAACGGTGAGATTAATGACAGAAAAGCATTTTCCTTGGTTGGAAGACTTTATTTATATTTATTTTTACTTTAAGGGTGCCTCCACAATTCTTAACCAAAAGATTAAAAGCCCAAAATATACATGACAAGTGTGCAGCTCTCGCAATTCCTTATTAAATAAATATTTTTCTAACTATCTTGTTGTACTTTCGCGATTTTACTTAACTGGAGATTGTTTTGGATACCAGGTAGGTCATAAAACACTGATATCAGTTGATAAATAGAAACGTTTTATTTTTAATCTTGAAAAATTGCAGCTCTACCGTTTAGTTGCACTTGATTCAAGGGGACTCATGACCGAGCCAATATGGCGGACGCGTTGACGTATAGCAGCAACGGACAGAAGCGGCCAATGTTGCGTCTAGGTATTATATATATGTTCAGAACAATGGGCTTTTTAAAAATCTATCCATTTCAGAAAGGCGGGGCATAGAGGAGCAACAATAATCTCTGGTATGTGTCAAATAATGACCTCTTTAATAAGAGTCCCCTTCAATAGATTTTCATTTATAAATTTTTATATATAGTATATAGTATATATAATATAGTATAGTTACAACAGCAAAAAATATCGTGAATACAGGTTTCAAATGTAATACAGCACCATCTAAAAACTGTATTTTTCAATAGTGGTACATATTCTTGTTGTAAGTTTAACATAAGGTGCCTAGCAACGAGCCTTTTTTCAGATATTTCCAATTGGAATTTCATTAGCCACAATAAACACACCATCTGAAAGGAGAAGAACTGCAATTGAAAGCAAAAGAATTTGTCGTCTCTCTATTTCACATTGATTTTGTTCATTCTTTAGCTAAATGAAAGCAGGTTTATAGAGTAATTTGTGTCCTTCAAATGGTTTGAAAAGGTTATTCAACATTTTAATTACCGTGTGAATGGCGTTTCTGATGAGTTCTGCTAATGCTTTAAAGTGCTCCATTAATGGGTCAGACGATTGTCACCGAACACACACATACACTGAAACGCTCAAAGATAACGTACCAAAATAAATGAGATATGATGGTATAATGCTTTCTCTCATTTAGATGTGAAGCTGTTGGAGAACCAGCAGTTTGTGGAGAGCATTCAGGAGCAGGTAAACAGCGCTCTGCTCGAGTACACGCTGTACTCGTACCCTCAATGTGTGGACCGGTTCAGTCAGCTCATACTGCGGCTGCCGGAGGTTCGCTCGCTCAGCGCGCAGGCCGAGGATTATCTGTGCTACAAACACCTGTGTGGAGAAGTGCCCTGTAACAATCTCCTGATAGAAATGCTTCACGCCAAGAGATCTACTGCGGTGTGAAAGTCACGTGAGTGTCCTTTTGAGAGTTCAAGCCATGTGTGCTGCGATAAGTGGATGGGGAACACTGAACACCTTTCCAAAGTCTAATAATTTCATATGGTTTTTTTTTCCAATTAAACAAAGCATGACAATCACAAGAGGGATACAGAGATGACTTTTTTACTGCTTTTAAAAAAAAAATAAAATCGTCTTTTTTATTCTGTGGGATATAAAGATAATTACATCTATATAGTGTAATTGACTCTGATGTATCTTTATTATTATTATTATTGTTACTTATATTATTTCTCTTGTGCTTATGTACAGATAATAGTCAATGGACTGTTTATTGTTTGTCAAATCCATTTTTCAGTGACTATTTAAGAATGTTAAAAAAGTCTGCCCAAAAACTAATCAAATTCAGAGTATTTATTAAAATGATTTTTATTAACATGTAATATTGCTAAAACTGAAATATTTAAAGATAATTTTTACATAGATTACAGATTTACATGTCTTTCCGTTTAATAGAAAAAAGGTTGCAATAAAATAATGAAAATAAAATGCATGCTGCTTTTATTATTAAACATAATACATGATGGCTGAAGAGACAGCGAGTGTGTGTTAAAAGAAACGGTCTTTTGAATGGACATGTTTCTATAGAGTGCTGTGGCCAGACATGCGGCTTTTCTCTCGAGTGTCTCTTCAGCGAGGCAATAAAAGAGGTTATGGGAAGGTCAGAAAACATTCACACATGTTGCCATCCTTGTGAGCTCACAAAAGGAAAGTGTAGCTTTTAAAATCTATTTAAAACCTTCTGAATAAATATTTTATTCTAATTTGTTGTAGGTCAGTTCATTCTTTTTTCTAAAACCGGAAATAACAAACTGAAATTGTTGCAGCTCAAATTCTTACAGAGTCTTACAGAGTCATATGTCCACAAATGACTACAGAGAGCCATCACAATAATAAGTTTAATTGTGAGAGTAAAACTGTAATACTGCCGTTTTCTACATTTATAAACAATGTATAAAAATAGGGTATGCCTATTACAATAAAATATTTTTTACATTTATTCATTATTCGTAATGGCTAGTAGAATTACTAGTACAGCACATGACAATAACATAAAAGTCACTATCAAAGTACATTTCCAGAATTTATGAAAAAAATTCCAAACAGGCACATTTGACACTTAAACACAAATATTAAATAATGTGTTATTATTCCTTGTTTGCATTCATACACTGACACTTTGCACAAACAGCTGATAGGTTTTAATGTCCACAATGATTCGTATAGAATACTGAATCTGAGTCGCTATGAATGGCTAAACCCATCAAACTCATTCATTTACTAACAACAGAATTCTGTGTCTGGTCACAAATAACAGTGTGATGAAACTCTGCCAAAACATGTATGCAACATTAAAAATACACGTAAAAGCCTGTATGTGTCATGCCGGCTGCAGTCTCATAGATTCCTCACTCAACACAAAGATTCAGTCCTGGGAATGAGAAAGCCTGGAGAATTGCGGGGGAGGCAGAGATGTCTGAATCTGCTCTTGGGTGTGTGTGTGTTTTATTACACGCTGAGTCTTCATCCCAGAATAAGTCCAATAGTGTAAAGCTCCCCTTAACAACCTGTGGTAAAGCAAAGAAGAAATTAGGAAATAATTTTTTCTGATAGTTTTGACCCTTGAAATGCATATTTTACTCTAAATATGCCAAATGACAGAAACACAGTCAGTTGTAACTTATTTACAATTACAATTATTGCAATTACATAAAACAAAATGCTTTACCTGAAGGTTTAAAAGCCGTCAGCTGAACCACCTGAAATGAAAGAGGCTGCTGTGATATGAACGAAAACAAAAATCTTTTTTAATAAACTATTATGTATGTTTTTCAGCTAACCTGATTTCCATTGGCTGCTTTTAATGAGAAACTCACAGTGTCGTCCTCTTTAAAACGTTCTGATACAGAGAGAGGAGAAATGATGTTACACAAAATAATATTAAAGACAAAAAAAAATAATAAACACTCAAATTTGGCAGCAGATTGGACATATACTGTATGTTTCCTATACCGTTCTTAAAGACGAGAGAGCTGGTCATGGGTGTCGAGCTTTCACTGTTGTCTGGGCTGGATTGAGTTGGCAGACTGTGTACCCATGATGCACTGGGAGATTTTTGAGAGTGCATGAAAGTGGCAGGTTGAGAGCAGTTCTTCAAGAAAAAGTGATATCAAATGTGAGATAATTATTACTTATGAATGAATCATTTAAACAACATATTGTAATAAGTAAGTAACAAGGTAATGCTTACTGTAAATGACAATGCTTTTCGTTTCTCCTGAATTCGTTTTATTGCATTTCGCACCTACATGAGGAAAAACAGTAGTAAATTCACGGTTCTTAATGAAAAACTATGGAGTAAACCACAAACGGCCATACCTCACTGTTAAAAACGGCATACACCAGGAAAATGTACAGACCCTAGAGAGAAAATGCTTTAGATTATGATCAATAAATATTATAAATATATTTACAGTTGTACTATATTTTAGTTATGTATTTAATTTACCCAATTACTTTAAGGGTTAATAAAAACAAACGTGTTTAAAAATGCATTAAACACATCAATTTTGGGACAACAAACATTGTCCATAGCTATACTTTGCATTGTGCATTGACAATAATTTTTACATTTTGACATTCAGAGACAATTTCCGAAATTGTGTATTTATTAGTAATTTTGTGTATTTACTGATAAAAAAATTATGTGTATATGGTGTAAAAAATCCACATACTCGCTACATCGAACAGATCCTACCTAAAACATTCATGACAGATTTGCACTGGCTAATTATATGAGAAGAGTTTCCGTCCAGTGATGAATCCAGCTCATTAATCTCTTCTGTCTCTCTCTCTCTCAGCATGTCTCTCCTCCATTCTCCAATCTATCTTCTCTTTATCTCTTTCTCAGACACGCACAGTAAATCTACATTAACAAGCTCTGGTAGAGAGAGCACGGCTCACATTCATTATGAGAGGAAGGAAGAGAGAGAAATAGAAAAATGCTACATGAATGAGCTACATGAAACCAAAATAAGAGATAAAGTAAAAGAAAGTTCATACGCAAATCAAGCGTGAGTAACAGGAAGCCAAATACAAAGAGGTCTCTCTCTCTCTCTCTCTCTCTCTCTCTCTCTCTCTCTCTCTCTCTCTCTCTCTCTCTCTGTCTCTCTCTCTCTCTCTCTCTCTCTCTCTCTCTCTCTCTCTCTCTCTCTCTCTCTCTCTCTCTCTCTCTCTCTCTCTCTCTCTCTCTCTCTCTCTCTCTCTCTCTCTCTTTCTATTGTGCCGTGTATTACCTGAAAACCATTGAGTAGGATGAAGAGATAAGTCAGAACCACAGATAAGTGTACCAACACTCCACACAGCCACGTCAGACCTAATACTGGCAATAAGATCAACACTGGCCGTGTCGCTGCCCTACACATACACAAATAGAAATCATTTGTTACGATTACAGACATTATATCTCATCTACTGCTTAGTAAGGATGGGGTTACCAAAATGAATTAATAACAAAATAACTGTGCGCATAAATCTCTCTCTATGCTTAACTAGATACAGTAATTTTGACAATGCTTCTGCTTCTTTTCCTCTGTTCCTTTATACAAAATCAGGACAAACAAATGTTTGTGGAAATTTCATTCTTGTTGCAACATATTATCTGAAGTCCAGGTGGCTGACTTGTGAATGTGAAAGAAAAACACACAGGCTACTGGTGAGATATCAGCAAAAATGAGAAAAACTGAACTGTTGCTCACAGTTTTCTGTTTTCAGATTCAACTACTATTTTCGCTTTTATTTTTTAAAGGAATATAATATATATATGTATATATAAAAGAAAATTTAAAAATATATAATCACCAGGTCAGATCAAGTGTGTGAAGTTTGGAATCAGAACTGGGCGTCAGCATTTTTGACCTGCGTTTTGCACTGGCCACTGTCACCATAATAACTCGCAAAAGCACCACAGCATTGACCTAACAAAAGAAAATCATATTGAACATGAGAAAGTATTAAATCATACTATACTTTTTTATTATTAAGGCAATATCATACAAATGTCAACCTGACCATGAAAAAAATAAAGGTTTTATCAAAGGTTTTCACCATACTGATAACTCAGATATCAATATTTGGTGGTTGCCATGTGAATTTTTAAAGCTTTTTTATGTTTAACACATGATTTGTCATAGTCCTGTAAAGTGATGTTTTTTTTTTAGAATTGTCACATCCATAACAGTGCCTATTCTTTATAAATGTGCATATGAAAAATAAAATAACTATTTTATATTCTTTGAAGAGACATCTCTTCTTCATTTGTTGGGTTATGGTTTGTGTAATTTTTTTAATTTACAGAAATACTACAAAGAAGCTGCCTCTCAAAAACACATGTTCCTTTTGTGTCACATATTTTTTCTGATGTCTGGACTCTATCAACAGGGCTTCATTAAAATAAAAATGTACATTTTGACTGAAACTGTCTATGATGCTGCAATTGTCCTTTATTTTTGACCTGGGCAATTTTTTTTCATTTTGTGGTACTGTACCTTTAAGAAATACCACCTTCACATGTAAAAAAAACCCCTGCCATTTATGCAACTAAAAATATACAGTTATTAAATATGTTATAAGTTGTTCTTTGACTTCGAAATCAGACTTTGGTTGTAAATATAAACTGTAAATCCTGAGTCACATACTAATTTTTAGGAACAGCACACTTACAGACACGACAAACAGCACGGGTCCTGCAAAAGCCCAAATAACAGCCGACTTAATGTTCAGCCAGCAGTACTCCTCTGCCTTGTAACGGTTCATAGTAACTGATAAGGTTATAGCTACTATTACAACCGGCAGCCCTAAGTGAGACAAAGCAAAAACGTGAGAGGGTGTTAACTACACACAACATTAACCAGATGATAGACACATGCGGGGTACTCACCCCAACCAAGCACATAGTAGAGCTTCATTCTCTTCTCCTCACTGATGTTAACAGAGACAACTTTACTCCATAGCAGCAATCCCTCCACCAGCATCCAGCAAAAAGATGAGAGGAAAAACAGGTGGAGGAGGGATGTCACCAACCAACAGGCTTTCTGCTCAAACACAACATACACACGAGGTCATGTTTAACATTTATAACAATTCATAACCTGCTGTTAGTTTCAAAAATAGATCTTCTACTTTAATACCAAGATTTTTAAAATAAACGTTCTTTAAAAGGATCTTTACAGTGATGCCATAGAAGAACCATTTTTACCTTTTTATAGTCTAAACTTTATCCACTACAATAAAACTTTTGTGAAACAGAAAGTGAAGGTTCTTTATAAAAACGTATAGCCAAAATTCTGCAGTTCAACATGTAGATGCGCGATTTTGTTTTTGAAATTATTAGATTATCACCCACTGTCCCTAAAACCAACTAAAATATTAATGGATAAAAATACGTACCACATGTTCGAAAAACTAAAAAATATATACGTGAAAATTAAACAAAACTGATCAAAAAGATGTTTGTTTAAAAATACACTTTTCAAATAAGATTTTTATATATAGATTTTAATGTTAATCAACAGTGTAAACATATGCAAGAGCATTTTGATGAAGATTTTGGTTAACCATTATTTTGTTGTCTCAGTAACAGTGCATGGATGGGTGAAATAAATCAACATGTCAGACAATATTCATAGATTTTACAGAAATCCCACCTCATTTTCAGCAGCCCAGTCACTGAATATCAGGAGTAACTGAGACACAGCCAGAGCCACTATCAGGTTTTTGTGAACTGTGGTACGATCTGATTTTGGAACACTAGAGGGAGACAGAGAAAACAAATAATGCAATACCCACGGATATGTTGGACGTAAAGGCAGCATTATTCTGTAGGAAGGATAGTTTGGAGATCACAGACATACTCACCCAACAGCGACAAAGAGAATAAATGTAAAGAGGAGTCCACATAGAGACACGCCAGAGCCAATAAAACTGAAAATCTGCAGGCTCGTCTCATGTCCATTAACACTCTAAAACACACACAAAAACTGTCTGAGAGCACAGATCACATCAAATGTAAGAAATATTGGCAATTCAAGTCCATTTCTGAACGTGAATTTCTTTTGAATTTAAAAACAAGATGCAGAATTGTGATTGTAATTTCAACTGAAACAGAATGAAATTCACTGCGAGTTTGTTTATATTAATACATACACAACATCATCAGGGTGATTCAGAAACATGAGATTGCTAATATCACAAGAAATATAACATAATACATATATATGACAAATATAAGTCATGTATAAGGTTCAATAAATGATGTAAAATTACAGATCAGACAACATGGTATAATTTTTTATAATTTCTAAAATGACTGGCTCAGACTGGGTAATGTGGATGCACACCCTAAATTAGCTTTAATTTAGTCACATAAAGTGGGATATTAAGCATTTTAAAATGTATGTCGTTATGAGTTGTCAGTCTCTGGCTCGGCTGTTACAGTACCAGCAAAATTAAACCACTCTTTAATTAATGTACAGCATTTTGACAAGCCTGTTTAACTCATCATTGAAGACTATTTACCAACCACGCAGAACACTCTTACCTCAGAATCATAGAGCTGTAACAGCACGGCAAAGTTTGTAGTGTGGTTACAGTAACAGGAAGTCGAGCTATCCTGAGTGGAAATAGTGGAACAGCCCTCTTCTGACCACCCTCCTCCCTCTGGCCTGAGGTGAAGAATAAAAAAACAAGATTTACATAAAAAATAAACAGAGAGCAAAAAATCACTAATAAGTGAAAATCTCTCACGTGAAGTCAAAATCCCAAAATACGCATTTTCCTTGTTTGATTTTCTGTGAAGTTTTCTGGTAAAAAAAGGAAAATGAAAATAAGTATTTTAACAAAAAACTAAACTAAACAAAATAAATTCTCTACAATGTCATTATAATGACCATTGTAACATATGAAATACCTTATTTGTGTGCTGGAGTGTGAAGTGTACAGCCATACTGACTTTCTGTCCATCTCCCAACACTGTACTGGAGATTATTGATGAGCCCAAGACTTTTCTGATATACAACACAGTGTTTGTCAAATGAATGAGCACAGGTTTATTGTAAATGAAACTGAGCATGTCTTACCTTAGAGAACCATCACTGGCTGTAGGAGGAAGTGTATTGTTCTGCTCGGTTTCCGAGAGACATTTGAGAGAGCTATACCATGTATTCAACAGAGTCACTTTTGTGTAACCTAAACAAGAAAGGTTACTCTTACATAAAAATTATAGGTATAATAGAGCTAGAAAATGAACCCTTTCACTGGGGCACTCAGGTTTTGCTGTGCCTCAGTAAATCATTGCCTGACTTTCCTACGGATTGAACTTTACTATTAACATAATTTAAAATTATTTTAAACTTGAAGACTGATTGCTAGCCCCACCCACTTAGTGGGCTCCTCCTCCTTTTCTTTACTATGAAATCCTCAACTTCCTGTATATTAGACAATAATTCATAATACAAAAAATTGTATAATAAATTTCACCTATTGAAAATATAAAATCTCATATGTTATTCATAAGGCAAATTTCCATCTAAATTATTGGCAAGTAAATTATTCTAAAGGTCAGGTTGACTCGCAATACCTGGATAAGTCTGTGGTATAAGTTTTAAGTGCTTATTATTAGGGAATAACATACAACTGGTCAATCAGAATAAAGTATTCCACAGTGCTGTGTAATAATATGTAATATTTTATAAAGTAAATGTAGTTTGGAATATTCCTACCATTGTTATGAAGCTCCTCCATATCTTTAGCTTGGATAGAGATGCAGTCACCATTTTTAACATCTGTCTTACAAAATGCAGAATCATCTGTATTACCTGACAGAATCTTGTGCTGGACCTGCAGCTCTAAAAACAGATGACAGTAGACATTACTTGATTTTTGCTGAACATGGGTGTCTGTAGCTTAATTTGTGCCACTGTGTAGCTCACTGATATTGTTGCTGTGTATCTGCACACTGTCCCTGTCATTCATCAGCAGAGGGTTGAGGTTTGTCAGCATGAGGTCTATATTCTTTATCACAGCCATTGGCCCCCTAACTACCTAAAGAACAGCGCAAACAAATTTGTTAATAACTTAATAATGGAGCATACACATGAAAATGCGATTTTTTTTATTATTTTTTAATCTTTCATTTTCTTTATTTTAGGTGTTTTTAAAAACAACATAAACATTTTTATTTTATTTTTTGTTTATGTTTGTTAAAAATATTTATTCTTGAGTCTAATATCTTTCCATCAATATATAGTTTGTCAAGATTATGTTAAAGTTCAACTATGAAATTTTAAAGTAAATAGTGAAGTAAGTGTTCCACCTGTGGAACAGTGACAGTAAACAGGTTAAAGATGATGTTTTCAAGTTGGAAAATTAAAAACAACAAACCAAATAAACAAACATATACAGTAGTTCCCTCCCATGAAAAACTCTTTTGTTAACTTTTTTTTGTTAAAAATCAATTTGGCATATTTCTAGATATTAGGTTCAATTAAATGAGCATTTTTGATTATGTTTAAAGTATATTTTAAATGATTCATTAATGAAAGTTAATATAAAGTATTGTTTATTCACCTCTTTAATGCCATGCCATGTGGCAGTGTCTTGGCTGAGGAGTGAATCTGCCAGGTTGATGAAGCTCTGACTCAGTCTCTCAGCATTCTGACTCTGGTTGGCTGTACTGGGCAAGTTAGCAGCCCGAGAGAGAACATGCATCAAAGAAATCATGTCTTTGCCCTCTAGCCCTTTCGGTTCCTTCGAAACAGCCTGCTCAGACACGTTTAACAGATGGGAAACCGAGGTCCAGTTCTGACCGTTAGCGAACACATCATCTGCAGACTGACAGAAGCAAGACACAATACAGATTAGATAAAATAA
This sequence comes from Beaufortia kweichowensis, assembly GCA_019155185.1. Taxonomy (NCBI): domain Eukaryota; kingdom Metazoa; phylum Chordata; class Actinopteri; order Cypriniformes; family Gastromyzontidae; genus Beaufortia; species Beaufortia kweichowensis. The sequence continues at coordinate 12,800,708 of CM032806.1, forward strand.
TAATTCAAAATTATTCTTTTTAATAATTCTGGTGCAAAAAGTTACTTTCAGAAATAGCACAAAATAAACATGTTCATTTATATATGTACTGTAGTTTTCTATTTTTTTTATTTTGTTCTGATTGTTATTATTATTTTTACCTCACTTAATTTTAATATTTTATTACTATTGTCAACAGTCATGACCTTAAAACGATTTTAATAAATAAAGAATACTACCATTCCAAGCTGCTTGAGATTTTTCATGAAGCTGCTTGGGTTGGACTTAAAAGATTCTTTAATATCTTTCATCTTCAAGTAGCATTCTGTGGGCCAGAGAACACTGTTAGATTCAACAACGACACCAAAACGTTCACCACGAAACATCTTTAACCTACACACCTTTACTGATTTTGCAGATGAATGGATATCTGTGTGTGCAGAGTATATTGCTGTCTTCTTGCTGAACAATAGAAACACTAAAAACAACACAATCCTCTTTCTTTATCTGTGGTGGCTTCTGGGGCTCTGTGTAAACACAGCAAATAAATATAATTCAATATATCTGTACAATTCAAAATAGATGAAATGATAAGTAAGAATCGAAAACTATTTGGACACTTAGGCTATAACAAAATATTAAAAACAGTACAGCAGTATTTAACTATGCATACTATTTATGTAAAACATTTCTTTGTTTGTTAGACTTTAATGCTAAAACAATCGATATACAGATTTAAAATGAAAGCAATTTATTTATTTACACTTTCCAGGTGAATGGATGATGGACACATGGAAAGATAGACAGAATGGACAGATGGATGGATAGACATATGTATGAATTAATGAATATATGGCTGAATACATGGATGGATGGACCGAAGGATGAATAGAAATTTGGACAGATGGATGGATAGACAGATGGATGAATAATTGGATAAATAGATGGATAGATGGACCAAAGGACGGATAAAAAGATGGACAGATGGATAGATAGACGGATGGATGAATAAATGAATGCATGGATGGATGGAAGGGTGGACCGATAGACGAATGGAAAGATGGAAAGACAGATGGATGGATGAATAAATGGCTGAATACATGGATGGATGGACCAAAGGACAAATAGAAATTTGGACAGATGGATGGATAGACGGATGGATGGATGAATAAATGGATAAAAAGATGATAGATGGACCAAAGGACGAATAAAAAGATGGACAGATGGATAGATAGATGGATGGATGAATAAATGAATGCATGGATGGATGGAAGGGTGGACCGATAGACAAATGGAAAGATGGATGGAAAGACAGATGGATGGATGAATAAATGGCTGAATACATGGATGGATGGACCAAAGGACGAATAGAAATTTGGACAGATGGATGGATAGATGGATGGATGGATGAATAAATGGATAAATAGATGATAGATGGACCAAAGGACGAATAAAAAGATGGACAGATGGATAGATAGATGGATGGATGAATAAATGAATGCATGGATGGATGGAAGGGTGGACCGATAGACGAATGGAAAGATGGAAAGACAGATGGATGGATGAATAAATGGCTGAATACATGGATGGATGGATTGAAGGACGAATAGAAATTTGGACAGATGGATGGATAGATGGATGGATGAATAAATGGATAAATAGATGGATAGATGGACCAAAGGACGAATATAAAGATGGACAGATGGATAGATAGACGGATGGATGAATAAATTAATGCATGGATAGATGGAAGGGTGTACCGATAGACGAATGGAAAGATGGATGGAAAGACAGATGGATGGATGGATGAATAAATGGCTGAATACATGGATGGATGGACCGAAGGACGAATAGAAATTTGGACGGATGGAAGAATAAATGGATAAATAGATGGACAGATGGACCAAAGGACGAATATAAAGATGGACAGATGGATGGATAGACGGAGGGATGAATAAATGAATGCATGGATAGATGGAAGAGTGGACCGATAGACGAATGGAAAGATGGATGGAAAGACAGATGGATGGATGAATAAATGGCTGAATACATGGATGGATGGAACGAAGGATGAATAGAAAGATGGACAGATGGATAGACAGATAGATGGATGAATAAATAGCTGAAAACATGGAGGGATGGGTGGACAGATGGACGAATGGAAAGATGGACAGATGAATGGACAGATGAATGGATGGACGAATGGAAAGATGGACAGACGAATGGATGGATAGACGAATGGATGGATAGATGAATGGATGGATAGACAAATGGATAGACGAATGGATAGATAGATGGAGGAATGGAAAGATGAACAGATGTATGTATAGACAGATGGATGTACAGATGAAAGAAAGGATGGATGTACAAATAGACGGACGGATGGATGGATGAAGTTTTAGATGAAGAATTAGTAAGTAAACAGATGGATAGATGGAGGGATGAACGGATGGATGGGATAATTTGTTGAAAATGATTTTAGTTTACCTCGACAGTTGAGTGTAGCAGACACATTCTCAACAGATGGATGGACAGTAAGGTTCCAGTGCTCCCATCTGTAGATTTCTCTGTGATTGGTCAGCTGTGAGCAAGGGTCCAGCACCTGCACCTGTTTCAACTCCAGAGCCACATCCCAAACATTTAGATCAGTCAAGTTTCCAACAAATGGCTCTGTAAAAGTTCCACCGAAGGTATCCTGATCCTGTCCCACTATAAATATCCCATCTCCTTGGATGTCTCGGGAAGCGGCTGTCCCTGCCCCTTTCCCTGAATCTTGTTCTTTTCCATCCACATAAATAGCCCAAAATTCATCACTTCCACGCCACGTGACACAAACATGGTGCCAGTTCTTGTCCAGGGGCAGCTCGGCTTTGTAAGGATGATGTTGTCCTTTTATAATTAAAGCTAGCCGCACTTTTTTTGCCTTATTTGACTTGTCTATCTTTCCGCGCAACTGGAATTCATTGATGAAAACAGGCGCGGCATATGAGAAGACAGTGGAGATGTCCTCGTGCTTGTGGTCCCACTGGACGCGCACGCAAACGCTCACAGCGGACAGCGACGGGAAAGAAGCGTTTACACGAGCAAAGCCATCCTTAAACTTGAAAGATAAACCTGGGAGAACTGTTTCTGTTGAGGTTTAAAGAGATTAACAATAGACAATAAAATGAAGGCATGTTACAGTAAACTTTCACTTTCACAACAAAGCCTTACTTACTTTTCTTGACTTCGGCCTGATCGGCCTTTTGGTTTTGTGTATTTCTGCGTTGAAACCAAACCTTCAGGTTGGATGTGGAAAGCAACTGCCGGGCTGCTTCCTCATCCTCTTTGATTCCTGAGGTTGTGAGTTCACTAAACTGAGCACTGCAGTAACGCAAAGCCTGTTCAAAATCCAAAGACGTGTTCACAAGCTGGTACACTGAGTTTTTATGGAACACGAGGTTTGAGTCATCAGTATCTGCAAACAGATGTGTAAAGAGTGAATTGGTATTTGAACTAGCTAACAATGAGAAAATAAGAGAACAATGAGAAATATATTTTTTATTAGTCTTTGTTAATGTTAGTAAACGCCACAACAATTGTATATGTTCATTTAGCATTAATTGATATTAACAGACACAACATATGTTAGTAAATGCTGAAATGAACATGAACTAAGGTTAATAAATGCTGCAGATGTATTGTTCATTGTTAGGATATGTTAGCTAATGCATTAACTAATGCTAACAAAGTATTACTGTATTATCTAAATCTCTCTTACAGTAAGTCAGGCTTTTTTTGTTTAAGAAACTAGGACTGTTTTCATCTTCAAAGGTATATTCGATCACTTAGCAGATGCAACATTTTACCAGAACAGTGAACAATAAGACAAATCAGAAAAGCGTTTTCCTGTTAGAGAGGATATTTCTGTAATAAGGGTCTAATAGACAACAACCAACAATCTTGCAATATGTTACATTGAAATGTATTTGCTGGTTTGAAATCAACATGGCAACAATAAAATCACAAATGTATTTAAGTAAATTTACTCACTTTCTGCCACGTCCAACTGTTCACACATACCCATGATCTGTATTGTTAAACATGCAGACAAAAGCACCAAAGTTGTTGCAATTATTTCCAATAAATGTATTTTAAATTAATAATAAAAATAAATACATTTGGTAGATTAGAACAAGACAAGTTTCAACAATGTAAAAACTAAACCTTACCATTGCATTAGCCAAAATAACTCCAAAGAGCAACGTGGACATCTTCACATCTGAACAAAACAGGACAGAGTTGCTTTAAAAAATGTGATGAAGATGGAGACAAAAAGAAAAAAATTCTCATCAGGTGTTTGCACTGCAGTTCCTTCTTTTAGAGAAAAGCAGAATTTTATAAAAATTATTCTAGTGTTCCTCAATTTGAACTTCCTTATTCTATGGTAAATATGTTTACCATAGAATGTATTTGTGTTATCAACCACACGTCACACAAAACTAAGCATAATCCTCTGTACTTAAAAAATTAAGAGATTTGACTTACAGATGCATTTACAGTTGCGTCTTCTGTTACTTGCCATGTGATGATCTTCAGGATTTTTAGACCAGGCATCCATATGTTTGTTTGTTGAATAACACAGAAGCATGTGTGATTCATTTACTGTACATGTAAACCAGCATACTGGCCTAAACTCTTTTCATCCATCAGTTTGCAAGTATAACACCCACATCCAAATCGGTCTCATCCAGGTTGAACAGCTCTTTTATTCCAGTGTGTGCGTTTGTGTCTCTGGGAAGGAGGTGAGCACAGACCCCCTCGTAGATGTCCAGCCCACCAGCTCGGCCGTCATTTGGTACAACGCTTTGTAATGCTAATGGATCTCATTTATTAAAGTAGACTTCTTGCGCAAGCAGTGTGAAAGTTGGCACACCGAGTTCATCGAGAACAGCAGGAGACCAATGCCTCCGTTTCTTCATCAACACCACCTTTACCAACACACCCTACAATGCTTGAATGAATTGTCAGAATGATCAAACACAGTAAATAAAAAATAATTTTATTCATAATGCTTTTTCCTACCAACTAGGTGTGAAAGTAATTCCCAAAAGGAGTGTTGTTTAACCTTTTTCTTGCACGTTGCATTGAAAGCCCATCTATAAAGTGTGTGTGTTTGCCTAACGTTTAGTGTCCAGGAGGACACAACAAAAGCAGTGACATGTCTAATGCACAGTGTACACTAGGGTGTTAAAGAAAGGGTGCTATTAGTATTCACTGTAGGCTGGATCTCACATCAATGTAGATTCTGTCCTTGGCACCAGCGAGGAGCTTAGTGTTTGCAAGCCCCAAACGGCATATAAACTTGTAATGTTAAACCGTGATCAAGTGCGACTATTGTTCTTTTGTAAATATTGTATTCTTAGCCCAGGTATATAGTCATATATAAAAGCACAAATAAAATAAATAAGGCTTTCAGAAAGTTTATCAGTAACCAGCCATTCAGAATTTCAACAGAATTCCCCTCTCCACATAATGTATGACTCTCCGGGCCTCAACAAAAGCTTACGGCATGCAGTGACCACACACTTGCTGGAACAGTTCCTCAACCTTCCTTTCCCACAAAGCAGATGTGCCAAGCGGGGGACTTGGACACCAGCCGTCATCCTATCATTGAGAGAAAATGGGATGAGTACTTACTACTACAAGAAAATGTGCAGTGGTACAAATGCAATACATTTGAAAAAAATGAACACATTATTTTCAAGTCAAATAGCTGTTTTGTGTACAACCATTCTTGTATTGGTGCAGGTTAGCGATAAAAATTGCTATCAAAGATGCATGAAGAGAGAAAATTAAGTTCAGTTAATTAATTTTCTTCTTCAAATTTATTTCTATAGCACTTTTTTATCATTTTGCAATATTGCTGCAAAGCAGGTTTACATGCAAATACTGTAGATGGTAGTAACTGAAGTAAAGATAGATGAAGATTTTAGTTGGCAGCATTGTAGGTTATTCAGGTTTAACCATTTTCCTTGTAAAAATTAAAATAATGAGTTATATAAGTACTATACACAAAACTAATATGTAACTAATCATATTCACACATGCATACTGTATATTATATGAGGTATGTGTAAAATTATGGCAATTATAAAACTATTTACTGTATATACTGTATATATTCTATCATATAGTTGGATATAATTATATATCATTGCATAAACCATACATACAGTATATTACTGTATCATATATATTGTATGCAATGATTTAGTATACTACAGTAATTCAAAAACATTTTTGTCATTTTCATTACGCTTGACCTTTAAGTAGGAACCACTCGGTTGAAGTTCCATTGTTCAGAGTTGTAACACCTACAGCTGGCAGCCATACTGCAGAGAGTAAGTTAAGTTTCAGGTTTAAGACTAACTCACTTAATGCTCTAGCGTGTACAAGACAGCGCAATGAATCCCGGATCATAAAACACAGCACTGCTTGGGACTTAAATGACCTATTAGTGCTTTAGTGGGAGGAGGAGAAGTTCAGGAATTTTCCAAAGGGAACCCAGAGCAACAGACAACCACAGCGTGAATAAAAGCAGAGAGCGGTGCCTTTTAAACACTTGCTTTGTCATGACAGATGCTCAATCACTCGCTAACCAGCTGATTTGTAGTTTTCTCAAATGACTCTGACCTACATCCATGCTAGCTGTGTAGCGGTTCAAATGAATTATGGGAGTTTGAATGTGATTATCTGTTCACCTGTACTCGCAGATGATGATTGTATTTGTTCATGTTTCTCTTTCATTGCTCACTAGAGTTCTCAGTGAGGAGTATTAACTTAGTCTTTGACCTAAATGAAACATCCTGGAAACCACAGCTCTGTTCATTTGTTTTTTGAAAGATATTATAATTTTTTTAATTCTATGATTTTCATTTCTTGACTAACTCCTTGTTAAAAAGTCTTTTGCACGAGAAAAGAAGCTAATGATTTAAAAGTTTGCTTTCTATTTAACCTCATTGCTGTCTATGAGAGACATATTTTACTTTCAGTTTAGTGCTTTGGGGGTGTTTTTTCATTGACATTTATATTCAAGTCACTTGTAAGCAGATGCTTTTTTAAAGACTTATGAAACGTTTGTGTTAAGTATTAAGTATTAAGTTAGTACATAAGCAAATGACTTTACTTAAGCTATTTAGGTTTTGTAAAGTCACAGAACAGAACGAACGAGGAGTATAAGGGGGAAAAGGGAAAAAAAATCGACACATCACGACTCCTTTTCCCGCAAGTCCTTCCCTTTTGCTTTGGATCCATCCACATGCAGCCAGCTGCTCTTTTGAATCAGCCCAGACCCAACAAAAGCATACAGACATTTATCTTCCTTTCCTCAACATAATACTTCAATTCAGTGACAAGCCCTTCCTCCTCCTCTTCTTCACATCCACTGTAGCCTACCGTCACCATTGCTTCTCGCACGCATTTCCATGGTAACATTAGATGTCTATGAATGGCATGACAACGTCAAATAGTATTCGGGCCTACAACAGGAGAGACAAAAGCACACGTAGAGAGAGGTAGGGAACTTCCCACAAGAACCCAGAATGAAGATCGATACTTTTATTGCATAAAATATGAGTTTTTAAAGATACGTTTATGAAGTTGTATGAAGTATTACTGAACAAGTTTGTACGTGCCAATTTTATGATGGAGCAACTAAGATTTATTTCTCTGACAATCCTACTGTTCACAACCACATAAAACCTAAAAAGATTTTCATTATCTGGAATGACCCACATATCATTTTCAAGAGGAAACAAATAATTCTCACACTTATACACAATGACCAGCAACACTACTGTACGATTCTGATTAGGCTAGATGAAATTCAAGTTGACGTGCACATTTTTGAAAGATAAAATACTGAAATGTTGTCCTATTTACAAACATTCCTATCGAACACTTTGTTCGTGGCATGTTTGTCAAGCCCTATCTGGCCACAGCAGACACGCTTTATGACCACACTCTCTCTCTCCACCATTACTGCGGCTCTGTCGGCCAGCAAATCACCATAGAGACGCTCTTTCAGACGGTCTGCCATAAACGCTGAGGGCGTCAGATAAGACAAAAGAGGTGAGAGAAGAAAAGATCTGGACCAATCAGAAGATGCTAAACAGCTTTAGGTGTGCGGATTCTGGACGGTCTGCACCGATCACATGATCAGTTTGTCCTAACTGACCCCAGACTTCAGATGTATTTAATGAGCCAATGAGAAAACAGATGTTTGAATGGAACTGAGTGGAACTTTCATCATTTGCCAACAGCCTGTGATACTTTGTTTCTGTGTTTCTTGTTATAATGACAATATACGCAACAACATGTTAGAAATGTCAATAGAAATCTATTGTCGTTAGTGTATAATTGTCAAAATTTTTGTCACAAACTTCTCAAAATTGATGTGTAGTAATTTTTAGTAAATCAATACGTGAGTTAAAATTGTGTGACAATATTTACACATATATTATTATAGTTACACATTTTGCCGATACAGAATTAGTTATCATACAGTTATTATGTGTCACAGACACAGAACTGCGAAATTCTCTAAATATTTCGTTCCAAAAACAGCATGTTTTTCTACAGACTTTATATTTACTGTAAGAGAAGCAGTGTAGTAAATCATCTGGCCTTCTGACACACACTGACACCTTGTGGCAACTCAATGCAATACTCCATTTTTCTAGTGTACATTGTCTTAATGCAAATATACAGTATCCCAAAATCTTTCTCTTTATTTATTTTTTAAATTTATTTACTGAAATTTTGTAAACAGCACTCAAGCGTTAGACTGACAAGTTAACACTAAAAGTGCAGTTGTTAACTGTAGTGAATAACAACAAATGCCATATTAAACATTCAACGAAATAATGATTTATTAAATGATATACAAAGAGGAAAAGCATTGCAGGCACAAGATTTCATTCACACTTATAGTGACACCTGGCGGTCAAGGTTGGCACAGATTTTTGAAAAGGAAAAAACATGCTTTAAAGATGAAAGAAGGATTTTTGAAGACGAATTAAAACAAATTTTCAGGACTTTGGACCAGGATAGAAAATAAGGACAACTTTTTTCATAATGTTTTTTATGTTGCTGTTCAGGGCTTGCGTATCTCAAAATATTCACTATAGCAAACTGTATTAGATTCTAGAGTTCTTTAGTATTAACTATTAGAAATTAAGTTGTACTAAGTCATAAACTATAATATTTATCATGGTTTGGTTTAAAAACTCTGTAGTACCTAGGAATTTAAATAAATCAATTTTACTACAGTAAATTTACCATAGTAAATATTACAGTATACTACAGTATTATTTCATGATTACAGATGAAAAAATTTGATTTAGATATGAAAAGTCATAGTTATCGCCATTCTTGACACAAATACCATCGTGTTGGACTGAGACAGCGGCAGGAAGATGAAAAGAATCATGCAAAAAAAAAAAAAACATCAGAAGTAAAAGTTATGGATTAAAGCTGAAAAATTAGATTTTGATGTGAAAGTCATAGTTACAATACTCTTTTTTTTTTGTAAATGATCTATGTACTTTTTTAAACAGTATGTAGTTGTAAACAGTTATTCACAGAGGTAGGTTTTCTAAGAAAATAATTCAATAAACTTAAATAATGTTTGTATACATTTGTTGATATTTTCCTTAGACAAATAACTGTTTTATAACTGTCCCAGTCACAGCATATTATTGTAGTGTACTGAATTGTTGTGCACCTTTTTTTTTGTGTGTGTGAGTTCAGCTTTGCGTAAGATTTGACCAGGCAATTTTGGCCAAATTTGGAGCCGGTTGTAAAAACAGCCGAGCATTACATGCCCGAAGAAACAGGATAACCATGCACAGGTGAGCATGTTGGAAACTTGGCTTGTGTTTATGCTTTATAAGCTTTTATGCTATTAGTATTACTATTGTATGCCATACTGTTTTATTGTGTTAGTTTAGCTATTGTAATTTTTAGCTCTAGGTAAGAGTGTTTAAGATAAGAGCGTTTACAGACGCACAGTTTGCTCTCGAGTGTTTACTGACCGTTCCAATATGGCGGCACATAACCAGGCACAGAACAAACTTGTCATCGGGGTGAGTGTTGCAAACAGGCGAGAGTTGTTGAAATCAGTCTCTCTGTAAAAACATCTTATGTGGCAGTATCAAAAAAAAGCGTAATATAAAAATCTAAATAAAAATGTGTAGACATTGTCATGGTGTTTGTTACCAACACCAAATACAGACGGCTGATAATATAATATTGAATAATATTGAAATTAGCTGAGGCATTTCTCCTTGATCAGTTTAATGATCTATTCATTATCTTTTTAAGTATAATAAAGATAAACATAATTAGATTTGTAAAACATTTAAATCGTTTAAGCTGTAATACATATTCTATCCACATGAGGCCACTGCTGTACTCTGTACCACCTCCAGTAATGCGCTGCAATGGACTATATGGATGTTGTTGTGGTATTTTCAAATCCCTGAGTTCGAGAATTTTGAGACTCTACAGCAGTTGAATAGACACAAAGTTAGAACTAGAAGTTATTTATTTTATTATTTTATTTGATTGTATTTACTTGTACTTTCATTTCATTAATATAACTGGATATGTACAACTTAAATCATCTTTCCCGTTTGCTGGACGTAGAGTTCGAGTTTGCCTGAATAAGCGGGTGTACATCACGGATATTCAGTTCAGGTAAATCGTGAAGGCAGCGAGTGTATAAAGACATCTTCACAGATGCATTGACAGTTGACCGGAAATGACTGAGCTGGCTTATCTAAAACCAGGAAGTAACTGTGCTTATAGCGGATTGACACATACATGGTCAAAAAAGGAGAGAAAAGGAAAATGAATCCTCCTGGCCTTTGTTTTATTTACAACCACAGGTGAAAAGCATTAAATCTGAGCCTGATAATTAGGTTTTATATCGTGCTCATTATGACTCACTTCCAACAGAAAGACATTTTAAAGTTGAGTTTTGTAAACTCTTGGTTCTTATTACAAGCAGGAATACAGAGAAAAGCTCTTGGATGCGTAGATGTATATCAGCTATCAACAATAAGATTTTTTCAATGATAGCAAAGATAATTTCAACCTGAACATGATACGTTTCATAACACAATATGCCTGAAGTTCTTCTACCTGTGAGATAAATGATTGAATTCTGCCAGTATTAACTTGTATTGTATGATATTATATATAATATATAATATGTAATTATATATAATATAAAATATTAGATCTGTTGAAAATTGATGTAATATTATAATAATTGAAAAAATTCATGAAAAATTAATAACCAAAGACAATTCTTTTCAGTCCTGTTTTGTGATCATCATCGATCAAACTGATCAAACATCAAACTGAACTTAACAGGGTTGAAGGTCAGTGCAAAAACGACCGAAGGCTAAACAGTATTACACAGTTGTTTTGCTCATTGTGTTTTCACATACTGAGACAGACGGCATCTTTCTTTTGATGTGGGGTGACCGAGGGCTGAGTGTGATCCAGGTGAGCGTGTTTACATTCTCTGCAGGGGTCACAGTTAGCTTTTGTCAGATGAAAACCTCTCATTTTAAGGAGCTAAGTCACAGGAACGCTCTCAGACAGGGTGGATGTAAACCACTAGGAAGATTAGTAAAATCTCTGGGAACTGCTTGACAGGGATACATTATTGGACTACAAGGCCGGTGGACGCCAGCCTTGACCCATCTTTCTCTTGAATCTTATAGTTGCAAATTTCTACAAATATGACAGATATTTCTGTCTTAAAATTATGCCTGAAAACTGCCACTAACTAAACTTAGTGCTTAGGTTGGTGCTTAGTTGCATAAGCAGAACAAAGGTCATGGGTTCGATTCCCAAGAAGCACACATATATAACTTGAATGGACTATGAGATAAAAACATCTGCCAAATATAAATGTTGCTTCTTGCATTTATAATTGCAGTATAAGATTATGCAAATATGAATGCCGTATGCTGATCATTTTTGACTGGTTTAAGTCTTCGATATCTAAAAACAGTAGTAATTGTGAGAAATAATGACACAGTTACAGGAATTTTAATTCAATTTTACATTTGTGCCACCTTGCTTTTGGCTCCTGATTGATTGTGTTGCTTGCGTCAGGCAATAAATACCTAAAAAACCCGAACATCAAATATGCTGTGACATTAGTGACGTATTTCTCCTTTGATAAGTGATGGCAGCTTCAGTCATTAAAAGTTCTTAAAACCCTCATTGATCAGCATAATGGCGTAATAACCCCATTAACATTTCTCAATGTTGATTCACGCTTTCACGGCTTATCAATCTCGCAGGGACCACCGCATCCAGCCGTGCGTCTCACAGACTCCTTTTGTGTGCAGTCTCATGTCTGTGTAGTGGCTTCTAGTTACAAAGCGTGTTTGGGGATGGGAGAGAGGTGTTTTCTCTGTCTTGGAATGCACAGTTTTTGCAGAGCCACCCCCACCCCGATCCCCGTCAGGTCGCCGGCCGGCGAGGGAAAAAAGGCGTCCGTCCACGGACGTTGAACTGTGGGTGACACCGGAGCAGGAGAAACGCTCTGGAGGTGGACGGGGGGTGCAGTTGCACGCTTGTTTTATTGCCTGAAGTGAGCAGTAGAAAGAACACAAATGGCAGAGAGGTGAAGAGGTCGGGAACATAATTCTGTAATGCACAGATAAATCAATGTGTGCACGCACAGACAGTTACAAACACCTGATGTTTCTTTTACAAACAGATCGCCCCCCACGCTCATCCGAGCTGGCATCCACCTCTAGCTTTTCTGCATGTGCAGAGCCATACCTAGTGTGCAAAGCATAGGCTGTTTCATTATTCAGTTTAGTAGTAGTAGTGATGGTAGTAGTACCATCACTTAATCTGTGAAAACGTCCACCAACAAATATATGATCTTCACTTTTTCATCATAAGAAGTTTTATTACTTTCATATTCATTTTTCATTTGGTGATGTAATGTGGTGTTGACTATCTCTAAACTGCAGATTAAGCCACCATGATTTTACCATGAACTTGTGCTGTTTTTACCAATTTTACCATGTGCTGTTATTTTTTAACATATTATTTCTAATATGTTAAATAAAATATGCCTCAAACAAGTGATGGTGTATCAGGTCTTTGAGTCATAATGTACAGCATTTTATTGGACTAAATCTCCTTCCACAGAAAGAAACGCAGAAGAAAAGACTAAAGGATTTCAAACGACTTGTTTTCAAACAATTTCTTTAGGTTTAATCTAATCTAGTCTAATCTATTCAACGTTTTTACTAAGCAATATGCACATTTAAATCTAGAATTTTTAAGTTATGACACAAGCTTTCTTCTTGCAAATAAATACAGTTTCAACATTCCAGAAATCCAGAGCCGTGAACAGACCTTTATTTCACATCACTTGGCCAGGGCAACATGAGGACATTCACACCTTGTTAAGTTTTACTACTTGTGCATTTGTTTCTCTATTGCCCTCTTTGATGTGAACTGCTCTTGCTGTAGCTGCAAGGAAATGAGCAGAAGATCAGTCATGGAAATGAGTGTTCCATATATATATATTAATGTCCTATACTATTCTCTTAATTCATATAGGTTTGTATTTAATGATTTAATGTTTGTTTTTATTCCAGTTTTCAAGTCATGAAAATGGATCCTAATAACATAAAGGCTTACCTGGTGTTATCATTCCTTTAGCAGAACAGCAGAAGGTCCACATTGCATTTAGGACAATAATTACATTACTAAAAACATTACTTCATCCCCAAAGTTCATTGTATCAATCCAGTTGTGTCTACATATACTCGTAAAATTCCTCGTGTATTACTGACATTAGTGAAAGTCATCCAATCAGATGTAAGCTTGCAAGGTCAATAAAGCACTTTACAGTTTTATGTGCAATTTATAATTTTATAATTAACTCTCACTGGAGTGTGGCCAAATATATTTAAGGCCCAACTTAAGGTGAAGAACACTGAATATTATTACATATTTCTGATTCTTTGTCCTAAAAAAATAATGCATTCTCATTTCGTCACACTTGGGTGTAGAGATAAAATGATGGTGAAGTGCAGAGAGGATTCTGCAGAGTACTTGTCAGTCGTGGCTTGCTTGGATTGCTTCACTTTTGTGTTTGGAAAATTCTTTCCTTTTACCTGTACACGAAAGGCTTTCCTAAATTGCATGAAGGAATGTAAAGTCAAGTGATTAAGGGGAGCAGTGAGCAGGTGATATTTCAGTGTAAGGGGTACTTAGTACGTGAAGCCTGACTGGAGGAAAAGAGAAAGAGAGAGAATTTGAGGCTGTGTCTGTCTATAGGTGAAGCTATAAGATCAAGTTCTGCACAACTCATTGACTGGGTTCAGGTTCGATAATACCAAGGAGGGAGGTTCAGGTTTCCCTTTACAATGCACAGAGTTAGGAGAGAACACCTGGCACATAGGTGATAAATAAAATACATTAATTATAATAAAATAATTATAATTTCACTGATATTCCTCAAACATGTTTGTGTGTACTTCAGCTGTCATTTTTCAAACTTGATTTTGTAGATACTTCCAGCCTATTCTATATTTTTTGTAGTTTAAGTTTGAAGATTAAAGTTTGAATTGAATCTTATATCTGCACATTTAATTGTGCTTATGTCTTCTCGGTATATATAATTGAGTTAAAATTGTTCACATTTAATTCAAAATTGAATTTAAGAAATTTAAAGAAACGGAAACATAATAGCCGCAATACATTTTATTAAAAATAATTAAATATTCAAGATTTAGGTATTTCTGTCACTCATCAAATAAGCAACTTTAACTACATTAACTCCTAAAATAATTCTTCGCTTTCATTAAAGTACACGAAATCAACTGAAGCATTGATGAGCCATTAGGTTTCTATGTCAATGTTTTATTTTTTGTGCAGCTAAAAACAAGATGCATGAAAACGGCAAACTGGCTGTGATGCGACATTTTATTTATCTAACAGTCTAAGCGTAAAACTCTCTTTTATCCTGCCTTGCATTTTGCAAGCCCTGTCATTTCCATCAGTTATTGTTTTTCTGATGTTGGAGAGAGATATTAGGTTTAGGAAACAGTGTCTGTACAGAGAAGGAGAGGGGAACATACCTGATACACAGATCTGCCACCTTACTGTGTGAAAGGCCCCTCTTGTCCCGTCAGGGGTCTGAATGTGGGATTAAGGCTTTTGAGCATACCTGCATTGTAGCACCTGAATGTGAAAGAAAGGCAGCCATTGTGAAGGCCTGACTTCGACGCCGTGTCTGGCTCCCGGCCCACCTCTGACTGTTCCTCCACCTCCCACCGCCAATTAACCATCCAAATCAAACCTCCACCTGAGAAACTAATTGATTCTTACTGGGCTTTTGTATGAAATTACATGCTGTTTCCCTTTTGCCTATTCAGGATGGACTCTTTGGCTCAGCTTGTGTCTGATTTGAGCAGGCATGCCTCATTCTGTTTGGTTAAGATCGAGATAAACCAAATCCCTGTAATGATGCCCCTCACCCTGCGACTCATTTCAGCTTTTTATAAAGGTTACGTGCGTTTGTGTATTGAAAATGGCCCAAGGGATGGAGGCGTGTGCGGAAAGACCAAGAAGGATGATAGAGGTTATATTGTACAGTATTTTTATATACAGTTGTTATTTATATGATGGCAAAAGTTCACTTTGTATATATATATTTTATTATTTTCATATTTTATCATTCAAGTAGCAACTTATTTTAATACCGCATTGTTTGTTTTTGTGAATCAATCATTCAAAGTGAAATGAAAAATAACAGGCACTGTAACAGGTTTATTATAATAATATGTCTTTGTAAAAATATTTTGGGAGATATGTAGCTGGAATGAACAGTATGATGAGAGACTGTCTTGACAGTGTCTGTCTGTGTATTTGAAACCAAGTGTGACAGAGCACAAAGAACTATACACAGGATTATGTGATGGACAGCTAAGCCATTTCCACATATCTTGCTACTTCCCAAACACACAAACACGACAAAAAACTGAGACGTGGAGACAAAAACCACGGCTGATATTTTACTGGAATTCTCTTGTCACATGGACTGACATGTAACCATTGACCATTCAGAGATGTGTGTATGTACATGCATGTTTTCGTATTTCAGGCTGTCTGTCTCTCCACCTGTGTTTATGTTTTCAGGGCAACTACACTGCACACTCGGGCAGCTGTAGTGCAAAAAAAGCATATAGTGTAATTCTGTTTATTGCATGTATGTTTATTTGCATTTATGCATTTGGCAGATTAGTTTATCCAATGAGAATGATATATTTTAGGATTATGTGTATTCCCTGGAGATTAAAACCATGAAGTATATTTATTAATGATCTTCTTCACTGTAAAAAATTCTTTGTTGCCCTAAATTTTAAAGTCCAGTTAACTTGGCTTTGTAAGTCATTTAAACAGTTTTTGCATTATTTCAACCAACTATTTCAACTTCAAGTCATTTTAACTCATCAAATTAAGTTACACAATTTCAAGTTTTTTATGAGTTGAAATGACTTGTAATTATTTGAAATAATGTAATGTATTAATAAATGTATAAAATAATATTCATTCAATAAAAATAATTTTCACTTTAAATGGGTGTTAAAACTGTGCACAAGGTCTGATGCAGAAGATGTGCCAAAATGTATAAAATATTATTAATGTAAAATTAATAATGAGATTTGAGAGATACAGTAAAAGAGAAAAATTCAGTCAGATTGAGATTAGTAAATAACAGCATTAATGATTTTTTTTCTGTTTCTTACAAAAAAATCTACTATATGATTTCCCGAAACTTATGTGGTCATATGGGACATTTTTATGATGTTTTGTTGAAGCTTAACAGCCACTCATCACTAAATGCAAAAATTTGGTTTGGTTTAATTTGGTTAAAATGTGATTTTTAAGTGAAATATGCGTCAATAATACTGATTTCAATTAACATGAAGTTGCTAATAGCAAATATTTATGATGGCCCCAAAAGTGAAGATACAGTACAGTTATTAATAATAATATTGATGATGCTTGGATTTCTTGGATGTATTTGTGACTTATTTGTCCTTGTCTCTGTTGGGGGTCCTGTAGTAACTTGTAGGGCCCTCTTCAGCGCACACATCCGCACAGAAACAAGAGCTCGGAGAGTGTCTCTCGATGAGTGTTTAAGTGCTGTCTGCAGCGGTATTCTGTTACTCTGCTCTCTCGCCGACCTCAAACACACACACACAGCATCAAAGCCCACTCTCCATCACTGCCTGTGTGCTGATGTCAATGTTAGAGAGAGCATTTGATTTGGTGTTTTAAAGAGACAAGTCTTCAATTGAATGCGTTTCCAAGAAGTCAAATGCTAAGGTTTCCAGCATTCTCACATTTCAAAAAGAAAGTTTAATGACATTATGCGTGAAGGTCGCTCTGCCTTTCTTTTGTATAAAATTGCTTTTGGGTTTTATTGAGTGAAATATTTAGTCTTTTCCAAAATGTAATGCCTATATTTAGTACCTACAAAGTGAAGCGGGTTTTCCCCTCCACACCACAGAATAGTCCAAGTTTCATTTGTTCACACTGGGAGATTTTTTTGGCCTGTCCTGTTCTGATTTTTGTAGTCTGAACAGGAAAATAACACGGTATCAAATTATTCATCTTATCAGCATAAATAGCAAAAACATCGTAAACATTATTTTCTCTAGAAAATGACTAAAGACACCATATTATAAAGCATAGCCAGTGGGGAACTTGTTGAGTCTGGCTTCTCCAATGGTTTTTCTCCACCATTTCACCTTTTCACCACACTCTCTGTTGCTTTGTTCATGAGGGAATATTGACATTACCTGGAACATCTCATTTTTGGATGCTCTGTTGGTGTAGCTATGTTTGTAGACGGTAATGATATGTAATATTTGCTTCTTGCTCAAGTCACTTTTAGTAAGCTTAAGATTCTTTCATGAGGTAAACAGTAGAAACTGTAAATGATTTAGTAGGTTATAATTTATATTATTAGTCAAATTTCAAAACTACTTTCATTGTAAAAAGCACTACTAAAATAAAACATAAATGAAAATCAGATTGTACAAGCCAGATCTAAACCACCCTCAGATGGGGTTTGAAAAATACAATTCAAATCCAAATTTCATTGCAAAACTCATTGCAGTGTGAATGGTCATAAAAAAACTGAAAAACAGATTTGTCCACATAAAACTTACAGTTAGTATAAGGAATTACATTTATTAAAAAATAATAAATTGCAATGTAATCCAAGTCATGCAGTAGTGTCAGAATAAAAGTTTTAATATAATATCTGAACAAAATGATATTTAAAAGTTGTTTATAGCTACATACAGAAGCAAAAAGGTTATTCAAAATAAATAACATAATCCAGCTGTCAGATGCCTTGTTCAGAGATACCAAAGTGTTGCTTTTATTAGGTAATTTTTCTGTTGAAGATGTAAAAAAAATATTTAAATAGGAGGTGACCAAATGCTTCCAAATGTTACTAAAATTGGACAAAAATGCAAAACAGTTGCTTTTTTAATGACAAATAAATGCTGAATCAAACACTATTTGATGAGAGGTCATGGATTTTCTGGTTAGCATGATCCAGTTAACTTCAACCTACAATGTAACTCTACCTAGCAGGCATCTTTCTGTATTGATGTCACTTTGACAGTAGTCATGTATTTTAATGAATAGGTGAGCTACTGCAGGAACATCCTCCCTTTCTTCAGCTGAGCACAAACTATTCATTTTATATTAAACAAAGTCCTGTTACCTTCTTCAATGCGATCCAAAATGTTGAAGCTTCAAGGTCCTGTATCATGCTTTTTATAAATGAATGTGTACCTGTGTGGCATATAGCACCATGCTGTACCAGTGCAGCCACAGCAACATTAATAAAGGGACAGGTAGTACATAGCCATGTACAAAAATTTGAATATTTTCCCCACAAGTATTATTTTTGTTTCCTACGATTTCTAGATTATCCATAAGGACTGAATTGATTCTTAGAGGATTTTTATACAATTGATTAAGATTCTTTGAGACTATAACATGACATCAAACATGAAACTATAAAGCAAAAATTCTGAAAAAGGCTTTTCTTCATTCTTTCTGCTTTTATGTCTTTAAAGCGGGTGTGAGCAGGAGGTCATGGCAGCGAGAGATGCGGCTGTAGATTGTGAAGGTGAGGAGATCATTCAAAGGGAAGAAGGACCGAGAGAAAAGGAAGGTGAGGAGAGATTGACGGGGAGATCAGGGGTCAGGGACAGGTAAGAGGGCATGGAGGCTGACCCGAATAATAATACACACAATTCCCACTGTAAATGACCAGCTCAAAAAGACAAGATGCCATAATGGCCAAAATGAAATTAAATGACAGAACTTAAAACACGGGTAAATAAATAGAACAGGTGAGCAAAATGTACCTGTTGTATCTCTCTCTCTCTCTCTCTCTCTCTCTCTCTCTCTCTCTCTCTCTCTCTCTCTCTCTCTCTCTCTCTCTCTCTCTCTCTCTCTCTCTCTCTCTCTCTCTCTCTCTCTCTCTCTCTCTCTCTCTCTCCCTCTTCCCAACTGCAGATGTGAAAATTACACAATGATCCATGTCTGGAGACTCTTAAAAACCGGATGTTGTCATCTGGCATTCCTTAACATTATAATATAACTTGTTATGTGCCAGAAACTGAGTTGCAAGCACCGACATTTAAAAACAATTCACATTTAAAGCAACAATGTGCAGTGTAAATCTCAAAAGTCTATTTTAAAGTTATAACAGAAACATAATGCTTTTGCTGACACAAAACAGCTAAAGAAAATATTTGTGTGTACATGTTTTGTATGATGTAGTGAGGCCCTTTAAAACAATTGTATATGCAATTGTGTGTAATATACACGCACAGGCATGTAAATGTGTGTGTGAGACAGAGATTTATTTATTTTGGTCTGTAAATGAATCTGGTTGATCAAATTGTTACTTGCATATCTCGCGAGCCACATTTGTGCGGCGGTGCTTGTAGAGGCCGTTGGGGGTGGGAGGGGGCCGGACTAGCTGGATGAGAAAATAGAAAATGGAAAATTCCTGTGTGAAGTGCAGTGGTTTGTGATCAGGTGTGGACTGCAGAGAGATCAGACGGACGGGGTGGGACAAAAGTGAAGGGGAGGGGCGGAGTCAAAGGCTAGACAGCTGCCCCAGATCCATTCTTAACATTAGACCCGCCTGAAGGCTGTGGCTGCAAGTCAACCTCCTGATTGTTTCCTATCTGTTAGTGCATAAACCGCTTGCACATTTGTGTATAAAAAACAGTTTGATTTATATAATCATAGCTTATCATACATATAGAGAAAAAGCCCACCCAGCCCAAGAAACTATTACAAGTAAACCTGCAAATCATTACTGTGCAACTATATCCGTCTTCATGTATCCCTCATATATGTCCTGTATTCTGGGCTTTGTATGTGGTATGCTGTCCCGGTGGGGCGAGCCCAAGTGCTTTCTGAGCCGCTAACGTGTTAATGTGTCTGCAATGTGAAGATATGTTTCATGGGCTAATTTTACCAGAACGTATAGCTATTGGTCCACTTGCTGAAAAAAGAAATGGACTGTATGGGAGCATATGTACCAGTTCACCTCTTCACAATGAAGAACTTTAAGTGGCTCTATGGAGGAATAGAAACAGAATGTCGAAATGAAATGCTTGACTTTAATGTGCATTCAATAGAGCTGTTAATGGACTGTATGTGTGCGAGCGTTTGTGTGTATGTGCGATACGAATGTGATGAAGTGTTCGTGTTGGCTGATGACAACATGAGTTCATATGACCGTTGACAAGACCCTGAATCTCTGTCGGACTAGACCGGTAATATAATGACTGTTTCCATTGGGATATATGACCATGACAGAGTTTTTTTAAAAGCTTTTTTTTATGTTTTATCCACATCTAAAACTTTTTCATCATAAAGCTTACAGGAAACAAATGATGCATTGTTAATACAGGTTTCTTATAAAACAGTTCCAGTCCTTGATTCTGATCTAGTGCTTTATCCTCTTGTACCTTATTGCTTACAGTACGTAATGGTACATGACATGATTCTCCTTTTTTGTCCTGATCTTACATGATACTTCATTATTATTTTAAGGCAGTTTAAAATATTTGTATATAGACATTTAACCTTTCTTCATCAAATCACAGGTCTTGTGGTATAACCAACATGTAGTGGGCCATTTTGTTATCATGTGACCTTTAAGGGATAGTTCACCCAAAAATAAAAAAGAATTGACACATGTTATTCAAACCCTGTATATGATTTTTTTTGTGGAACACAAGAGAAGATTGCAAAACGTTGGTTACCGGCACCCATTGACTTCCATTGTATCTTGTGTTCATACTATGAAAGTGAATGGGTGCCGGTTACCAGCTTTTGCAAAATATCATCTTCTGTGTTCTGCTGAAGCAAGAAAGTCATACAGGTTTGACATGACATGAGAGTGAGTAAATAATAAAATAATTTTATTTTGGGTAAACTATCCCTTTAAAGCCATGAGACAGAAAAAAGAGACAGAAAAATATATTATCGATAGGACCTTTCGATAGGAAGGAAATTTTATTTTTTCTGTAGCATACGTTCTGGCTTTTTTGGGGTATGACAAAAACTTTTTATTTACGTTTGACTTCATGTTTAGACCATGTTGGCATATGTGACCCTGTCTGTGAAAATCAGGCTAAACTCTCAAAATCAAATTATGAGATAACATTTTTATTTATGTATATTTATATATATTTTAAGGATTTAGCGATTCAAGATTTGACAGATTTGTACCGTTCATCATTTGTGATAACCTTTAGACATTTGTCACTGTCCCATATGCTTCTTTACAAATTGACAATAAATCTAAAATCCGTCACCAATGACCAAAACACACACAACGCACAGCTTTGAACGTCTGCTCGTTGAGTTGCCCACATCGGTCACCCTAGTCCGGTGATAAGGCTTTGACCGGGGCCCCGGGCTTCAGCCACACATGGTCCTTCTTTCCGTCTGTTCACCGCACACTGACATTTTGCCTCTTAAAAATAACACAGATGTTTGAGTGCTCTTGGACAAAGCTTGTCAACCCCCTCCTCACTGTCCAGCAGGCGGCTATTTTAACTGCCGCTGCGAGAATGACTGGACTCTGAGTAACATGACTGGATTTGGGCTCTGAGATGTTGGCGGGGCGGGCGGCAGTGAAGCGGTCAGCGGCTGTCTGCAGCTATTGGGTGTTAATTGAGCGACACAGACTGAAGTTTCCACATATGAGTCGGTCCCTAAAGTTCATCTCTCTCTCATACACGCTGTTTTTAAGTCTTAAATATCATAACTGGGTGAGGTATTAATGATGATTAGGATATAACTGAGGTAAAGTGTCATTTATGGATGTTGCATGTAATATTATAACTCAAGTAAATATACATACATGTGTCATTCACTGTCTAGTCAATCTAAAGAGAGAGACCACCTCATCCATGAGCCCCTACAGGGCAAGTTCAGAATGTCATGAAAATGTTGCCATAATTTACTTACGTTTCTCCGATCATGTGTTATTTTATTTTACAAAATTAGATCAAAGATCTTCTGTGTCCCATACAAGAAAGATTTATGTTTTATACCACCCTCCAAAATTTTAAAGTATTAGAAAAGTAGGCCATATACTTACATTTATTTCAATTTTTTAATTATTTTAATTATTTTTCTGTTAATAAATATTGGGGGGCAGAACAACATAAATAATGTTCATAATAAAAAAGTATATAATTAAAGGGTGTATAATTATGTCATCTTAATGTGAAATGCATCAGAATATTTTTGTAACAAATGCAAATTCTGAATTAATACAAAACTAACAGGATACAAAAATTTTTTTTATCCTTTTTATCGTTTTATCAGTCAAAATGAACAGTATTTTAAAGTACTGCCCATATTTATGATTATGTATGGTCATGTGACTCTATCCTCTAAATTAAAGCCTCCATGTAACTGAAATGATCACATGACCGTCACCCTGTATAAAAATATTTTTTTTAATATTTTAGTTACAATTACTATTTTCCTGTTTCTTTTAGGAGTAAGAAATCTGATATCATTACCTCATTCAGAAGGATATGTGATGATGAGTACAATTCACCTTGTATCTGCCTAATTTCTGATGTGTTTGTTGTGAGGGTGAGGGGCTATAGGCCTTATTACAGATCAAGGGGGAGGTGGAACTAGTTCAAATTTATTGCCTGTGTCAGCTGTGTCAAATTTGGCAAGCTCAAATGGTCAGCTTGCAAATGGCTGGGGTAAAACTAGGGGTCAGCGGACCACATAATAATTAGCCTTTAATCCACCCTGAATACTTCATTGGCAAATAAAATATATACAACAATTATTTTTGTATTGCAAAGGTTTGCATACCACCGCTCAGTTGGACAGGATACAGATGCTAATGTATTCTAATTAAAGCACATAAGAGATGCCTGCACCAGGTGCTATGAAGAAGATGAAGGTTTACCTGACCCTTACATATATACACACAATGGTAATGTTTTTTTCATTGAGTTTCATTGAGGACCACCCACTTTCTGATGCTTTGTCTCTATTTTGGTGGGGTCAGAATAGAGTAGCCAGTTGTTCTTTATGGTCCGTTTTTTTACGATGTGGTTTAAGCTGTTAGTGAGACCACCATTCGACCTTTCACTTCTACTCACAGTACATTAACACACAGCTAAAGACTAATGTTGATATGTAAGAACTGAACTGAACTGTGAGCAAGTGAAGTTAAAAGCCCAAGTAAGTTTATTTAGGTTTTCAATTGACAGTCCTGCGCTCCAGTAAACTCTTGGTCTATTACGAACCAGTTCGTCCACCAGGGTACCAGTTTAGGTCAGGATCTAGTTATGGGATCTGTACTGGGAATTTAAAGGTAACAGGTTGAAATCCAGGCAGAGGTCATCTCAATCACCATTATGTCCTTAAAGAGATCTTTTTACCTTAAAATAAAAGTTAGAATTTACTCTTTCTAAATCTGTTTGCTTGTCAAATAGAAACTTTTTTCTAGTTCAAAGATGTACTGTAAACAGCATTTGCTCACTTATATATGGGCATTTTCATGCAAATGTCAACCTTAAAATAAAACAATAAGGTTTTCACCAAAGGTTTTCATCATACTGATTACTGAGATATATAAATTTGGTGCTTTATATACTTATTTGTGGTTTCTTATGTTTACAGCATTATGTTTTATGTCTGGTAAAGTGCACTTCTGTCATTTCTGGGGCTTAAAACACATTAGTCCTACACTACATTTAAAATAACTATTTTATGTTCTGTGAAGGGTCATTTCTTCTCCATTTGATGAATATTATTGCCTCTGGTTTGTGTATTTTTATTCACAAATAAAATTTGTTGCCTCTCAAAAACGTGTCATAGTTTTTTGTCATACGCATGTATTTTTCTATTTTTTTAAATGGATAACTCGTGCATAGATTGATATTTTTCTGATGTTTGGACTCTATCAACATGACTTTACGAAAATATAAACAGATGGTTCAAGATATTTGTAATAAATACATTCTGAGAGAATTTATATTTCAAGATTTGACACACATGAAATTTTTGCCGAAAAAGAAAATTTGTAGTCGTTCCAGGTGTTATGTTTTCAGTGGAACATATATATTTTCATTGATGTCCAACTTGACACAATGTGTCTACCTCCACCATATTTGCTTTGATAGCAGTGTTCTTAACACACAACATCTAACTTCAGAAGAATTTGGTCTACCAGATGTATGGACTTTTCTGATGGTTCATTTCTTGAAATTGTAGGTTTTTCTGTCATTTCTGGAGCTTAACACACATTAGTCCTACACTTACAGTAGATGGTACACCAGATGCAAAAAGAATGTAAGGGCAAGTAAGGGCACACAGATTTTTATTGTACAGTACAGCACTATACAAAAAAATACAGTACAGCACTATATATAAAAAAAATATTTTTTCTTTCCTCTACAGGTACTTATTTAGCTCTGCAAAACATTGTAAACTTAGGAAAGCGTTTGATGTGTCACTTCATTTTCTCCTAATATTTGTAAGTCGCTTTGGATAAAAGCGTCAGCTAAATGTAAATGTACTTAGTTTGTGCTGTTTAACATGTTTTCTGGGAATATCCTGGGAGTGCATTAGGTATTGTCTTTTTTTTTTTGATCTATCATTGGGATAATATCTCTGATTATCTGAATGGCAATGTATGTTTATGTAAATCAGAAAGTTTCCTCTTGCCACAGACATAAAAAATGTATATGGGCATATGGGTGACATAATCATTTTAAACTTAGCTGTTTATTTAAAACCTCCTGTATTGCTAATGTACTACAACAAGGATGTCCAAACAACACGTGGTTCTCATATAATTTATCAATTAGTAATCCCTCAATAAATAGATTATTACAGTGATATGCTTTATAAGTGCTTCAATTTAGAGTATGCTTACGTTGGACCCCGGCCATTCGGGACATGACTGCAGTAGAAATTAATGGCTCAACACGTCTGTGCGTTGTCATCACGTCATCACTTTGACATTGAAGCTCTGAACCCAAACAAGAATCCATGTCCGCTTGTCATCTGTGTTTTTTTGACAGCATCTCGGAGGCTTTATTTAAAGGGATACCGCCGGTATATTCTGGGCTGGGGCTGCGGTCGGGGAAACTGCTACCTAGGTTGTTGTTGCTAGGTGCCTGAGCGAGACCCTTCGTAGGGTTATTTCCATCTCTAAGTTAGCTCCAGTAAAGCCGTTAGAGACGTGAATAAATAAGATCGGGTTTCAGGGCCTCAGATCTCACCGCTGCTTCGTAAACTGAAGGGGGAGAGAATGAAAGAAAGAGGGAAAGCTGGATGGGGGGATAGACACGTGGTGGTGTTTCATTAGGACACATCACATCTCTCTGAGCCGCCCGCTCCTAAAAAACCATGGCCGACACCCTTGGCATCCTGCTGGGGCCGACAGAATTCCGGTCTGGTGAGAAGATCCACTGCTTAAGCCCTCTGATGCTTGGCGCACAGATTACCTCTGTGGGTCTTCAGCTCCAAGGCATTTGCAAAAGCTGCTTTGCTTATATGTGTCTTTCAGGGTGTGACTGTTTAAATGTACAGAATATGTCAAAGAATAATCTGAAGTTTAAATCGCCGTTTAAAAAGCGTAATCTTACTGTAATTCTCTAACATTCTCTAAAATTGTCTCTTAATACGGTTGCAAAGTCTTCCTAACTTTTTCCGTGCAGGCCTGATCTCCACCGATTTCCATAGAAGTGGAAAGTCCTACACATTTCTTGACCCTCGTGTGGTAATATTTCTGCTAATTTCATCGTGCATTCAGCCACCAATAAGATTGCAGTACTATCACCTCAATTATATTCATCTTTAACCTGTTACCTCTCACCGTCTCACAGGTTATTTCACTATTCATTTTAATATTACAATATTAAAGTTCAAATGTAATCTAATTATGTCAAAATATACACTGATAGAGAATAAATATTTGACACATTTTCAACAAAAAACATAAACTAAAAAAGTTATGAAAAATGTTATGGTATTCTTAAAAATATCTCAAATAAAAAAGTTAGAAAATTGATGAATATCTAAACTTTATAAAATTGACAGGTTGGATAGTTTATTTTCATGTGTATGCGCAATATAAGATGGGGTTATCCGGTTAAACTTCTACACTCAATTCACAAAAGTAGATTTAAAACTTGTTGAGATTCCTGAGGTTACATCCACATCAAACACACACCTGCCTCACTCGCCAATAACTGTTTGCACCCTCCTATCTGTCTATCGTTAGCAAAATACAAACTGATGGGTGGGGAACACATTGCGGTAAATGCCAATAATCACATCCACGTCTGACACCAAGAGAGACTGTTAACAAATCTGCCATAATTGTAAAATAATGCAACTAATTGGTCTATCATCTGTAACTCAGATACAAAGAGCAGATGAACTAAATGTGACAAAATAAAAGTACAAATACCTTTTTTTTCTTTAACTTTAGAGAAATTGAGCATTGGCCATTAACTGATGGGTTGCAACTCATAATAGATATGTAGGTCTGTTTTAAAACGGTCACAGACAACAGGTGAAAATGGAAATTGTAAAATGTTAATCACATGACTTCTAATGAAGGAAGGCAAAGCAAAATAAACATACTAACTTAACAAATTTAGGAGAAAATGCTTTCCGAATCTTTTTTTACATCAAAGGCTGTGGTGTCTAATCACAACCTATTGTATTTTTGGGGCAAATTCATCATTTGTCACTTAGTAATGTTGGCTGGTCAAATTACATAGATCCCAACATAAGCATGTTCTCATAAAAAAAACATGATATTATTCAAAACAAAAAACTACATAACATCATCTTAGAACAACTTCACAAGACTTTCCAAAATCACCCGAGAGGGCCAAGTGGCAGCTTCGGTGTGGTCACACTTGCAGGACAGCACTAACTGCTGCGACTTAACTATGCGTCAGAAAGGGAGCATCCTGTTGACGTTATATCGTTAGTGCTTGATGTTGATTCCGCAGGAGCTAACAAAAGCCCGCTGGAGTCCTGTGATTAAAAGCCACCTTTGTTTTCTCATTAGGGCTTCCAGGTTAGCAAAAGGTGTGAGCCGCGGCCCCTTCATGCGGATAGACCAACATTAAAATGTGCCCTAACAAACATCAGGCGACGCACCCCTTTCTAAAGAAACCTCAAAGCTTTAAATACAGAGGATAATCTGAATACGTCAGTGTTCATCTAGAAAGATTAATCAGATGTTAGCAAAATTAAGCTTTGGATGAAACTGGGATGCCACAATGACATCAGAGGTGTCATAAAGCCTTGTTATGCTTCCATTGTTCTTTTTGACCTAAATGAGACAACCCTGTTATGTGTGGAGGTCCAAACTTTGTCATGACTGGTTAAGTTACAAAACTGTAGGCTAGTTGAGAACAACATTGCATATTCATTCGTAGCAAGGTCTTTTTTACTGCCGGGGTGTCTGAAGAGGGAAAGGTGAAGCACTCATGGGAGGGATCTTGACGTCTATCATTCTGGCGCAGTGAGGGATCCAGACGCGCAGAGCGCATTGCGCCTCTTCTGAAGTGACAGCGCCAACACAACATCAGGAGCGCAGTGTCCCGACAGCACCATTACAATGAATCACAGCCTTTTAACAGCTCTGTAAAGATTTACAAAGCTTCATGCGTTGGTATAAAACATATGATGGAACTCCATAATCTCCCGGACTACGTGTGGATAAGTTTTTTCCAAGTCGGATTTATCTGCGTGTGTTTGTTTACGGAGACGCACATCTGAGGGGCTTTTCGAGATCTGTCGCTTCTGCGGTCTTTATTAGCGTATGGATTTGACTCAGCTCATTTAATCAGATCACAGCGAGCTGGATTATCATTCAGGAAAACCCTGGATACAACATTCAATTTACTTTCCACGATGTATGGAATAAATCAGCGCTGCTTGTACATGTAAGTATAATAATAATACGTCGAATTATGAGATAAATACAGTTACGTTTATTAACTAATTATTTTGTTTTTTGTAGCTCCTTTCATTTCTTCGTGGTGTGGTGTCATGCACAGGTAAATAAAAATTGCTTTACACTGTATTTAAGCGTTAAAACGTTTTGCGTGTCACGTATATAACGTTGCAAAAAAATAGGTAGCAGATTTAACCTCTAAAATTATTTTTTTTAAAGATTTAATAAAGATTTTTTGTGTGTCGTACACTAAGCACTTCCGGGAGGACTTTGAAGTATTTATAATTCGTTATAAGACAGAGTTTAGAGATTAGTGCTCTTGCTGGCATTTACAAAACGTACGTTTTTCTATCCCAGCAACAGAGAGAGAAATATATGTGATCTTATTTTCCCTTTGCATCGAAAAGGGGGAGAAGAATCACCCTTCTCCTAATTTTAAGCAGTATGTGAGGGAACAGGGCTCACTGACGGACCAGCTGAGCCGGCGGCAGGTCCGAGTCTACCAGCTGTACAGCCGAACGAGCGGCCGGCACGTGCAGATCCAGGGCAAGAGAGTGAGCGCCACGGCAGAGGACGGCAACACTTTCGGTGAGTCTGTCATTCATTCACAGTAATTAACTCACGTTAGGTTTCGGTGGAGATAGGGCTGTTTTCACATTAAAAGCGTCTGATTGGTTTATTGGTTGAGACAGGACGCGCGCACTGTTTGCTGATAGTTCAAAAGACATTTCTTTGCTTAATCGTTCTCTATTGTGTAGGTTAAGATGTGATAATTTGCTTGCAAAAGAAAGGGGAAATGGGACTGATTTGCTAGCCAGGACCTATTGGCAGCCAAATACACACAGGCCATCTTTGAAAATCAATTCAGTAATGTCTTGTTTTAATTTAAAGGTACTTCTTTCACTCTTGATATAGGAATAAATTCACCATAAGATCCCAAGCAAAGACATTATTTTGACTGAGAACATCAAACAATATTTTGCATAACTTAATTAGCCTGACTATAATAGGTTACACCAATAAAAGAGACATTATTTACAAAATGTTGAGTATGTTTTTTTTAGTTTGTTTCACATGCATCTTTTAATGGTATACATAAATTGCTGTGATAATATTTTGTAATCAGACTTTTTTATAATAATGTGTTTTGATTTTTGCTTTACAGCAAGACTTTTTGTGGAGACAGACACATTTGGAAGTCGTGTTCGGATCAAAGGAGCAGAGAGTGGCAGATACCTGTGTATGAACCGCAGAGGGAAACTGGTGGGCAAGGTGTGTATCCATCATTAACTACTTTTTAAGTTAACAATAACTATAGTGGAAGTTAGAAAATGAAATTTTATTTTAGGCATTGTTAAAATATAAACTATTTGCACACTGGCATTCACCTACACATATACGGAAGCAGATACAAAAAATTTTGAATGAAAAAATAATTAAAAATGGGGAATTAAATAGAATGAAACAATAGAAAAATCCAATACAAAAAGTGGAAGTGAAGAACCATCAATATAGTTTTCCTATTTCCAATGTGCTTTTGCTCGAGATGGCAAATACTGAGAACAGTGTATCATAAAGATAAACAGCTAGAGTTATGTTACTGGAAAAAAATGTGTATGGTAACATCTTTAAAAGAAGCAAAGATCAGCGTTTGTCTGTCAGGCCTGCAGAGGAAACTGCATTCACGCCCATTCTATGTCTGGGCAGATGTCAAGCCACTTCTTCCTTCACGGAAGTGGAAAAGATGTCTTCAGCATTGTGGTGTCATGACACAGATGCTGGGACAACTAGATGGAGACAGTGAGCGCATACTAAACTGTGTTGAAAGATGAGGGCAGTGGTGAAGAATAAATAATGACAGGCGTCAAGCATTGCAGCGTGACTGATAATAGAGCTTGAGTGTCTTGTAGAAGCAGCAAGCGATTTTAAAAGTGTTTTGAATTCCTTTGAAATACTTCGGAAGCATTTGAATGTGCTGATATTTAAAGGTGATTTAAGGAACTTTACTGAATAAATAGTGCTTGCGACAAATACATTAAAAGGAAGACTTCAGGCATACAGGATCTGTTCCAGATAAGGCCGGTTGCACTTTCATAAGGGCCTGCCATGTTGAGATCACATGACCAGCATGTCCTGCAAATTTAAAGTGCACAAAAAACTTTTTTAAATGGATGCTGATAAGCATCAGTTTGAGGAGCAAAATGTTTCTCTAAATCTTACTTGACAGTGGTTTTTGGATGTTTAGGAAGACACGATTTTAAGGAGCATAGACATTAAACTATTCACTTCTCTTTGATGCCCTGAACACGTTATTAAATTCTGTTTGTACGACATCAAGTAGTGTAATCAGAATTTGGGGTTTTCTTACATGCTTCGACATTCCGTCAAAGCGGAAACAGCGCCATCTTCAGTCTTTGTGGGAAGGTGTCACTAAAACAGCATAACTCGCATCCAATACTGCTGAAAACCTTTTACATCAGGTCACAAATAAGCGGATTTGTATGTGACCCTGTCTGAGAAAAACAAGTCTCATCTAATTGTGAGAATAGAAGCATCAAAACAGTCACACTCATAACTATGAACAACAGATCACATGTTTATTGCTGATGATAGATTTCAAGATACAGAACCCAAATTTGTATTTATACCACTGAAGTTAATTACTTTAAATACTGAAATTAATGATTTTATTTAGAATGGAAATTTTGGTGTATGTTTTATCATTTTGTTTTATGTTTTATTATACAAAAAAATGCAGAAAGTTTGCTTCCTAAACATTGATTTTCATCTTTGACATGACCTTACTCAATCAGCATTAAAGAGATCAAGGATTTATTTTCATACAATGTTATTTACATTATATATAATGTTTTTTTGTAAAAAAAAAACAGTAAATTACAAAATATGACACAGGCAGCCTGAATTATTTATTAAACAGGAAAACAATGCCTACGGTATCTGCTTTTTATTTAGTTATCTAAAATTATTAGCTAAATATTTGACTCTTTAGTGATATGTTTCCTGTACATTGCACTCTAAAAACAGATGTGTTAAAAATAACACAAGATGTGTCTAGTTAGGGACAACACACAGATGTGTTGTCCCTAACTAGACACATCTTTGTGTTAATTTAAAAACAACACATTTTGTGTTACTTTTAACTCAACTTGTGTTACTTTCAACTCAACATGTGTTGTCCCTTTTATGTATTTAACACAAAATGACACATTATGTGTTAAACAGCATAACACAAAAAATGTGTTAAAAAATAACACATCCTTTTTTAGAGTGTGCTTTTTATCAATGCAAATTGTAATAACTGCTATACAAATAATTTGTTGAGTTAAATACTTTAAGAACGAATACTTTCAATAGCAAATATTTATATATAGTATTATATTACACTATTTGTGCATCAACATTTATCTGCACATATACATATGGAATACATATGGATGTTAATTTTTATATTTATATTTTTATAACATTTATAAAATAAGTAAAAATGAGAGGATAAACAGAATGAAAATATAAGAAAATCAAATACAACAAGAGAGATTTTAAGTAAAAACATTTAATGGTAAAAAGTACAGTTTTCTCTTTTCGGCAGCGTTTTGATATGTGCATTTGTTTGCAAATGTTGAAAAAAGTGAAGCAGAGGAGCACACAACTAGTAAATATTAATGTTTTAAATATTTATATTTTAAATAGAGAATCAATTTAGTTTCTAAATTAAAAAATGTGATTTTACTGTTACACAGTTTACATATGGCTGTAACCTGCTCTTTGTATTTCAGCCCAACGGCAGAGGAAGGGACTGTATCTTCACAGAAATTGTGCTGGAGAACAACTACACGGCTTTCCAGAATGCTAAATATGAAGGCTGGTACGTGGCCTTCAGCAGAAAAGGTCGACCCATTAAGGCTTCCAAAACCCGAGAGAACCAGCGAGAGGTTCACTTCATCAAGCGTCTCCACAAAGGTCCACTTCCTTTCCCGAACTCGGACCAATCCAAACACTTTGAGTTCATTAGCTTTCCACCAACTCGACGAGCTAAACGAAACAGAAAATCCCACGCTGCTTCCTAACGCCGAACCACACAAACTCCTAGGACTTTTTCTTTTAATATTAAAAAGAGGCAGCTTTATTTTTATATATTTTCGTACTTAACGGACTTGAAAAAGCCAACAACACTGAATGGATGCTCATTTTAAAGGGGTGACCTGTAAATATGGTAAGATAGTAAAAGAGAATGTATATATTTAATTAAGATGGTATTTGTATGTGTGTTGCGTGAGCATTTTGTAAGGACTCTTAAGACATTATGCTCAATATTAAACACAATAAAAGCAATTTACCTTTAAGAGGAATATAAATATGAAATAGAATATGAAATGAAAATCAACATCAGTTGCAACCAGAGATGTTTGACTTTACCTCATGTGTCTTGAATGAACAGGGAAATAAATACAGAGTCTGCGAATTAATCTCTTTGTTTATTTTGTTAAGTGTAAAGAACACCATCAAGTTTGTGATTTAATAAGTATGCCACAACATAAGCAAACAAGGTCCAAAATGACCACTTGGCAAGTTTCAAATGCAAGAAAAACATACTGCCTGTTCAGAAATTTTCAGGATGTCTTTTTTCCTGAAATATATATGGCAGGTGATTTCTTTTTTCAGTTTTGCCACCCATTTGTGAACAATAATAATACACTTAAATAATAATAATAACAATTGTTGTTATTATTATTGCTATTAATAATATTATTATTAATAATATTATTGTTTAACCATAACAATTTTGGACTTTGGCAGTAACTTATGTTTGGCATTAGGACATATTTTGTGTGAAATGGACAAACAGCAGCGAATGTTTACAAAATATTCGGTAAAAACCATTCACACGTCATCAAGTCTCACCGGCTCTCTGCTGCCACTTGCTGTCATGCTACGACTGCAGACATATTCATTGGCCCTGTGAAGGATGGTTAGGTAAAACTGTGCTGTTGGCTGTATGTTTAGCATGTGTGTGTGGTATAGTAAGGGCTATGGAGACTTGGGTGGATGAGTCCATGTACTGAACTTCAGTGTGGAAAGAGTTCAATGTGGAGGATATCCTTCCTTTATCCATGTAATAGCCCCTGAACTCTGTGCAGCTTGGTCATTCACAGCTATGGATATAGTCCTGTATATTTTTCGTAAATAATTCTAATGACTATATGTTTATTCTGTGTATTTTGAAAATAATAATCATTGGGCACAACTTTAAGCAATACACATGAGTTACATATAAATATCTTAATTATAATTATCACAGCTTGCTATATTTATACTTTTATTATAACAATCTCATTATGATTATAAGCTGTGATATTTGCAGGATAATCACCACAGCAGCTGCTTAGAGAAGACATAAGACATAAATCCTGCTGATCTACTTTAAACCTCAAAATAATGGTAAGATTATTATCAGTGATGAATCTGGCAACAAAGTCAGACATAAGTACTCAAAAAGTTAATTATCAGCTCATATTATCAGTCGTCTATACTCTTTGGCATAGACGACTATGACAAATATACTAGTACTGTATGTCATGGCATTAAGTATATTAGTTTCTACCAAATAACAAATTTAAGGCAGACCAAATAGCCTACATTAAATCTCTTGTGTTTGATGAGATCATCATATTTCTGTGTAAAAAAACACATTTTAGAATTTTTTCAAGAAAAACAAACATAAATGGTGATAAAAGCCAAAATTAATAAGTAATCTTTTTACCCGCTTTTTAAATGACAATTTTTATCTGAGATTTACAGCCAAGTTACAGAGAGTGGAAAATTACTTGACAGCGTCATTATTTATTATTTTTACAAAGACATTGTTTGTCAGAATCTGTTGACGTGAGCAATCACTTTTGCATTTCATGTCAGACAGGTTTTTTTCCATGTCTGTAATTCAGAAAATATTAAATATATCTCATAATTTGTTGTGTACATCATGTATTACACCCTATGTTACACTCCCAAAGATGCAGAGATTGCCTTTTTATGGTCCAAGTAAGTTTGTTATTGTTTATATCACTATCACTCAAATTCCCATTATGACAGTCCAGCAAAAACGATCTCTGTAATGTGAACCAATGCTGATAGAGGTGGTAAATTCTATGCCGAAAAGCTGCATTTGGATCCGGGCCCTTCTGCTATCCTACCGTAAGGCTCTTTCAGCCTCACAGGATGGTTGTGTAAAACCAAGCTCGTAAGCTTCAATCGCAATAAATTATCTTTTTCTGGAGAGTTTAGTGTTCATTGTTTTCGAAAGGAAATGTGTACACTACATGTTGCAGCATAGACATAAATAGACAAATTGGCAAATGGTAATGGTAAAAAAAAAGAATAACCTAGTATCAAGATGATAAACACTTACTGAACATTTTCTTGTATTGTTGGTGTAAGAAGTAAGTTCAATATTCTAAAATCTTCAGCAATCTTCCCTTGATGAAGTGTTTTCTCATATAAATCTTATTAAATAAGATTATTATTTACCATAATGGAGCCTGCAATCCATTGGGAGATGATATAAAATAATAATTATATATCAAATATAATCAAATATTGAGGTAGTCTACTTTAACACGTTCTTCAGCCATGTCAAAATTCTATTGATGGAAAAAAGTAAAAGAAGAACAGTAATATAGAAGTAATATAGAATTTTAGAAAGGTTAAAAATGATCACCCAATGGTGAATTTATTGTAATATCACATGTGGATGATTTAAAATGGATTTAAAAGCTCTTTGCAATGCAATGTTAAACCTTCAGCTTCACATTAAGTCTCTTTCTATTCTATAAAATAGGACAAAATTTAGGTAATTTAAAATAATAAATTTCTGCTTTGGCTGACATGTATATAACAACACTGAGGAAGCAAAAATTAGAAATGTCAGAAATACGAGCATTTATTTTAATATCAGATTATCCAAAAATGACATAACAAGGTTACCTACAATTTATAACAGACCTTAGAAAACGTTTTCAAAGGTTTTTTTTTTTTACAAAGAAATGTAAAAAATAAACTGGTCATTTTCCCCAGTTTGAAGACGATCAGTGTTGCAATGACACTGTTAAACACTAGATGGAGCCACTGGTATAAAGTGTAAAACTGGGCGAGGCTTCATTGCAGCATTTTCTCACAAATACTTGAGATTCCTCGAGTTGAAGTCGTACAGCTGTGTCTGTATAACACAATGTTTGGTGTATCAGTATTATAAGGCAGTAAAACACTATTTTACTGTTACAATTAAATGGATTCAAATGAATTGCTTGGTTGTTTATTAGTTTTTTATACCTGCTGAAAAGATCGACTTACAGTACCAGACAAAAGTTGTTAGAATCACTTACTCACTGTTGAATTTTTCCACATTTTAGAATGGTAGTAAACTAATCAAAACCTTGAAATAATACAATTGTAGCTGTGAAAATTATGTTGTGATTAAAAGCATCCAAAACTGAGAAGCTTTTTAAACGACCCGGAAGAAATTTCTATCTATGCTGGACTTTTATTGGATGCTTTTTATTCATTATTTGCTCCACGTAATTAATTTTAATTTTTAAAATATAATTGTAGTATTCTAATGAAATGAATTAATATGTTGGCACAATTATATTTTTGTCTACGAAGGTCATTAAAATACATCTTCAGATTAAAAGATTAAGATCACGAGAAACATTTTTGTCATTTGTGTCTAAAGGTTTGACTGGTACTGTACATCAGCTACTGGTATGCTGGTTGGGCTTGGTTTGCTTGAGCTGGTGGACTAGCAAAAACAGCTGTAAATGCCGGTCAACCAGCATTTGAAGATGGATGATGCAAAAAGAAACATTGGAAATGAATGTCACACAAATTTTAATTGGTAACCAGCTACAGCAGCCTTTGCTGTAGAAATATACATAGCACAAATATACAGAGAGTAGCATATGTGAATATATAAAGCAAAAAAACTCATGTCTCTATAATCACGTTGTGTACAGCAGATGTCGAAATGTCGGCCAAATAGCAAATGACTTCCTTGCAGAGCATCTCATGGCACGCTAATGACCCCTGATCCATATCTAAGTCTTGCTATTGATTGAGAAGATGCAAACCCATCCCCCTAAAACCAATATCCATCCCTTAACAATGCTCAACAGAATCTCACTGAATGATAAAAATGTACAGTAGTTTACAGTATGACAGACCTGTTTTACACACATGCTGACTGCTTGTATGTCTGTATGTTCTTCAAGACATGAACCCACAACAGACTTGATTCCATCCCTGATTTTCCATCCATCATGTCTCCAGGGCTCCATCAGGATTGACGGCAGAGAAAGGGGGTTGGCCAGTCCACTTGCATTATCATCAGAGCTCATATCCTGCCAGCACCTCCCTAGAGAGACCGCAGAAGCAGGAGATTCAATAAAATGTAGGCGACTTTAAATGAACCTCAACCCCCACAGCTGCGTCTCCGCATAACTCAATGCTACATAACACACACTGACCGCTGTAAAAGGACAGAGAGTGGCATGAAATCATCGGGGCTTCTTCTTTTAAAGCCTAACGTTGATATGAGCCAATCAAAAGACAGTTGAATATGAAAGGTGATACTGTGAATGATTGACTTACATGTCAATGATTTACTACAATAGAGGTGTACTGCTCATACATATGGAAATAACCCTCCTGCCATCCTGATCCTTACTGCAGCTGTTGAGAGAATGCTTCCTAATCCCCATATGCTTGCTGTGTGTGATCGCAAGAACCAAATAGTTACACAACCTAGTAAGCTGCCTACCTAGACAGTGTTTTATGCCATTCCAATTGTTAATCATTTAATGTAAAAAATATGAAATGTTTGT
Source organism: Beaufortia kweichowensis (assembly GCA_019155185.1). Taxonomy (NCBI): domain Eukaryota; kingdom Metazoa; phylum Chordata; class Actinopteri; order Cypriniformes; family Gastromyzontidae; genus Beaufortia; species Beaufortia kweichowensis. The sequence goes on from CM032806.1 coordinate 12,838,205, forward strand.
GTGTTGTGTATGGACAATTCCATGCAAATGTCGACCTTACCATGAAAAAATAAGGTTTGTACCAAAGGCTTTCATTATTCTGATAGCTCAGATGACAATATTTACAGTAGTGGTTTAAATACCCATGTGAGGTTTAAATGGGGATAGTTCACCCAAAAATAAAAATGATGTCATCATTTTTTCACCCTTATGTCATTCAAACCCTGTATATGATTCTTTCTTTTGTTTAACACAAAAGAAGAAATTTTGCAAAACGCTGGTTACCGGCACCCGTTGACTTCCATTGTATCTTGTGTTCATACTATGAAAGTGAATGAGTGCCGCTAACCGTTTTGCAAAATATCTTCTTCTGTGTTCTGCTGAAGCAAGAAAGTCATACAGGTTTGACATGAGGGTGAATAAATAATAAAAGCATTTTTATTTTTGGGTGAACTATCCCTTTAAAGCATTTTTATGTTTAAAGAATGAAAATGTATTAATATTATGTATTAATACATTCTGTGAGAAGTTATACTTTAAGTTTTGATTAAAAAAAGTCACATCCATAATGCTGGAATTTACCATATCATTTCACATCCTTAGCATAACATGCTAACGTCAAATTGTATCATCAATACGGCTGTTCAGTCATGACCCAGCTTTGTTAGCTAAATCCGAAAGCTACAGCCATGACTAAAAAAAATGCAAATTCTCTTCTGGGTTTTAGGACTAAATCCTAAACGGCTCTATTGTGAATCGAGCCTCCTAAACTATTTGTGTGTCGCACATGAGTTGCTGTTTCTGTAGAGCGTTCTCATGACAGATTTAATTCGGATTGGCATCTTGGGGTTTATGTTTTGCTGTGGTATTTTCCATACTTTCATACGCGACTCGTTCCCTTTAAATCTGTGGACATGTTCAGTCCACAAGCACGGCCTCACCCCGAGTTCAAACAGTAAATGAGAGATGACAATTACAGCATTGTTCTCTTGCCATAGTCTTGCACTTTAAAGTGATTTACAACAATGCAAGAGCAACATCACTATTTCTGTTGTCAATTACACTTCTAAGTTGTGTAAGAAGTCTTCTATCCGGCCATTAAGCAGCTAGTGTCTGGAACAGCTGACTAAGTCTATTGAGGATATGAGGCAATGACTCAGACTATAGCTGAGATAAATGCTGCAGGGGGATGGGAAGCTTTACTGTACGAGAGGAAAATACCAAAAGGTTAATGGGACGATCCATGAATACTAAACAACAGTAAATGCATTTAGCTTTTACATCACAGTGATGTTTTAATGTATATGTACAATGGTGGACTGCTGATAATGACATACTGATCATGTTTATAATGGAACCTGATATCCTGTTGGTGCTGGATGAATTTTTCTTTTGCTGTAGATGAGACAGCTGTTCGTACACAGTATACAGTATTTCACATTGTGATTTCAGCCATGCATGACTGGCTCTATATTCTAACTCCACAACATATGGATTTATAATAAAAGGTCATTTATGAAACAAAATATGATACTATAATCGACTTATATTTTAGGACATTTTGTTTTATTCTGCTTCACGAAACCCTTTCCAATTACTATCCAATATGAATATTTTTTTTTGTTTTGACTTTTCAGTGCTCTATTATATTTGTTAATGAGGTAAATAGATTTTTTTTTATGTAAAAACATGATCACCATCAAGTCTCCTTTGTATTCCACGTCTACTTGTATAAGGATTTCATCCTTGTTTTATCATCCAGAAGGCTAAATGTAATGTAAGTAAATCTAAAAATGTAAGTTATGACAATGATTGATAAATAAATATAATGTTTACAAACTATTACACAAACACAAGGGGTACGTTTTTATAAGACCCTATAGGCAAAAGCATATAAGGGATGTTTGCCCCATTAGGATGCTGAAAGCACATATGCTGAGTCAGGAACAAGTGACAATCCCTCTGTCACCTCAGGGCATCACTATTAAATCAGATACTCATCCAACAGAAGGCAACAACATCGCAGATAATTCAATAACACCAAACCTACTGATTGTAATAAAGGCTACAATGGTTACCTCATATGCCCTCATAACAAGTTTTTGTCATCCACATTAATTCACAGTCATTATTACGCCCTAAATGTTCCTTTGTATAAAAATCATTTAGCAGATTCCGTACAGTAGCTGAACCAAAGCAGACGTTGTGAGAGAGCGTGCGGATCAATTGATGTCATCATGTGTGTGACTTTCTCTTTAAAACAAAAGGAACATTTTTGTTAAATTGAAAAATTGGGTTTTGTTTTTCTGTGAGCAAGGCTATATTAGAGAGGTGTGGAAACAGATAAATATATAGGGTGCGTTTATTTAATGTCTCTTTTAATGGCATATCTAAAGGTATTTTGTGTGACCAATGTCTCTTTAAACAAAGCAGATACATTTATAGGGGAGGAGACGGACCACTCGTAAAAATCAATGGGATTATCAGACACGGTAAAGCAGCTGTAGGCACGATAGTCCCCATAGTCAACAGCTGTTTTTCACATTTGTTTTGCCTGTTTGCAGATAGAACATATAATAAATAAAAAGAAAAACACAAAGAATCAAATTGCAATTGCAATATTTTTGTAGTAATGCAAACCAATAAATCATTTCAATAAGATATATTAGAAATAAGAAAAGGTATGGTTCAGCAAAAGTGATAAATCTTTCATCATTTCACTTACTCACATTTACTCATTCCAAACATTTACATTTAGGCATTTAGCTGACGCTTTTATCCAAAGTGACTTACAAATATTAGGAGACAATGAAGCGACACATCAAACCTGTATGACTTTCTTTCTTCTAAAGAACACTAGTACATTAGTAACCAAACAACATTGGTCTCCTTTGATTTTGATTGTACAAATACAAAGCCACCGAGACATTTCTTAAAATGTCTTCTTTTATGTTCCACAGGAGAAAGAGTCATACAGATTTTGAATGACATAAAATTGTGACCGCATTTATTTTATATTGATAGAATCTAAGAGACATGATAGAATAAGAGACATGATAGAATAAGAGACATGATAGAATAAGAGACATGATAGCCATCATGAATAGCCAATGAACATGAAATCTTACATGTACATACACTGTAACTTTTTTAGTGAAAAAGTATGTCATGGTATATGTTCTCACCCAGTTTTCTTTTCACCTTCGACCACACTCCACCCTCACACTTAGCCTGAAAAACTTCCCTGTTTACACAAACAGTTCTCTTATGCTTTCAAAACGAGAGTTGAGCCCTTTGAGCCTAACTCTTAAAAAACGTTTAAGGCAAAAGTAAAAACTTAATTTTGTGATATTCTGTATAAGGCTTTAGACTGTAGGCTTTAGGCTGACCTCAAAAAAACAAGAAGTTCAACAGTCATGACTCACGTAAGTAGATAATTATATCTGTTAATGTGACTCTGTAACCCATTTACTGAAACCATTTGTTTTTTAATTAAAAAAATTAAACATATTACTTAGCGGCCTGCAAATTAGTACAATTGTACATAATGAGCAACTGTACATATGTTGTATAAATACAATGAGCCTTACTTCAAAGAATTTAGATTACAAAAGCACCAAAGTGCCATCTGCTACTGCGACTATATCTGACGCCTGGTCTGGTCAACCCAGTAAAACCCCTGAGGCCTAAGGTTTTACCCATGATGCACTGGGACGAACACTCATTCTCCCAGTCTAAGTCACAACAGCAACTGTGTCAGGGCTGATTATATTACCATGCATAGTTTTTAATAATCCAACTACCCACATACCAGGGATGTGAATGTCATTGAAACGCAGTCTATCTATCTATCTATCTATCTATCTATCTATCTATCTATCTATCTATCTATCTATCTATCTATCTATCTATCTATCTTTCTTTTACCATTATAGAAGGGTTTTACTTTGACAATACATGAATAATGTTTTGTTAATGTCATTCCAAATGAATAATGTGGGATAAAAATGTGGAATAAAAATACTAAAATATTCTGCTTTACAGGATTTGTCTAAAATCTCCCACATTTGCTGCATTGTTTGTCAAGTGGGCAGTATTTATAATGACAACCATAGCTGGCGAATGAAGAAAGGAGCTCGAGAAGCCAACACTTGTTACTAGAAGTAGTAGACAGACCACAATATGTTTAGGAAATGCAAAACAATGTAAAACCATCTGTCTGTTTTGGCTTTGTGGATATTGGAAATTAAATCTGTGTTTCTTTGTTAAACATTTTTTGATTCTTCGTTTACAGTTTTGTATTTATTGTTTGCAGTATGACTCTGGGCTTCTGCAATATTTGTTGTTGTGTTCTTTGTTGATTTCTTGGCCTTTAAAGGGGAAAAAATGGCTTGAAATTTAACTTCACTTCCTGTTATGATATTGAGCTGTTTTATTACACTGTAAACAGAAAGCCTGCAGTGACGTGTATTATTTCTGTGCTATAAAAAATCTTCAAATTACATTTTTTTATACGTGAACCTCATACAAGGGCTTTGCTTATGTGTGCGTCAACTAATATGTCACACGACAAATTGTTGCTTTTGAGATCATACGTTGACATGAAATGTGATTGATAGTCGATGAGAGCCAATCGACATTTTTCATCTTCGTTGTGATTTGACAGGACGGCACATTGGGGCGGGTCTTTAAACAGCAAGCCAATGAAACAGTGTTGGGGCGGAGCACATACAGTCTATTAATATGGGGGAAGTCGCCTTTTTCAACCCAGTTGAAGAAAGAAAAGGGTGTGCAGCTTTGTTTAGTCTTCGTTCATTCGAATTAAAAAATGAGGGAAATCGTGCATCTTCAGGCCGGACAGTGCGGTAACCAGATTGGAGCTAAGGTGTGCATTTTTCACTTTTACATTTTCTGTATAATTCAAGTGAAGTCGTTTATTTTTATATTTCGAGACATTGCATTGGTGTCATGAGTATAACGCGATACCGATTATTAACCTTCCTTTAATTGCCTAATTTATTCGCAGTTTAATGTTGATTTTTCTGTACTAACAACTTAACAATGAACGATTGTGTTTGAATGAGAACTGGGTCAGCCATGTGCTCCCTCGTTTAAAATAAATGTATTTAATGGTAAATTGATTAAAAAGCGAATTTTTGACAAAAACAAGCAAGGGTGAGTTGTTTTTGTCAAAAAATAAACGCCTGCGTGCCAACTGTCTCATTTCTGTCGGCGTCTGTCGGGAACTTCCCTTTGTGAGACGCACTGCGACAAAAGGAAGTGCTAAAGCAAAGTCCAAATGTTTTTACAACCGTATGCATTTTAAATACATGTATTTGGCTAAGCTAATGGTGTTAAAATAAAATCCGTTCATCTTAAAGGTTGCCGCCTTATATTTTTTAAATTAAAGACTCAAAAATCAATAATGCATAAACGCGCCGCATCTGTAGCGGAAGTGACGACGTGTCCTGTGACGCAGGCAGATTTTTCAAAGAGCGCGCGGCAGATGGCCGGCAGCCAACCAGTGCGCATGCCGCGCGCGCGACTTTTCAAAACCACGAATTTAAAAAAGCAAAAGCGTGTGCTGTTATATATAACCGGAATTAACATGTGCCAGATGCGTTTATGATATTTATCAAATATTTAAGGCCTAAATCATGCAGATGGACGGATTCGCGTGGGAGTTTGAGAACAATTCGCTCCTTTATCAGAGCTCACATTTAACATGTGAAAGCACAATGCGCCTTCTGTTCACAGATGAATTTAAACATCGATGCGCATCGACTTCATGATAGATCGCAAAATATGACTGAAGGTATCACTAAAATATATTAATGATTGCCTGTTGTTTCACTATTAAATCACTATTAAATTAAATCGTGATGGCTATTGAATTTTGACGATTTTTTTAGTCATTTGTGATGATCGAATCAATCATCCAGAGAGTTGCTTATGAATCAAATAAAACATTGAACCAGAAAGTAATAGTAATTAACAGGCATTTGTGGTTTTATTTTAAGATTATCTAAAGATTATCTTTAGTTTTCCTATAATTATGGTAAAATACTAAATGCATTGTGTTGTATTACAGTTCTGGGAGGTTATCAGTGATGAACATGGAATTGATCCAACTGGCACTTACCACGGCGACAGTGACCTCCAGCTCGACAGGATCAACGTCTATTACAACGAGGCATCAGGTACATCCACATATAATTACTTTAACTGCATCATGGTATTTTAATTCATAATCAGGCTAAACTAGTTTCTCTGTCTAAACTGGTTTTCTTTGGGGTTTTTTTTTGAAGGTGGCAAGTATGTGCCCCGTGCCGTGTTGGTGGACTTGGAACCTGGTACGATGGACTCTGTGAGGTCTGGACCCTTTGGTCAGGTTTTCAGACCAGATAACTTTGTTTTTGGTTAGTATCATTCTCATTTACATTACTTTTCATATATTTACATACATCAGAGAGGGAAGCTTAACACGTTGACTTGCGTAACAGGTCAGAGTGGTGCTGGAAACAACTGGGCAAAGGGCCATTACACGGAGGGAGCCGAGCTGGTGGATTCTGTCCTTGATGTGGTTCGCAAAGAGGCAGAAAGCTGCGACTGCCTGCAGGGCTTCCAGCTCACCCACTCTCTCGGTGGAGGTACCGGGTCCGGTATGGGTACCCTGCTCATCAGCAAGATCCGCGAAGAGTATCCAGACCGCATCATGAACACCTTCAGTGTCGTGCCTTCCCCTAAGGTGTCCGATACAGTAGTAGAGCCTTACAACGCCACTCTGTCTGTCCACCAGCTTGTGGAAAACACAGATGAGACCTACTGCATTGACAACGAAGCGCTGTATGACATCTGCTTCCGCACCCTCAAGCTCACCACACCCTCATACGGTGACCTTAATCATCTAGTCTCCGCCACCATGAGCGGTGTCACCACCTGCCTCAGGTTCCCTGGGCAGCTTAACGCTGATCTCCGTAAGCTGGCTGTGAACATGGTGCCCTTCCCTCGTCTTCATTTCTTCATGCCCGGCTTCGCACCTCTCACCAGCAGGGGGAGCCAGCAGTACCGCTCCCTAACCGTACCAGAGCTCACGCAGCAGATGTTCGATGCCAAGAACATGATGGCCGCCTGCGACCCGCGTCACGGCCGCTACCTCACAGTTGCCGCCATATTCCGTGGCCGCATGTCTATGAAGGAGGTAGATGAGCAGATGCTCAACGTTCAGAACAAGAACAGCAGCTACTTCGTCGAATGGATCCCCAACAACGTGAAGACCGCTGTCTGCGACATCCCACCAAGGGGACTCAAGATGGCCGCCACCTTCATCGGCAACAGCACCGCCATTCAGGAGCTTTTCAAGCGCATTTCTGAGCAGTTCACCGCCATGTTCAGGCGTAAGGCTTTCCTCCACTGGTACACTGGCGAAGGTATGGATGAGATGGAGTTCACCGAGGCTGAGAGCAACATGAATGATCTGGTGTCCGAGTACCAGCAGTACCAGGATGCCACTGCAGAGGAAGAGGGCGAGTTTGACGAAGAGGGAGAGGAGGAGGTGGCTTAAATCTCTTAATATGTATGTGTTTCCAAGCTGTATCATTTTGCTGCCCTTCAAGATATAAAAAATCTCTTCAAAACTTCACAGTCTTTTTTCCCCTTTAACTGGTTTCAATTCTGTTTTTGCCTGTTGTCTGTACAGATGTCAATAAAAGGCTCTTTTTTTGTTAAACCATTTGTATCTTTATTTCACTGATATGCACTTGCAATCTATTCTAGATGAATCAAGTTTAAAGATGATTCTCATGGTTTACCAGTTTGACATGCTTATTAACAGATCCTTGTAGGACCTGTTTCAGTGTTTGTCTTTGGGCATCAACAGTCAAATTAACACATACTCATGTCATAAACACTGTACCAAGCAATAATTACTCTGCTGATTAGCAGATTAGAGAATGGTTTTCAGAGGTATGAAATGGTATCCAGGGTGCTTTTGCAACAGGCTTTTTTAAAATTCACTTCTATGCTAGGTTGTTTTTCTTATACACCACCTCAACTCGTACCGTACCAAGTAAAACTTTGAGATTTACTGTCGCTTAGATTTTTTTTCCACATTAAGAATAGTACAATAGAATAGTAGTGAACTCATCAAAACCATAAAATAATTTTTAAATAATAAAAATTAATATGTTGGCAGAATTATATTTAAAAAGAGTAATTTTAAACTTTAAATTTACACCTTCAAATTTAAAATATTATGATTATGACATACTTTTGTCCATTGTGTCTAAACTTTTGGTTTGTACTCTGTTTAAAACTTAAGTTTAGTGAGTTTAATATCTTGCATCTTTTTTTCACAAGCATTTATTACGCCAGCTATTGTCAGTTATGTCCAAACTTTGACTTGCTACTTCAGCATTTTTGTTATGCAGCATTCTATAACAATTTGTGTTAATAATTTAAAAAATACAATTCAAATTGTATATGTTACCATATATCATTGTGATGGTATCATATCCAAGCTTATCATCAAGATGAAGGTATTCAGAGTGTCTTTAGAACATTTTGTCAGCAGATGGCGCTGTGGTCTAAGTTTTCCTTCTTGTCCATACAAAGTAGGTTAAGATCCCAACACACAGCAGCAGTAGAGACCAGCAACAGACCTTCATCACCTGATCTTCAAGATTTTCCTTCTCTCCAAAACGAGTGACAAAACCTGACTAAAAGCAATGCAAAAGTGACAAAGTTTATAAAGCTGTTATGTAAAGCACAGTTTACATATATTAAAACAACTGCATATAATTAACAATAGAGATATGTATGTATTTAGAAATAACTTTCTGTAATCCTTGTGACTCTAAAATATTTTGGGGCCAAATTAAAGGTTACTTAAAGGAATAGTTCACACCAAAATGTGAACCGTTTATTACGGCCTGTCAAATCTCACGCAATTGACTCATTTTCTCATGCAGGGCTGTGCCCATCTTCAAGATCACCGTACTGAATAATAAAAGTCATGATTTAAATGACTAATATATGTCAGACTGTTAATATTGTACAACGCCTCGCTGATCCCATCCGGTCTGTCTCATTCAGACAGCTGTCTAAAGAAAACAGCGCTTGACATCAAAGTATCGCGAGAGAGTTTCTAAAGCACACGACGCAGTCGGATTTCAAGTCCTTCTCGAGGTACTTTGATGTGTTTGTGTACAGTAATACGCTGATTAATCTGCGCGTGCGCAACTGTACATAGCTGCCTATCGTGAGCTCCAGCGTTGCGCGACGCTATAGGCTGTGAGAGAGCAACGAAATGTAAGTAAAGCATTTAATATTTGCCAAATGTTTTACGACAGAAATGCTAAACGACCAACACCGACCAAGGACTTTTCATACATGTGAAAGATACATTCCTTACTGACAGACAAAAATGAAAATACACACGTACAGCGATGCACATATGTAGACATAATACAAACTAATAACCAAGCATGTTTATATTTTTGACATCCCCAAACCACGACGGAAAATCTCACGCAAAGCTAAACTCAAAAGTTGGCAGCCCTGGATATAAAAGCTAAATACATATACAAGATAAATATAATTTACAATAGTGAAATTTGAGGTACTCAGGAAAAATTGAAGACTACTTAAAGGGATACTCAATGCCAAAATAAAAATTCTCTCATTTGAATCGTATTTTACAGAAGCTCTGAACTGCAACATTAAAAATGTTTCATGGAGACTGAAGTCCTAAATATTTTCTCTTTTTACATTTTTTTATTTTCATATTTTTTCTTTTTACATTTTTTTCTATTTAAAAATGTTTTTTTCTTCAAAAGTCCAGAAATGTTTTGCTTGCTAGCTAACAATTAGCATGCAGTACCAGTCCTGACCATCAGATGTCACTATCAGTAAGAATGAACGCGCTTACAATGCTTTTCCTGTTGATATATCGTTTTAAAATATTACAAACGTATGCTTGATTTTGTTTTCATGTCTAACAACTGTAGTCATTTTAAAGTTTTAACTTGTCTGTCTATCTACTGTTAGCATGACATAGTGAAAAACAGAAAATTATTGAATTAAGAACAGGTGGAAACAAAACTAAACATAAGTAACTTTGTAAGTGATGTTCTCATTTCTAAACGAAATCATCCATGACTGGACAGGGAGGTGTGTCGACTGGGTGAATTTTTTTTGTAATAATGTATTAAATTTTCTACTCATTCATTATAGCTCCTACAAAGTAGCTAAATAACGTTTATTGACAAATCAGACAAAAATTTATTTTGTATCAAGCACAAAAATGTATATTTTGTAATGATGAAGACCAATCACACCTGCTTCTGGAAAGTTTGTGATGTACATCTGCAAAAATGATTCAAAATGGAACCAACAACAGGAGACCTACTGTCTTACAAAGAGATCCTTGACACTCACCCATCCTCCTTTATCCCTAATTTCTGGGCAGATGACCCTCTCTACATAGCTGCCCACACACTCCTGAATCTGGGGCAGTACAGCAGACATGCCTCTCTCCTGACAGTGTAGAGCCAGCTGGCCAGCCAGAACAAACACGGACAACACGGCACTCCAAGCGAGATCTCTTCGTCTTGTAGGTGCAAAATGCTCATCCAGTATGGAAACCAGCACCGAGCACGCCGTCTGTTCCGTCACGTCCTGGAAGACACGCGGCCAGCGGCGAAAGAAGATGGGGAAGCGGGTGAGCAGTTCATCTCCCGCGTGACGCAGGGCAGCCGTGACTCGGGTTGGTGCTGGACCCGGCGGGACACCCGGTTGGGCCGTTACGTAGTTGATATAGTCATATGCCATCAGATAGGCCTCGCGCACCAGTGGATCAGGGCTGTTCAGGCCTTTGATGATCACAACATTATCCGACAGTCCCATGACTTGAAAGTACAACTGTCTGCCTTTAACAGGCAGTTAAGACTATAATGTCCCAAAGGAGTTTCTTTTAGCACTCTTTCATTTTAGATGTTTAGGTGACCTTTCATGCCATGAGTTGTTTTCATGAACTGCCTGTGAAGTGTATCTCTCACCCAGGACTGTTGTTTCAGATTTCTGTTGATAAATGAATCAAATTCACAGCACCAACGTTATCCTGTTCCAATCACAGAGAGTACACAATTCAAGAAGGAATATTGAATGAGACACAAATACCCCACAGCATTCAGTGACTTACCCTTCTTGTGATTGAACGTGAAGCATGTCGTAAGCAATCTTGATTAGTTAACAGCTGACAGAGGAACCAACGTACAGCTGGAGAACGACGAAGTGTGTGAGGTAACACACAGCGTGTGTGTGTGGTGCATGTGCATGCAGTCGTTTGGCTCGGACTATATTTAACTCCCTTGTCTGTAACAGATACAGAAGATGAACTGTATTGCATGCATTTGAGATGTGACACTCACGCGCTGTCCTGCATTGGGTACAGCTATAAATACTGAATGTGCCGGAGCTACAGACAAGAGCTGCTACCCGACTATGTTTAACCCTAGCTTGTAGTTACAGAATAATATCGGAGTACTTTGCTTTGCGATTGAGCTATATTTTTTGGAAGGGTAAAGATTTTCTGTTTCGGCTTTCTCTTCAAAAGCTCTTTTTATTACAGGTAATAATTAATGAAGAAAATTTTAATTGATTTGGTGATAAGTCACACTTCAAATATGAACACACTTCACCATATAAGCTTTTAATAAATACTTTCTTTGTAATCTACTAAGTTTTGTTGCAGGTTAATTCTGAAGTTACTAACTTCTAATAAGAAAGTACACTATTAAATGAATCAAAGCATGTCAAGCACACTGTACTTTCTTTAGTAAGACACTAACTGTCCACCAGGGGGCAGTATTGTACCTGTGTATAAATATAACATTTACTTTCAAAACCAAATTTGAAAATCTGTATTTGTATAATCTTCTGAAAATGAGTATTGCGATATTAAACGCTATGTGGAAAATTGAATAATAATGAAATGTGCTATTTTGATTATGAACCAGTTTCATACGTTGATTGCATGTTTACTGGACAAATATACACAAATTTACACAAAGCACAATAATATACTGGATTGACCCTTATTATTGTGTTTTACACTCAACTCAAACCACTGATCTTAGACAAATTTATGTTTGAGAGAGCAACAAAATGCCTGTTTTCCATCAGGGTTACAAATTATGTTAATGTCTTTTGAAGAATTCAAATGCAATGCAATATGCAATGTGTCTTTAAGTCTTTAACTTAAAATGTCTTTACAAATGATACCTTGCATACTTGATTTGCTCTGACATAGTTGCAGTAAAAAGTCTAAAAGTGTGCATATACATAAAAACTTGATAAAAAGAGTGATCAAGATTTAAAGCCTTCGTCAAATTCTTCACGGGTCCACTATAAAACCCTGTGAATAATCAGCGATTATTTTCTCATTTGGAAGTCTCTGTGGTTTATGGGTAATTTTAAAAGGTTTTTAATTTCCTGTGCTCAGATGTGTCCATTTGTGCGAGAGAGGGAAAGAGGGATTTGTGTTTTTGTTTTTACAGCGTGATCTGCTCAGCTCTGGGGTCGTGTGTCATGTAGGATTTTAATACGGAGCTCATTTCCTGGACCAGCTAAGATAGAGATCAAAAGCCCTCATTGGTAAGTGTGGAGGCACACACACACACAGTCCACTGCGCTGTTAAACTTTTGCTCCTCTTGTGCATCAGCATTCATATTGGTCTCATATAGTTGTTTTACACAACCTTATTAGCACATCTGTGCTTTATTATATTGAATTAGTCTCACTCAGTACACTTTTCCATCTACACAATATAGTGTATTAGTATAAATGGAGTTAAAATGTTAACCAGAATTTGTTCGTATTCCTGTTTGTGTTACATAAATACAATAAAATTAACGCAATAACCTGATTAAGCCAATTATATGCTTTATTGATCTAAATGAATGTAAATTGTATATCCCTTGTAATGGAATATTTATTTTTATCTGTGCATTTCAATAGGAAACAAAAAATAGAAAAAGAGGAAAATAGTATAGCATGACCAGTGACTAAATTGACAGTTTTCATACTTTTTAGGCCACTTTATAGTTTCCAATGTTTATTGCATCCTTTCTATGCTTCAGTTGATTAAACCTTTAGGAAAATTAACTGTGGGTTTTTTTATAGTAAGTGTGGTAACTTGGTAGAGATTTTGCCATTTTCTATAGCCAAACAATAGTCAATTTGTGATTACCATGGATTTACTACACATGAAAAAAAACATTGTTACAATACGTAAACCATTAATATATTTTTTGTAGGGAGACAGTTGAGGAAAATCAAGCTTTTGATAAGATGAGACTTCAGTAGTTTTACTAACATTTATATCACATTAAAAGAAACATGGTCTTTTGTAAGAGTCATTTCTAAGAGCCCCATCACTTACATTATACATTTACTTTATACCCTTATATGTGTGTTATTATGTGCTATTAAGTGATTATCTCCTGTATTCAGTATTAGAAAAGCCCAAGAGAAGAACAATGATGTCTTTGTTCATTCAAAATATGCTGACTACCATGTTTACTAGGATATTTCAAAAGATGTGGAGCACGTAAACACCTTCAGAAGAAAGGCTTAACCACAATATAGACCCTAATGTGAATTAATAGATGGATACAATTACCTTTAGCTATATTAGTCAGTAAAACGCATCTGCGTTTCAGTCCAGAATGGCAGGAAAAGAACAACATTACTGAATACCAAGTATAGTGGGATAATACGACAGCTGTGGTTGTCTTTGTGAATATGGCGAATGACGTGCATGAAATGATGCATTGAATACTTTTCAAATCTTATTCATTCATACAGATTCATGATATTACATTAAATAGTAATATCATATTAATGTGTTGCTGAAGCTGTAAGTTTACTTTGGATTGTCACGCTTGCCAAATGAAGCTGATACTTTGTACACTGTACGAAATTTTACCTGTGGATCGATTTCTTTCTCACAGTAAACACAACAGCCTTGACATTTCTGTTTCAAAAGTGAATGCAGTAATAATGCTCTTCTAGATAACTTTGACGAGCTGTTTTGTTTAGTTCCTGTAATGCTTTTATTGTACGTAACATTTACCATTTGCTATGATTTCCAAAATGGGTTAGCAGACATCAATAATCTTTTTGTGACACAGAGGGAGGGAGAAAAAGGAGGATATAAAAGAAGAATAAAGTACACTTCAGCGGCGGAGCGTGTCGGATTTGATAGACAGAAGAGTGTGTCACAGCAAATTACAGGATGTTTTTATTGTATTGCGCCAAGGGCGACTTCCAATTTCCCTTCCTCCCCGTACACCTTTCACTTATTTGAAACCCCTGCCTCTCACAGTTCATCCCTCTCTCCTCTAAATCGCTCTTTTGGCAAAGTGGAGCACGGCATCGAACGGAAGAAAAGAGGGGAAATTTTCTCTGTGTTATTACTTTAAGAATAGGGGTGTGAAAGAGATAGAAAGAGTGTAATTTAGATGTTTGGGACTTGCTGCTAGGCTAATGGCCTCGCTCGGTCTTCAGTGCTAGCCTCAAACAATAGCTAAGTCTTACTATTGACACATTAAGAGCAGAATCAAGAGAAGGAAAGAGATTCACTGTATGAAAGAGGAGTGACATGGTGATTTGGAGAATAGGACAGGAGCAGGTTCCAATGCGCTGCTTGAAACACATGTTGGCTGAAAAAGAAAGAAAACATTTAACAGGCAATGTAACGAAGTTGGAAGTCTTCAAGCAACACTGAATGTTCGCAGAAATTTGGCTTGGATCTCTCAAAGATCTCACATATGTTCTTGCAGTAATGTTAAAAGAACATTTTATCAACATAATACGTCATTGATAAACAATCTAAAAACGTTATAAGACGCTGGTATAAAAACATCATTCTTGTCAATTAATGCGTAAATAAAGGGCTCTTTTGTTTAATCTTATGATTCCATTTCTATTAAATAAATACTTATTATAATTTGTTGTAATTAAATGTTTGCTTGAGTATCTCTAAAGTAACTTACATTTTACATTATGAGTTTTTTTTACATTAAGGTGTTGTTAAACAAGTACAATTTAACAACAAGGAATACATTTCTTAGTATCTATATCACTTACAATTGTTCGACATTTTACATTTTTTACTATCGTGGTTCCCTAGCTCCTTAGAATAGTTTTTACCCAATGCATACATTTCTGGCCTGCTGTATTTTGCATGCTACAAACTAATTTCGTATACTGATTTTCTCGTACTTTAAAGCATGGGGATCATAGCAGAGGAATCAATCAACACATTATCTTTTTCAGATTAAATTATGATAGGAAAAACATTTTTAATGAAGAAAATATTATACACTTCACACAACACAGATGGGGCAGTAATATAACAGACTTAGGTCTCTTTGTCAGTGAATCACCAGTAACTTACGAACTCCAAAAACTTTCATATGAACAATTCTGTGAGCTTGCAAACAAGTTTTAAAACTTTTTTGAAGCACAGCTCTGTATTCATAAGTCAATGGTGTTGACAGTGGGTTGAAGGTGACCGCAGGAGAGCTAACAAGGGGATTGGCGTGTGAGATTACCCAGCGTCCCTCTCCTCTCCACCCTGCAGAGCAGCGGGACAGTAGCGGTTATCCAGGCGCTCTTTAAGGCCTCTATTACTCTCGCAGTGTGAAGCCAGGCCGCTGAATGGAAGAAATTACACCGAATCTTCCAGTCATTTAAAATGTCGATCACACCTTATGGTCCGATCCCCTTCCAAGTATGAAAAACATCGCTCTTTCTTAGTTAGGATCTATCTTTATGTCTTTCACACACCAGGCCAAACAAAAGACGAGCTTTTCTCTTTGATTATTCTGAAGCACATTAAATGCTCCCCGGTTTCGTCTCCTACCGCACAGAATTGATGCAAACTGGTGGCATCCCAATTATTGTCTGCTTGCGGGATAAGGCACAAACACAAAGACCCCTCCAATGGAAGATTGCTGGTATTGACGCTGTACCTTTGTGTCTTTGGGCTCAGCAGGAGCAGCAGTTTGAGTAGTTAAGGGGAAATTGAGGATCCTTAGGTGGAAAATGTTTTTTGATCTCTAAACCCTTTATTTTATTTCAGGTTTTACAGAACCTGAAAACATTTTCAGAATAATGGCTGGCTTACACAAGCGGCTTGCTATGGATGTGACTATATACAAATGCCTAAGGAATGCATAGCACAATTACAAGGCCTGTTTAAAGAATACGGTATGTTAACATATGATGCTTTGTAGGACCCAAACATGTGAGTAAAAACACAACTTCAACGTCAGATACAGACTAACATTTTGTCCTAATCAGTTTCCAGTAACAAGCAATATTGTAAGACATTTATTAACACACTAGAGTAATCATTACTTTAATAATGAAGTATTACTAAAGTGTATACTGAAAATGAATATAATTGGATAATATCGCCAAACTAATAATTGAACACCTATGTGAGGTCTTACGAGACTTTATTATGTTTTAGGATTTTCATTGCTTCTGGTTTGTGCATTTAATTCACAGAAATCCTACAAAGTACGTTACCTCTTTTTTGTCAAATCCATAACGCATGTATATTTCCCTCCTCTTAAATAGTAAATATGTAGAAACTGATATTTTTTTTATGTCTGTCAACATGCATTTCTATGCATTTACAGTGGCTGTGCACAGAGGTGTCAAGTAACGAAGTACAAATACTTCGTTACCTTACTCAAGTAGAAATTTTGGGTATCTATACTTTATTGGAGTAATTATTTTTCAGCCGACTTTTTACTTTATTTTCACGCAATTATCTGTACTTTCTACTCCTTACACTTTAAAAATAGCCTCGTTACTCCTATTTCATTTCAGCTTGTTTTCATTCCGGCTTGTGGTCGTTCAAAAAAAAACCTATCCAGATAAATCCGGATAGAGTGAATTTGATCCATCACACCTGCACATGACACAAGCGGGTGCTTTCTCTTCGTCCTCCGCAAATTAAGCTACAGTAGGTAGTTCGGTAGAGAGATGTTTGAATAAATTAGCATTTGCGATTGACAATGTTGTGATAAGTAGGCTATACTAACTCTGTAACTCGTTACCCCCAACACTGGACATAGCAGACTTATGTAGCCAAGTATGAAGATGTCCGTGGCAGAGACTCAAGAAGAGAACTCGAGCGAAATGTCCCAACCAAGCACCAGCGAGGAGGTTGGTAGCCAGAAGGACCAGCCAACCGTTATACATCCCTGGCCGTACCTGGAAGAATTTTTCGAAATGGTTGGATGCAAAAACAACTCCTTTTGCAAGCTCTGCTCACCCAAGTACCACGAGCTAATGGCTTTAGCTAATGGCATCCCAAATTTTTCAACATTAATATTTTAATATAACATTATAGTCATTATGGCCTTTAGAAAAATGTTTTTTTGAGGAGGTGGGGTAGTGCACAATAGGACCCTGTGGCGCAGCCTAAGCTTTTGTCCATAATGGCATTTTTTTTCTTACATTACTTTTACTTTTATACTTTAAGTAGTTTTGAAACCAGTACTTTTACACTTTTACTTGAGTAAAAAGCTTGAGTTGATACTTCAACTTCTACAGAAGTCTTTTTAAACCCTAGTATCTATACTTCTACCTGAGTAATGAATGTGAATACTTTTGGCAGCGGTGGCTGTGCATACTTTTAGGGCGATTTTAACGTACGCACATAGTTGCAGGTTGCAAGACCAATTGCTTAGAAAAGTAACAGCGTGTCTCTTCTTCACAAGTTACACGTTTTCAGGCGTAATTCTTTCTCATAGCACAAACGTGCATAGGCATAAGAATAAGCAATGGCAAGCATGCGGCAGCACTAATGAATTAGTGTATATTCAACTAATAATAAAGCCCATTAGCGTTAATGAGTGTTATTGTATGAGAAGAGGTTGTCTAATGGAACAGCCAGCACTTCAAACTGTTAACTCCCACGAACACACATCCACACGCTTCACGATGCTTTATTTTCAATAGACAGCATTACACATGAAGTGCCTCCTCTCAATTAGCCCACACATCACATGATCAAGCCCGAACTCCACTTTCTCTCTCTTTCCATAAACTGCAGTCACATACAATCATTCATTATGTATCTTTACATAATGTATCTCGATATGTATCTTCTGATGTTGTTTTTACTGTATAATCACGAGTCTTATCACGTCTAAAAACAAATGAACAGGTACAGATGGTCGGATTGAAGATCGTACCAAACTTTGGACGTGCAGCATGAGAAAGATGTCGCGCTAGCTGTCTGTTGTGTGATAAGACTAAAGGAGCAGACAGGAAACTCACTCTTGTTGTTTGATAGTGATAAGAGCAAACTTACCTCTGATGTTACTGCAAATATGTGACCCTGCTAATCTAATTATGAGATAACAAGCATGATTTTAAACTCTGATTTCGATCTTTACTCAGTTAATATTAAAGAAATCAAGGTTATATTTTTACAGAATGTTATTTACATGGATGATTTGGGAGCTTTCCTGTAGCTCAGTTATACGAGCAACTATCAACCCCAAGGTCAGGGGTTACACTGAAAACCCAGGGATTGCGCACACTTATTAAATAAAGATGTATAGTGTATTGCTTAGGATAAAAAATCTGCCAAATGCGTAAATATAAATATAGAAACGGCAAAAGTTTAGCTGGGTTTTCACAGACAGGGTTACATATATAAACCTATAAGGTGATGTCAAAGAAATAAACCACTTAACACATTTTGTTACCATGTAAAATGTCTATAATATTATTATTATTACATTTATTTGTTGTATATTATATATATTATACAAACATATCTATTATATTTTATATATAGTTATATACAGTATTATTTTATAATAAATATTTTTTTATTTTATTGTTGTATCATACATTAAAACATCCATCCACCCTTCCACTATCCAAACTCGCTTTTTGTTTAACAACTTTGTTCTAATATACTTTGCTTTAAGGAATCGTTTACTCAAAAATATATTTTTTTATCATTTACTTGATGACCCTCATGTCATTACAAACCTGTATGACTTTCTTCTGCAGAACACAAAAGAAGATATTTTGAAGAGTGTTGCTAACCAAACAGCATCGACCTCCATTGACTTCCATTGTATGGACACAAAACAGAGACAAAATATAATTTTAAGTGTTCCACAAGAGTCATACATATAGATATTGTTTGTCATGAGTATGAATAAATGATAATAGATTTTTTATTTTTGGGTAAACTTCACTTTTATAATATACTTTTTGTTTCACTCATTGCAGTCATGGACAGTCTGAGACTGTACTTGTTGGGTCGGGTCAGGTCACTTTTTCTAGTTTACATGTCAGGTTGAGGCTTCAACATAATGCCCATGTGCAGACATCTAACAGAGAGATGGAGAGAAACAAGGGAAAGACTCACTCCAAACCCAAATCAAAGCAGATGGACTCATTTACAGCCAATTAGCTGCAGTGTTTTAAGTACGGCATCACCTACACAATTAAAGCCATTACAAAAAAAACTCCCCACCCCCAAAGCCCAGATGGGAGCGTGGAAAAGAGGCGCCTAGAGTAGAGAAACAATGGGACACGTCCAGAAGGCTGAAGCGCACAAACATAGCATAGCACATAAAGACACGCAATCTGATCTTACGATGTCATTAACATGACTCCAAAGTGTTTCACATGCTGGACGTCAGAGTATTTTATTGGCTTGCGCTGGTTCTTTTAGGTCAATCTGACTGTTGCGTGACATGTGATGAGATTGTGAGAGCTCCTCCCTGTTTATGATGGCTTTCATATTTCTCTTAATTCAGTCTGAACCCAAAACATCATCGCTTACACTAGCAAGGAATGTAAGTCTTTCTGGGGAGTGGGTGTATATTACTTATGTGAATTAGCTTGTTTGTTATCTTAAATTGACCAAAAGAATGTTCCAGAGATTTGTGTGTATTGTAGCTGGTGAGGAAAGAAGGGATGCAGAACGGAGAATGGAAAAATCATGCTGGCATGTTGCAGGAAATTTGGGATTATGTGTGAATTTTGGTTTGAAAACGCAAGATGGGTGGCAGAGCGTGTGTGTCTGACCACACAAAGATCTGCCACAGATATCATTTTTAATAATATGTATTTTAATACTTTTTTTACTTTAACATTCTGCTTTTATTAACCATTATTTTGTTATATTTAAAGTAACTGAGGAATTCCACTGATATTATTAGTCAAAACTTGAAATATACAATATCAGTCTATGCACAAGTTATCTATTTAAAAAAAATGGAAATATACATGCAAGTTTTTGAGAGGCAACATACTTTGTAGGATTTCTGTGAATTAAAATGCACAAACCAGAAGCAATATTACCCAACAAATGGAGAAGAGATGACTCTTCAAAGAACATGAAATAGTTATTTTATTTTATAGTTTGTTTATAGTATTTTATAGTTATTTTATTTTATTTTCATGTGTTTATTTATGAGGAATATGAACTGATATGGATGTGACCTGACTATGAAAAATCATGTGTTAAACAAAAAAAAAAATGCTTTAAAAACTTTAAGAGAGACCTCACATGGGTATTTAAACCCTTAGCAAATATTGACATCTGAGCTATCAGTATGGTGAAAACCTTTTGGTAAAAACTTTATTTTTTCATTGTTAGGTTATATACCTTTGCATGAAATTACCAATAAACCCAGTCACACCAGTTACACCAAGCCTGAACATCATTGGAACTGCATAACAACATGCTAAAACCCCCCACAACAGCTTAGCAACTGCATAGCAACAGACAGTATTGTCTCAGAAATACACCTTTTCTTCGGGTAATGTAAAAATCCATTTTTCACATATGCTCTATAAATGCTAAATCAAGCATGTTGCATAATCCTATCACACGCCTCTCGTATCTCAGATCAGAGCTGCTTCTGTATGGTGAGAAATCACAGTCTTGTTTCCCGATGTTTGTCGTTTCATTACCTTGCCAACTACTCATCTGTTGTGCTCAATGCGACGTGTAGCACATGTTATTTAGATGGTGGAACTGATAGCATGGCTACCAGATTGTCTTGCAGGTAAACACTGAAGCTCTGAGTGTTTGCAGTACAAGCGGTGAGATGTGGCAGTAGATATTGAACAAGGACTCGTTTAGTATTTCTGAAGGTCTCTGTGCTCACTGTAGGAATGTAACTATGGCTCGTTCTCTCTGTGTTTCTCTCCTTTAATCAGTCTCTCTATCACTGTTACAACCTCTGCCTGACTCCTTTTGTGATGGTCCACTTCATCTCAGTTATAAACAAACCTCCAACTTGTCTACATGATTCTTCTCTTAGTCTCTCTCTCTCACCTCCTACTCTGATTTTCAGAGATGTTACAATGAATTGGTTATGAGTTATTCGCCTTTAAAACTCCTAAAATGACACGATAATATTAGGTCTTGTAATTTAACAGGAACACAAGGTTATTTAGTCTTTTATTTGACATTATACCACAATGCTGTCTATAGAGTTTCTAATTTAAACATATCGAAGAAGTCACTTGACGACCATTTTGGCAGCTATACAGTCATTTTTATGTAAGCGAACACTTTATGAATGTTGGGTTGTTGAGTTTAAGGTTGGGTAAAACAGGGGCAAACCCAAAAAATGGTTTAAATCAACCTGTGCTCGGTTATTTCCAACACAATCTTACGGGAATACGGACCTATTTTACAATTTGGCTAATTCGTACCGATTCATACAATCTCATTCATACGTTTTAGTACGATTTCTCTTCTCCCCAGTGACGTTGGGGGCGGGTTGGTTTTTTTCCTTGCTTTTTTCAAAATAATCACAAGTTACATCATACGAATTAGTTAATTCGTAAAATAAATACATATTCCAGTGAGATCAGGCTGTTAGTTTAACCCATGGTTAGGTCAGATATGAACATTTGCCAGGTTCATTTAAATCAATGTTTGGGTTTGTCCAACGAGTTGGAAAAAATTATCATTTTTAGAGAGTACAAACACATGAAAGACTGAATTACTGAAACAGTTTGTCAAGATTTGAATTACAAATATTAAATCAGCAATGACATCTGATAATGATATTGCTTCTTTAGCACAAATTATGTCAAAAAGTAATGTTCATGGCTCTATTAAAATGTCATTTGTCTCTGAAAGGTGACATTTCCATCCCTATTGATGATATATAAATTTCATTCCCTTTCATTTTTTCAAGAATCTGAACCAGACATCATCAAAAATCAATTTATAAAGTCATACACTCTTAAAAATAAAGACGCTTGCGATGCCATAGAAGAACCTTCAACATCCAAAAACATTCACAGAAGTTTCTTTATAGTGGAAAAGCGTTCTTTAAACTATGAAAAGGTAATACAAAAGATTTGTTTAAACGTTTTGAAGCACCTCTACTTTTGAGAATGTATTTTATCCAACACATGACTATATTTGAGTATTTTATATATTTGTTTATTTAACATAAAAAGAAAACATTAAACTGAGAGTGTGTAATTAGTGTTGTTCAGGCTGCAGTTTATAGTTCATTTATTTCCTGGACTCACTTACAAACTTCATCATACAAACTAAACATTCAACCTAAATATTTAAACAAGTCATTAAGACATTATGAAATACATAAAGAGAACTATAATCATAATCAAATGATTTACACAAATCATGCATTTGTTTGTTATTAAAAGTATGATGTAGTCTGTCTGGAACAAAACCACCGGACGACTGTAAATTGCCAGTTAGTTAGAGGTGGAGCAAAAACCGCTGATTACTTTTCTAAACAAGAAGCAGATTACACTCAAACCCACCAGCCAGCGAAGGTAATATTGATTTTCAGTGAGGATGATGAAGACAGTAATGATATTGATGAAGGATCATCTAATGATGTCATATTCCGTTTCGGCTCAGTAATTATTCACAGCCCCTGTTCCTCTAAAGCATGTTTATTGAAGAATCACTGCCATACTTCCCATCTTATCCTGATTGCTATCACACCGGTAGAAATTTACCCCTAAATCCATCGGCATGGCAGATCGAGGAGATTAATTGGACAATCGCAACTGCCCTAAAGCCCTAATTTACTTGTGTCGTTTTAAACCCGTATGACTTTTTGTTATCTGTGAAACATAAAAGAAAAAGTTAGCAGAGAGGATTATAAAATTAGTTCATATAATTGCATTGTGTAACGCAATATGCAAAGCCGTAACAGGCTCATAAATAACATTTATCTGTTTTGCAGACACTTTTATCCAAAGCAACTGTATTTAAGCTATACGTCTTTTTTATCAGTAAATGTGTTTTCTGAGAATCAGATCCACAGCCTTTACACTGCAGTTGCAATGCTGTAAGAATCAGAGGTTTTTAAAGGGGTGAGTGATTCGAAAAAGAACCAAAGAGGGAGGGAGAAAGCAAAGGGTGAAAAAGAGAGAAAGTGAGCGCTATTACCAGTTCCACCCAGTATCTGCGCAGTCATCGGCCTGTCTGCTGCACAGTGTCTACAGTCTGGCTCCAAAAGTCTTATCAGAATTCCTCTGTGACTTATACAATAACCTCACACACACACACACACACACACACACACAAGCGTAGATGCATGAACGCTGCGCTCCGTTTAGTCTGTCGGTTCAAACTCAGCTGTCACGGTTGTTAAATTTCTATTTCCTGTAAAGTGAGAGATAGAGTCTTTACACGTTAAAAGAGTTGTGGAATATGTTCATGTCAACCTCTCTAATACATTAGTGTGTATCAAGTGTTTGGCTGAAAATATTCTTGTTTACCTAAGTATTAAAATACAAGTGAAAATGCTTCTCAAACTGTACAATTATTATTAAACAAGATATGTTACTTGTGTATCATGAATGCAACATGTTGACAGTTTAACAAAATCCTTTGCAATGTATCTGCAGCAGTGAAAACACAAGTGTCAGATTTTGTCGGTGAATCCGACGTGACAAATGCATGAATAAAACAGTGACGTTTTTGACTAATTACAGTGGTAAACAGCTGCCAATACTACTTGCAGTACGTTGTGAAATGTGTGAAAATAGATCAGTGAAGGAAAATTGAACTCTGATTTGGAGCAACTGAATCAAGTGTGAAAAGCAGGTGACATATGAACTTTAATACACAGAGCTTTGGAAGACTCATCCGGGTACTGTGAGTAAACTGATCTTGTTAATAATTTACTTACAGTAAATCAGATAAAAATATACCTAATTAATAACAACATATATAAGATTATATTTTGTGTTCATCTTGTTTCAAAGTCATGTCTTGGCTGACAGTCGTGTCTAAAGCCAATAGAAATTTCGTATTCGTTACAGATTGGTTAACGTCTTAAACATAAAACATCTTAAATTAACATTTTATGTCCAATAATTTACTCCTGTGCCAAGCTGGTTATTAACATGTTAACTGTCACTGTTCCTCAGGTGGAACACCTATGTTATTTCCCTATTCACTTTAATATTTCATTGTTGATCTAATCATGACAAACTATATATTGATGAAAAGGTATAAGACTCGAGATGAAATATTTGACAAATACCAACCATAACCAAAGAAAATATACTGTAATTTATAAAAATACCTAAAATAAAAAAAATGTAAGACTTAAAAAATGCAAAAATGTAGTTCCAATAGTGCATTTTTTTGTGTATACTCAATTTCTGCTGTTACAGTTATCAGATTAAGCCCTTTGCGTTTTGCGCTATTCTGCGATAACAACAGGTTGACTATATGTTATCGCTAACATACACCAGACTATGTTTTTTGCCTGAAAAAGCTCTTTTTAAAGAAACACTTGATAGTGGATGCACATACATGTATATTCACAAAAACATTACCACTGAGATGTAAAGCTGACAGCTATACACCAGAACCATCAAACACAAAGATAGTGTTTGTTTGTTAGTACAAAATACTCACACACCTTTCTTTATTAAGTGTGTTTGTTTTCTGGTAATCAGACCCAATCCTCTATCAACTGAGCTACAAACATGTTTGTTTTTATACATTGTGGGCTCTTTCCATAGACAAAATGACTTTTATACTGTACAAACTGTATATTGTATTCTTTAACCCTCTCCCTACCCCAAAACCCACACCCAGATCTTTTTGCATTATTACATTTTCAATGAAACATCATTTAGTTATTTTGGGGACTGCTGGTTAAGACTTTTACCATGATTGTGGTTCCCACAATATATAGTCTGTACGCACACACACACACACACATGCACGCACACACACACACACACACACACACACACACACACACACACACACACACACACACACATATGCACGCACATACACACACACTACCTACAAACCACAGTTTAACGGTTTAATAAGATTAAAGAGCAGGTGAGCGAAAGACGCTCTGGATGAAGATTCTCCTGACCTTGCTTGATCTGGTCTCTTTTTCTCCATTAACACACACACACACAGTGTGGCCTCTATTGTCTGTGTGAGCAGGTGTGTGAACTGTGATAACAGAGAGAGATGTGCTGTGGTTCAGTAAGGTGGGGCCGACTCTGAAGAGCTCTTCTGGCATTTACAAACACGCACGTATGTTTCTCACACATACACAGCTTTGGCCCTGGCATTTCCAGGTTAGCCGTAGCGCACGTGAGGCGTTGGCTCGTGCTTATCTCTGTTTTTGAGTCCGTCCCCTTTCTCGGTTCACGGGCGGCAGGACCCCTCGCTTTTTTCACCTGCCCTCCCCGCTGTCTGTTTCAGATACACCCTGTCAGTTTCAAAACAGCAGCGATGCCTTAGCAAGAGCCACGACAGAGAGTTTGGAGGCCACGGGCTTTTTTGTGAAAGATATCTCTCACTCAAATGCCAAACCAACTGACATTTCACTACTATTCACAGAGTACCTGTCCAAATGAAAATGTGCACTAAAGACTAGTCCTGCATAGTAGTTCAAGTCTGTGAAGACATACCATAGCTTTGCTTAAGGAAGAGGTCATAAAAATAAGTCGATATTCTCTAAAAATTATTTTCCTCTGTCATAATTGTTTTAATTGTCATAATTGCTGGTAAAAGTCTTAACCAGCAGTCCCTAAACTTTATAACGTAAAATTACTAAAATTCTAAAAAATAGTACCTTAGTGACTCTGATAAATGTTTATGTTGTTAATCGTTGGTTGAAGCATTCATAGCTGTGCATTATCATGAATAAAACACAGCTATTGACCAATCAGAATCAAGAACTTTTTATAAAGTTCTTTAACCAGCATTCATCCCTGTTCACTTTTATCGTATGGAAAAGAGAATTCAATCAAATCTCATTCTGTGTCCGAGGGAAATGTCATACAGAGCAACACATAAGTAAGGCTTTTATTTAGCTCATGATGTCATGGGTTTGATTCCCTGGAAAGGCACATCTTCAAAAAATGAAGTCTGAGTCACTTTGGATGAAAGCATCTGTAAAAATGGCAAAACACAGAGGGAGGTAAAATAAAAACTAAAAGAAACAGGTAACATATTAGGTGCAAAGAGCTCCCAAACCTGATCTAAAAGACTGTGACTTTCACACACAGCAAAGTGAAGTCTTCTAATTATGATCTCAATCCTGGTGATATTCAGTGTCTTGAAACTTTAATTGTGCGCTCTGCTACTGATGTCAGTCTGCGTGTGTTTGTGCGAAGGTGTTTTCATCTGCATCTGTTCTTCTTCACAGGGTGCTAATGAACAGTCAAACCCACCTGGGCTGTGGGGGATATAGATAGATAGATAAAGCGAGAGAAAGAGACAGTGAGAGAGCAAAACAGCAAAAGACAGGATGTGTGTCAGATATATTTATGCGTTGGGTAGACATTCAATTTCTGCAGTTTTTCAGTTTCTGTGCTCCTTGGGAATCAAACCCATAACCTTTATCAGTTGAGATACAGAAACACATCTGTCAAGACATTACAATCAAACTATATACTCTATGTCTTGATTATTATTATATGCACATGCAATTCTGTATTAATGCACCAAGGCTGAATACAGTGACATCCAAAAAAGTCTAAGACCACATTAAAAATATGCGGGTGTGAATCTTAAAGTGATAGTTCACCCAAAAATTAAAAATCATTCATTCACCTTCATGTCATTCCAAACTTGTGTGACTTTGCAGAACACTAAAGAAGATATTTTGGAGAAATGTTGTTAATAAAATAACATTGACTTCAATTGTATGGACACAAAACCACTAAAAATCTGCTTTTGCGTCCCACAAGAGAAGAGTTTGTCATATACAGTTTGTAAACAACATTAAAAAACAAAGACAAAATGTATAATTTTTGGGTTAATTATCAATAAACATGTAGCATTATTAAACAAATACTTTTGATCTTTTGAAACTTTTTAATTTTAATCTAATCATAACAAACTATAAATTGATGGGAAGGTATAAGACTCAAGATGAAATATTTGACAAATGTTCATAACAAAAGTTAACTTTACTGTAATTTATAAAAATACCTAAAATGAAAAAAATGATTTAAAAGAATGTTTAAAAAAATATCTAAAAATGAAAAACAAATTATTTCACATAATGATTTTCGTGTGTATACTCGATTTCTGCTGTGACAGTTGTCAGGTTAAATAATAAAGGCATTTTTAACTTGATAAATTGTTAATAAATAATAAATTGTTATGCTTATCATATACTGTGTAATATTAGAAACTGCAAACTGCCTAAGCTGTAGCTACAATTTCCCCAGTAGTATACCCAACAATATGTAATATTAATAAATCTAATTGTTTTTTAAACACTGGGGTCATTTGAGTCAGCATTTTGTAGATGTTTTTCTAAATATTTTAGACCAATTTTCTAAAAAAGCAGCTCGACTCTGCACGCAGCAGAAACTTGTAAGGATGGTGATGGGAGTTTTAGGCACTCCGCTTGACTTCACCAGTACATCCTTATTAATTTGTTTGTCTAGTTTAC
Source organism: Beaufortia kweichowensis (assembly GCA_019155185.1). Lineage (NCBI taxonomy): Eukaryota > Metazoa > Chordata > Actinopteri > Cypriniformes > Gastromyzontidae > Beaufortia > Beaufortia kweichowensis. Next base: position 12,866,198 of record CM032806.1, read on the forward strand.
TTTCCTCACAGGGGACAAGGGTACAAGCCGCTCCGTGTCTGATGATGGCAACCACTCCTGAAAGTCCAAGGCTGTCAGTGGTGTGTATCAACAGCCTGTTAATCAGAACCCAATACATGAGTGCATGTTTTCCCAGAGGACACGGTATAAATTTAATTTATTCTGAAAACATCTAATGGAACATACATTTACACTTTATCACTAAAAATGAATGTAAAAAGACAGAAGTCCACCACTGACTGTCAGTGCTGTAAAGAAACCAAAATATGTTCCCTGTACACTTGTTCTTAATGTTTTTATGAAGACAGGGTCCTCTGTTACATTTCGGTCTCTGGGGTGAAAAGCAGCATCTGGCTTTCCTGAGGGGACTGAAAGGAGAACAGAGCTCTCTGGAGCCTTCAAACCGACACAACACTGCCACTATCAATCTAAACTGTCTTATCGGGACTGAAGATATAAAATATATGCAGATTATTAAATACACAGAGGCTGATAAGGTGCTGTAAATTGGGAATATTTAGTCAAGGGGTGGGGTGAAATAAGGAAAAATATCTGCAAGGCCAAAAACTTCAAAGGTATTCACATCTGCATTTGGCGGACGTTTTTATCCAAAAAGGCTTACGGTGAACTCAAGATCTTATAGGTTTGATTACTCCATCTGTTCCCTGGGCATTAAACCCGTGACCTTGATTTGCTAGCGGCAGACAGACTTTTTTTTATATTTTCATTTCTTTCATTTCTACACGTTATATATGTGTAAGTTTGTTATTGAGGATGTACACAAAGGCGAAAATTTGTTACGTGACAGTTTGTGTACACCGTTCTCTCTTTGTTTCTCGCTTTGCCAAGCACCATGGAATGTAAGTAGCTGTTAATTTAATATGCAAATCACTTTGTTGCCAGTCTGAATGCATTTTCTAATTAAAAATGTGCTATCAATGCGAGTACAAAAGATTGGGGGCTGGGAGGCGTACAGACGAAGAGAGAATATGATCAAGCTCTGCCGTAATGAGATATTATGATCAAATCAGCAATTTAAAGAGAAGATCATGGCGACATGGAGTGGACCTGCGGGTGAACTGCTTTAACAGGAATGAAAACTAGAGCATCATGGGTAATATAAAGGGCTTAGCGTTGCCTCTGATGTCATGCCGGAGGTAGTCACTGACTCTTGTTTAAACTTGAGATTACAGAAATAGAAGATGGAGCAGATGAGTGTTGGGGAGGAGTGTTACAGGTTTAAGGCTTAATGTGCTCAAAATAGGAGAAGGGAAACAAACAGGCTCAAGAAACAAACTGACGTAGTAATTTTCTAAACATTTCTGTCACATTGAGAACCCCTCTTGGTTTTTATATTTATTTATTTATTGTTTATTGTTTACAATAAAACAATAGCATTGCTCATAGTGTGATGATTACAGTATTTATTGCCCTTTCTATAATCCATCTGTAAACAGACAGGGATGCAAATGTCAACCTTACCATGAAGAAAAAGTTAAATAAAAAAAAGTTACTTAAAGAAAAAAAAGTTAAACAAATAAAATAAAATAAAAACAAAAATATTAATAAAATTAAAACACAAATATTAATAAAATAAAATAAAATAAAATAAAATATTATATTTTGAAAAATTATATATTTGCGATGTCTTTAGTCAACAGGACTTCAATAAATACATTCTGTTAGATTTGTATTTTCACATCTTGACTGAAAATGTCACGTCCAAATATGTAGCTTGCCATGAATTGATATTTTCAACTTTTCAAAGTTTAACATAACTGTAGGTATATTTGGACAAACAACAAGCAAAGACAACAGTGGTCTTAAAAAGACCCAAAGCAGACCTTCCGCTTCACCCGTAAGTCATAATGCTATATGGAGATAAAGATAGGAGATGCGTGTGGGTGAGTGTTTGTGTTGGGGGTAGGGTGTCAACTCAAGCAGGCTTCCATGTAGCTAATTTATTTACAGATTTAATTAGACCGATTGAGCCCTCACAGTTAGAGAGAGAGAGAGCAATGTTGCCAGCGCTACAGTACTTTAATTACTCTCTCCCGCACCAGATCTCCTCTCTCTGACGTCTGGGGAAAAGCTTAATTAAAATCCTCATTATTTTACTTTTAATTAGTTCCCCCCTCTTTTGTTTCCTTTCACCATATGGCCATGTTCCGTGGTCAAATTAACGTAATTGAGCTAATTAAGCCGGTCGCCTTAATTATTCAAAGCTCTCTGATTGGCCGTGGAGCTGTTTTTTAGACTGCTTCTGCCTCTCCTTCACTGACATTCTCTGCTTTGGGAAGTTCACAGTTGTCATGTCTGTCTTTCTGTCACAGAGGCCCGACTGATTCACTGCACAAGTGGCTCATTACTAGCTAACACTGGAGAGACGTGTTCTAGAAAGTGATCCGATGGAGACCTGAGGGAGCTCGTGACAGCCAGCCGCTCCCCCCCGCGACATGAAAGTCTAATGAGTTAATATTATACGTAGGATCACAGAGAGCCCGATGTGAGGGTTGTTTCATTAAAATGCTGAGACTCGTGGGGTCCGCAGCCAGTCTGCGGTCTTGTCAGCTTGTGTGTTCCAGCGCACTGGCTGATCGATCTGATTCGGTTCAAACGGTTCAAATACGGTATGACTTCCCATCCTCTGTGTCCTGTTACCATAGACATACATAGACCGTGCACCACCATATCAGTCAGTGTAGGACTTAACCTGGTAACTGTCACCGTTCCCCAGGAGGAACACTATGTTATTTCACTGATCACTTTATTATTTCATAGTTGAATTCTAATCTAATAATGACAAACTATAAATTGATGGTAAGGTATAAGACTCAAGAATAAATATTTGACAAATTTCAAAGTTCATAACAATAAACATATTATAAAAAAATATTTTAAAAAAGTATAATATGAAAGCTACAGAAAAATCTGATTCACTTCTATGTGTTAAAAAAGTTTAAAAAAAGAGAAGAATGTAGAGTCTTTACTGTCCAGTGTGAATTCGGCTCATGTCTTTACTTGTCTAATGCCAATTCAGCTTCATGTCTTTTCTAATCCAATGAGAATTCAGATCACGTCTTTTCTAATCCAATGTGAATTCAGATCACGTCTTTTCTAATCCAATGTGAATTCAGATCACGTCTTTTCTAATCCAATGTGAATTCAGATCACGTCTTTTCTAATCCAGTGTGAATTCAGCTCATGTTTTTCTTCGTGCAATGCGAATTTAGCTCACATCTTTTCATGTCAAGCGTGAATTCAGCTCATGTCATTTCTCATTCAATGTGAATTCAGCTCAGCATATTTCAAGGTCTGTCTGAGCTATAATCAAGCTGTTAATATACTGAATATGTGTTCACACTGAATCATGGTGTTCATGCAGGAAATATTAGTTTAAGTTTAGCTTATATAATTTCCCATTCATTTTTATTAATAAAACTGATAGTTTAAAGAATGTATTAAAACAAGAGTTGAGGAAGACGGCAAGTGTACCACCTTAATGTGACCCTGCAAAAGTGGATGCCGAGGCAAAGCATTTCTAAAGTTCTTCGTGATTACTTGGTAAAAATATTCCACTTTTTTCTTTCCCACTTTTTCACAGCGTGAGGCGTGGAAACTCAGGCAATTAGACTCATTTGCATGTGTTAATATGATTAATTAGTAAGCATAAACACTTTTTCCATGACAGAAGCAGCATAGCGGTTCATACACCTGCAAACTTTTTCTGATAGAGGATAATGCCTGTTGACTAAGAGGCTTTTTTTCTCTCAGACCTTCTAATTGGCATGTGAATATGCGTGGTTAATTAGGGATATGCAGATGAAGCTTGATTGGTTTGAATACAAAGTGTAAGTTGAGGCACGGTGGGATTCAAATTGTGCCGAGGTTTTGATTTCCTTACTTATCAAGATATGAAGATAATTGCAATTGTGATCATTTGCATACGTTAATGAATTTGGCTTATGCTTTTCAATCGAATGTGAAATAAATAATTGATGCCGTATCAGCACCTTCTCCAACGTCGGGGAACAATTTTATCATAACTAAGCGCATTAAGGTGCAGTTTTAGAGCTAAATAAATTAAAGTGCATCAAGATTCAGCTTTTAGATTTCATGGTATCCTACATTGTCATGAGAAATTTGCTGTAAATAACATAACTAATAATTTTCATGTGACCAAAAAATTTGTTTCTTAACAACAAAAAACTAAAATGATTAGATTGTGCTGCAACTCTTTGCACTTCAAGATAGTAAAAATATGATCCTTATTTACTTTTTAATAACCTAAAATGAATGAATCATTAAAAAAATCTAAATAAAATATCTTTAAAGATTATTGTCACTTAATTGTAATTACTGACATTCCGAGTCGCAATCATAAGCAAATGCAAAGTCTCTATTAGAAAAGTCTTTCACAATGTCACGTCTGATATATGTTTTGCATTATCAAGGTTAGGAGCTGGTGAGCAGACAGCGGGGGGTGGGAGAAGTTGTGCTGTGTACTTTAATTGCGACATGGTAAACATTTAACGTGCGTGATTGTTTTGAGGCACTGAACGGAAAGGAGCGACTGCCTCTTAATTAACTAGGCGGCAGATTAGTCCTTATTAAATTCAAACATGAGATCAGAGTAAAGTTCAGCCTCCCCAGTGCAATAGCAGCACAGATAGCACGCTCACACACTCCACGCTCACATTTAATTGCTTCTGTAATGGTCCGAGCTCAAGCCCTATTCATACTAACCCTTCGGGTAATCAGGTTCGCACCACTGAGACCAAAGCTAATAACTAGCCGAAAATAGTAATAAACAATGAAATCTGTGCGATTAAATGGAACAACAAAATTCGGTCTTTGATGGATGAGTTTTCTTGTATTTTTCGTTTATTAGATAATTACACCTTAAATAGACATCACATGTTGAGCAGATTACAGAGAGTATGCGTATAAAAACTATTTACAATTCTACACCCTGAATGATGCCCAAAAGATGTACAAAGGTACTTTTTTCCAGTAATTCTATTTTTGACATTAAAATAAACATGAAATCAAAACTGGTCTTATTGGGAATAACCCATCTGTGCATGTTATTCCAAAAAAAACCATCATCAAAATGTAATAACATCCTCCCCCTTTGAATTGATTTTACTTTTTGGCAGATGGCAGACAAAAAAAAAAAAACGTGTCTGATGTGACGATCCCTCTCACTTTTAAAACCCCCTCCAATCACATGACACCCCTTTACATTTACTAATTTTAAAGGTGCTTTTATCCGTTACTTGTAGTAAATTCAGGATGTAGCCCACATATTTTTAGTATGTGTTCTTTGAGAATTTAATACATGAGCTTGATATTGTTAGATCCGAATCGATCCACAAAACCACCATTTTCAGGCCGAACCATTCCCAAAGGAAAAGTCTAAAATCTCGAAAATCATATTACAACAGGAAAATGGCTTGTAAATGCTTTTTCATGTCAACTTGTATACAACATGCATAAACTGCCTTAAGATAAAGGAGGCAGGATATCCTGTGACATAATAGATGTGTTACTTCTGTTTTCAGTGGTGAGGGGCGAGACAAAGTCTCCATATATCTCATCATGTGAGGTAATGTGGAGTCCACCACATTTTAACATCAGAAAGTCCAACAGGAGATATAAAATCACATATCTAGAAATGTTTCCATGACTTTTACAGCTCATACTCGTTCTCCCTCTCAAAGATGTGGTTATGTAGTACCATAGAAATTTAAGTCTCTATATATTTGGCCTATAAAAATGTAAGTGCATCAAGGGAGGAGTGTGTGCCGTTGAATGGAGCTGCTGTGAGTTGGACACTGGAGGCCGCTGAGGGGGAAGTGAACAGAAACCAGGAGCCCTTCAGCAAACCTACAAGATACAAGATTTGTTACTGCGTGTTTATCATCTATGTATCTACATATCTATCTGTCTGTCTTAAACGGAACAAAAACGTGCACTCACTTTCTGGTCTGCGAGCACTGGGTTACTCTGCAGATGAGTATTAAGAAGTGCGGCTCCTGGTCGGTCGTGTTCGCAAAATATGGTGCCGTTTACATAGTGGAAGCGGTCACCAGGGACCAACTGGTTTCTGCACGTTGCACAGGAGAAGCACTGAAACAGACACGAGCACACTTAATTTCATGAATTTAACCCTGTTAGCATGCTTTAGGGGCCGAATTAGCATGCATTGCTTCTAGTCAGGGCTAACTATGCACATACCGCCTTGGCCAGCGCGACCTCTTACCGCTCAAAATGATTTTTAATGAGTTAATCCTTGTGCGATCAAGGCCAGCTCAGCTTTCAAGGAATGAGCTCTGAACAAGGTTATCATTGGGAAAACATAATAATGAGGAGCTGTAATAAGTGAAGGCTCTGGCCAGCCTTACAATCACACATTTAATGAACATCTGTTATATAGGTGCTTTACAGCCAAATCTCTGGGAGTCTCTTTCAGCTTTGGTTCTCGGTCATATGAGACGATGCTAAGACAAATGCAAACATAAGAGCTGAAACGTTTATATTACTAACCTTAAGGTGATAGACATTGCCTTGTGCTCTCATGACCATTTCACTGGCGGGAATGGACTGGCCACATGCGCTGCAAGCACCCGTGTGCCCAAACAACCTGGAACAGACAAAAACAGAGACTTGGTTAAAACCATCTCCATAACATAAGGAACATATCGAGAGACTTTTAAAAAAAGAAGAAATCGAAAAAATTGAAGCTGCCGGCCAACAAATAGAACATTGCGTTAGCAGCGCAAAAGGTTATGGGTTCGATTCCCAAGTAACTCGCATACTATTCAAACTAAATGCAGTGTTTGAATGCAATAAAAGTTCGGATAAACGCGTCTGATAATGAAAATGTAAACAAATAGCCAGTAAACTAAACTTTTGTCATTTGTCTAAATTTAACCTGATAACTGTCACTGCAGAAATTAAGTATACACATGAAAATGCGAATCTAAACTACTTGTTTTTTTTTTTCATTTTTAGATATGAGATTTTTTTTTTTTTTTTTTTTTAGGTATTTTTATAAATTACAGTTACTTTAACATTTTTTAAAATTATTTTGTTTGTTTATGTTTATTGTTATGAAAATTTGAGTCTTATACCTTTCCATCAATTTATAGTTTGTCATGATTAGATTCAAATTTAACTATGAACTATTCTCAAAAAAAGGTGTTCCCCCTGCGGAACAGTGACAGTTAACAGATTACAATTCTGATGTTATTACATTTAATTGATTAAATAAGAATTTGGGTATTAATTAAATAAAATATTTGTGTGTTTTAAAAACAACTTTGAAGGTTACTGAGTTGAAAGTTAAGACGAATAATGGCATAGTTGGGTATAGTTCAGATGAACAAGGACACTGAATTGAGATGCAAAAATCTAATTTAATAGAATCATTTAATGTTTTTAAACCAAACTACTTTTTTTATCCTGTGCTACTTTTGTATTAGTTTATAGTTTATCAAAAATATCAACATCAACATCAACAAAAACTGACCAAAAACCTGGAATTTGTGCCTTTACTGCTTTAAAAAACAGTGGGACACCAAAGTGTACCATTTTTGTATACTATCCCTTGAACATCTAGTTAGGTTTGTGTTTCCATTAGTGCAGGAGCACAGCTAGTGCTTTGGCAGCGTTATTGTAGACACATCAGACGTAACATTAAATGATCCTCAACACCGTATCTGAGATAGCATGCAGTGTCTGTAATGTTCTCTGTGAGAAAGCATCTGCAGACATCATCAACACCCGGATGCAAATGAATCAGATGCAAATCAACACCAGAACAAAATGCTTGTCATCATAGCAGCATGACAACTACAGCTTCAGACAACTTTTCTGGGTTATTTGCATTGTAAATGAATGTGGAGACTCTTGCCTCAAACAGTCTCATTATCGACTTACTGTAGGTCCTTGTTATCACGATAATAATCCCAGTAACATGGTCACCACCAAATTTAGAGCTAGGTGAAAATGCCTTTTTCGCTAAATCCAGTTAAATGCCTTTTCACACCTGTTATTAGTTGTTAAAAATACACTGGAATTTAAAGTGTAAGATTGGTGTGTAATAGGCAGTGCTCTTAAGTTTAGCCAGCTTAACGGGATAAGACCCTTATTGACCAATTTAATTTCAATGACTTTTCCAGTTGATTACCAGATGTGGATTCAAACACTTTTTATTATGATTGTATAGATAATCATTATATATATCTATATTATATAGATATTACCACTAGTTCCCCACGACTTTTTAGATTTTATTACATTTTTTGGACAATTTTTTAAAAAAGTGAATAACACCATAATTTCAGAAGTGTTGCAACTGTATACATTAACATAATGACTTTCACACTGTATCACTGTATTCATATTGTATTCTGTAACCCTCGCCCTACACCTAACCCTAACCCTCACACATACTTCCTGCATTTTTACTTTTTTAAATAAACATCATTTAGTTTGATTTATAGGCCATTTTCCTCATAGGGACCAAATGTGTCCCCAAAATGTCAACAATTACTGGTCTTACTGGGGACATTTGGTGTGTAGGGTTTAACCACACACACACACAAATGTACAATTAACAGCATCAGTTTATACAGGAAGACATAATATAAGAGTGGTGCGTGTGACCTGATGTAGTCTGTTCTGCAGAGGATCATGCCTCCTTTGCTGTAGCAGGTGGTTCCGATATCTCCCAGCTGAGCCTGACAGCATGAGCATTTGAGACAGCGTGTGTGCCAGTAGCGATCCATGGAGAAGAGCAGGAACCGGTCAGCGATACGACCCCCACAGCCCGCACACGATCTGGACACACATGCTCCACTTGTAACCTGGCTGTTCACCATAGCTGTGGCTGTGAGAGGAAAATGAAAAGACAGCATGGATCATCACACCAGTCTAACAGTAACAGCCATAAAAAACTATATAGTGTGATTTCATTTGGAAATCATAATGATGAATTTAAACCTTTTGTAAGTACACTTAGTGAATTAAGACAATTTTGAACAGCGTTGCACTGGATTCAGAATATTGTCTGTTTACAATGAATATTATTGATTCTGTATAGATTTGTAAAAATTCTGCCTCTGAATCTTCATTGGAAAAATACTTAATATTACAATAATAAAAAGTTATGTAACCGATCGCTAATAGGGAATCTAATAAATCCCTCAGAACATCAAACCAGATGGTCATGATTTTTCAATCAAAAAGGGAAGTTAAGATAAATTCAAATCACTTAAAACATATGATTAAAAACAAATACAACAGATTACAAATAAAAACAAACCGATTAAAAAGCCATTAGAGCACTTCGTAAACATGTACAACATATTAAAGATTAAAATGGCTGCACATTATTATCTAATGTAATAAAGCAATGGGAACTTCAGAGCACCCACTGCACAAAGTCTAGTTAAATATTCTACGTGTAGTTAAAGCGTGAGAAACACATTTAATACATTGTAATAATCTGTGTACTGTATAATGTTAATGGTTTGGAAGCTAATGCATCCCAATCTTCCAATAATGCATACTTATATCTATTATCTAATAAAAAATATAGGAAATAATACATTAAAACTGACATTGAGAACCAATAGCGCGACTAAAAGAAGACACATTTAAACTTTAGTTTGCACGTCATGTGTCATGGATATACATATTACTGCTATTATTTTAACTTGAACTAATCGTCATTATTATTAGTAGTAGTAGTACATGTTCAGTTTCGTTTATATGGAAGAAGGGAAAAGGACTCACCTTCAAACTGCTTCCAGATCCGAGTTAGTAAATAAAGTTATCCGAGATTTAAAGACCTCGAGCTCTTCTAATGCTCTTCTTCACAGTGCGCGCCCGCACGCGCACATCATCAACGTCAATGAATTAACGCGGTTTTGTTAAACGGTGACTGATCTGCGTGTCTGAACGGATTACGGCTTCCGTTGTATGGCGCAACACTCCAAAGCAGAAGACAGTTTGGACTTCGACGACGTTAATTTATTCCGTAAACTGTTTCATGGAGCACACAAGCATCTCATGAAGCTGTTAGAGACGAAAGACACGCGTGTCTTTTATCGTATCCCTGGCGTGACGTAGACACACACTTTAAACGTGTGTTGACGTCTGGCGGCGCTGAGTAATGTGATCGACATCAAAGTATCGCGAGAACAAACCACGAAACCAGTGATTATGACTCGCTCTCGCGGTACTTTGATGTTCTACACCGATCGGTCTGCGAACACCACACCAACACACCTTTTACCTTGAAGGGTGTAACATTTCATGGCTATGGTATGTAATCTTTATATTAATGCACCTTGCTGGCTATTAAATCTAAATGTAATATGTAATTTGCTACAGTACCGTTTAAACTGTTATTCAAAAGTAATTTGAGGAAGTATTTTCATAAAATGATCATCGGACTTTTAAGCTTTCGTAAAATTTAATATACTTAGTTGTGTTACGTTGTTAAGAAAACACACTGTCTAACAAAATAGAAATATAGAGGTTGTTAGGTATGGTTTAGTGAAAGACAGAGATGTCGCTAATAATGGTGTCAACCTGAAGTTCATTTCTGTATTTATGTTAAACCGGATGAATGGAAACCATTATCACCAACTCATACCACACAACACAGATTCATGAAAGCCTTTGTTAATATTTAGTGACGTTGTTCATTAATTTTTATAGCAAACGTTGTATTACGTGTGATTTTAGTGCACATATCCCTGTACTGTCCTGTAAAATGACCACGTGTTCTCATTTATACCACTAGAGGGCAGTGCTGTATCAATTTCAATACTTCCCCTGAAATCTCATGAACAGCTGAACAGATGGTGCTAAAGGGAGTGTATTGTTTTGTGGGCAACATATGTGGGGTGCTTAAATAAAGTACAAAAATATTAATTACATTTTTCCCCCTACTTTATTTAAATGTAAGTGTTGTTATTGCTACAGGATACTGTTTTATTGTTATAACAGATCCATGTTTGATATGATACTGTAGATAATAATAAGTAATCAAAAGCTTTCTGAGCACGTGACCATTAAGTGCTTTATGATATAAAATAGTGTTTTTGTATGCTAGCCAGCCTTTAACCCTGTGTTCTGGTTTCCGACATATTTTCAGTTCCTCTGTCGAATACATGCTGAAACTCACATTACTCTGTTAGGCTGCAGCAGATCTCAGTCTTGCCGGGCCTTTTTGGACACTCTCTAATGAAACACATGGTCCTTTTTGACTTTTTCTGTCTGTTTTTAACTGGTACGACCAAATATTTCTGACTCTATGACTCTATGACTCTGAATAATTATTTATAGCTGTGGCTTTTATATAAGGTACATAAACTGCAGTCTTACTTTTATTTTTAAAGTCATAAAATCTCATTTTCTTTTGGATTGAGAACTATTTGGAGACATAAGCAACATCTAAAATGTAAGGAAAACATTAAATTGCTTATAACATTACATCCAATTGTGACTCCCATTAAGTAATATAATGTAGACACTTTCTGCATTGTGAATTACAGTCATTTTACACACATAACCTGGTTAAAAAATATATAGACATAAATCAGAACAAGGTCAACTAAATATTTTACTTAATTTAATTCATTGAGCATTTAAGTTTAGCAATAAATACAAACATGCATGTGGTTACAAACTAGCATGTCCCCTTAAAGTTTAATGTATTTAAAGTTCTCGCATCACAGTCTCTCAAACTGCTTTTGTAAAAACAGGTCATATATTGTGCAGTTTGACCTCTTTAAGTTGACAAACAGTGTTTGCTGAAGGTCAAGCACTTCCTGTAACTGACCATATGTTTAAAAAAGAAACAAAAAACTTTTTTACGAGTTTAAAAGCTATATTACTGAAGGTTTATTGTGTCACATGACACTTTGCTCCTAAATATCCATCCAGTACTGTTTTCCTCATTGTCATGACTTTTTTCTCTTTTTGCGAGGTGCTTCTTGTAGTCAAGGGACACGTTTTAAAGTTTACAATAGCTTCTAAATGCAGCCCGCACACAACTCTAGATCAGTTACTTCAACTTGGCAAACAATCTGAACTTTCTCGGTGCCCTTAAGGCAAACATCTCAAAAACATTTACATCAGTGATGACGTTGGCAAATGGTGAAAGGGTTGTCATGGTCATGGTGATGAGGAAGACAGCTCTGAACTTCAAACAATAATCCTTTTAATAAAAGTAAGAAAGATCCATTGCTGCATATCTTGGCTAGTATCATTCATTTAATCATTATGATAAATAACAAGATACTGAATTACTGCTAACCATACGTTTTTATAACTGAGGTGAAGGCCTTATTAGGAACATAATTGAAAGAACATTTGCAGACTTATTGTACTTGCGGTTTAGATTTTAGCGATCATCTAAATTGTGTAGTCTAAAAAGATGACCAAGAGCTATGTGCACATGGATACACGGAGTATTTTGCCAGTATTATTGAAAGATCCAGGTTCCCTTTGTGAACTTCAGATGTGCAGTGGCTTTCTCTGTATTTTCTCATGAAGTTCAGACACATCACCAGAGATGTGAGTGTACAATGTACATTTTGCTTTGTACTCTTTGTGGTCGTCTTTGCAAGATTTTATTGTTCTATACTTCTTATTGTTTGCATTATTTGTTGTGTATTAACACATTTTAAGATCAGTTTACGCAGGTGAATCCACACATACATTGTCTTCCAGCTGTATGTGGAGAAAGCACAGCTTGGCAGAAGAAAGTGTGGAATTTGAGCGGCTGCTGTGATGTTTGTATTGCTGAGCCAAATACTCTGTGCTGAAGCCTGAAGCTAGACTTAATCTCTTTCTGTGACACACACAAGTATTTTATTATAAGTCATTGACAAACGACACAGAGCAGCATTTTTCCAGAAAATGTTTATTTTTTTGTTACTCATTTATATCAGATATCTTAACTATACAAATAGTTGTTCACTCCAATATAAGAGAGTGTTTAGAATGTAACGTATGCCCCGAAAAATGAAGCAGTCTTTAAAGAGTCACTCCACATATAGTGAAGCCTGTACACTGTACAAAAGACAAAGCAGTTTACAGATCCTACAATCTCTGCTGAACGCACTTGTGCTGAAACAAACACTGTCAATATCCTGCATTTTCTCATACACTTATATGAACAGACACATAGAACAAAACTGTACAACAAAATATATGAAGTCAAAAAACACAGCAATTTAAAAAATGCACAGAAATTGTATTAGTTTAGAAGCAAAAATATTAGATAAACTAGTCATCTTCAGTGTGTCCCTTGATCAGGTAACTCACTCGATGTTGCTAAATGTTGTGTAACAATCTAGTGCATTCTCTTCCCCGTCAACAACGACAGGCAGTCATTCATCTATAAATTCACTGTTTTTCATAATACATTGAATCGCTTCAAAGCTCAAAACTTTAGAATAAATAAATGAAAGCGGAAAGACGTGGGTTTGAAAATAATTAAAAGAGTTAAGGAGCACTTGTGTCATAAACATAAGATCATATCTGGAAAACAGCTTTGAATAATTGGGTGAATTTTTTTAAACCTGCCAAGAACATGTCTAGGTCAAATTTCTAATTTAATAATAAAAAGAATAATGATAAAAATGACTGATTTATTTTTCAAGATTTAAAAAAATATGTCACAATAAAAAAAATCTTAATGGTTCTTCCTTATGTGAAGTACATTGGGTGAAATGTGATCTAGACATGTTTTCATTGTAAGCAGGGCCTGCAGGGAGAAAAACATAAAGTGCAAATTTATTTTCTATACATACAACACTACTAGTACAGGCTGTAGTGCCTGACATGTCGAAATTTACTGCAAAGATCAAATAATAAAACCCTTCCAGGAAACAGTAGCTTAAATAGGGAAAACATCCACTTCATATAGACTTCATACTTCCCAGTGAAAGGGATTGTTTTGGCAAGTGTGTGTGTTCAGTGAGAGAATGTGTGTATGTCGTTGTAAAGGCTGACGGTGGGTGAGCTCTCTCTCTGCTCTCCACAGTGACGTTTGCTGCAGCGGCAGCGCTGGATCCACATGACGTTGCGCGTGATGTTCTCTCCGTCTGCACAGCGGAAGCGCAGACGCGCAGTTCGGGACGCAGACGGCCGACAGCACTTGCCGTCCACACACGAGCCGCACGTGCGAGGCCGGTAGCGGCGAACCGTGGTGCAGCCAGCGAACGTAATGTGCTTCGGTTCCCGAGACCTCACCGTTTGACGACACTTCTTCCCTTTCAACTTAAAGAGGTCAAAAAAACAAAAGTAGATCTTTATACACGTGCTGTACACAAGCACCGGTAACATCAGCACAAAAATACCGTCAAATGTTGTTCTGTCATTAAGCAAAAAAAAAAATTATGTTGCAGGATAAGGGTGTGACTTTGTATCCGAACGTATTTTTGCTGATGTTTTTTGTAGCAACGGTTTCTATTCATGCATTTTTGACCCAACATTGTATTAGACAAAACAACTGTTTTTTGACTTCCATCAACAACAGAGAAAACACATTATGTGAATCAAAAACATTAATTTGGGTTTGCAATAACCAGAAAGAGAGTAATAATGACTGAATAGTAATGCTTTTGAATAAACTGCACCTTTAAGGCAATTTAAAGCTATTGAAAAAGTTCTACTTGTTTGTCTATCTCACCTTTAGAGTTGAAGTGACATCACATTCTCTGATCTGACAGAGGCGTGTCTCTCTAACGAGCTTGCACTCTGCATTACTATTGGTCACACGACTCGAGATGCCAAACCCACAGGAGGCGGAGCATTCTGTCCAGTCAGTGGTCTGTGGGAAACATTCAGATGATGGAAATGGAACCTGTGACACTGGTAGGGAAGCCCACTCTGAATGAGAAAGAAAAAAAAACATAAAAAACATTTATTTTTACATATTTTTATAAATCATTTTTTTATGTTTGTCTGTGGGTTTTGCAAATATTCAACCCATGGAAAGAGCTCTTTTTTGAAAAGCAATGTCATACAAGGTTCCTCCCATCAGTGATGATATGTGACTGTAATGCTGCTTTACCACAAATATACATTAAAATTAGCATTAAAATTATAAAAATATACATTAAAATTTGAATTTTCTATGCGGTTGGCAAGGTTTTCTGAGTGGTTGCCAGGGTGATATTACATACTGCTTGGGTGTTCCTGCTGACTGCTAAAGTATTGCTGTTGAGAAGGTGTTGCTAGGCAGTTGCAAGAATATTCTGGGTAGTTTCTATATCATTATTATGCTGTTTTAATGGTTTCTAAAGCATTACTAGGTGGTTGCTAGGCAGTTGCAAGAATGTTCTGGATGGTTTCTATGGAATTGTGTACTGTTTTGGTGGTTGCTAATGCAGTGCTAGGCAGTTGGAATGGTGTTCCTAGGCAGTTGCAAGTGTGTTCTGGGTGGTTTCTATGGCATTGTTATGCTGTTAAGGTGGTTGCTAAATCATTGCTAAGTGGTTGCTAGGGTGTTGCTAGGCAGTTGCAAAGGTATTCTGTGTTGTCTCTATGGCATTGCTATGTAGTTATGGTGGTTGGTAAAGCATTGCTACGGTGTTGCTAGGCAGTTGAAAGGGTGTTCTTGGTAGTTTTTATTGAATTACTATGGGGGTTGCTAAAGCAATTCTAGGCTGTTGAGAGGCAGTTGTTGGGGTGTTGCTACAGCATTGGGTTTTAAAAATCTATAACTTGAATATGAACAAAGCTAATAATATCATTAGCCCTAATAAACACAATCTCTAATAAGAATGGATTGCATTAAGAACAGCATTAGAACAAATACCTTGAAAGGAGCCCAATCTTGACCGGAAGCTGTTAGTATTCTGTAAGAGTTTGCTAATGTGGTTGGTTGGGGCACGATGAGAACGGCTATCCTGTGTGTCTTCCCTGATGGTGTTGTCATTATCACATACCCACTCCTCACAACAGCGACCCGGTGGGGTCTCAAGACGGGGGTTGGCACAGTGTTTGTTGGGAAGAGGGATGTGATGTGGACAGAGGGGCATACAGCCCACCACACCATCCATACAGCTGCACTGGTGCTGGCAGCTGGGCTGGAAATCCTCTCCGTGCTGATACATGCGTCCTCCAAACTCACACGGACGTCCCTGTGCATCAGCTTAAAAGAGGCACACAACAACTTTATGTAATTTTAATTTAGAAAATAGCTTGTGATACAGTCATTCTGTACGTAAAATATTGTTTTCTGTGCTCTCCAGACATATTAAACACAATCTAACAGCTGTAACATTATTATATTCCCTGGAGCAAATAATTGCCATAATACAAATCTGAAGTAATTAAAACAATCGTATTGTAATAGAAAAGGCTCTAGCCCTTCTGTGACCATGCCGAGATTGTAGGGGTGTAACAATATGCTTAGCTCACAGTACCATACAATACATAATACTGAGTTCACGATTATGATGGTATCGCAATATTTTCAACAAAATGTAAAAAATTAAACTAAATTTTTAGATTTATTTCCAAAACATTTTCAATAGCATTTGTTATTTTGTTAAAGACTTGACAACATTTAAGGTTTAATTGAATCTTCTGTATGTAAATTTGTAAAACTGAATATGTCTGACACTTAAAATACTGAATTTTAACATAAAAGTATTTTAAAAAATCGTGAAAATCGCAAAATCTTAATTTTTTGTATCACGATATGCAATACTGTATCTTTACACCTGTATTATATTGTGAGTGATAATAATGGTGTGATGACATATTTCAGTTTTGTTAAAGAAAAAGATGGCTAAGATTTCTTAAACAGGTTATCTAGCAGTCAAATAACCTTGAGTTTATAAATACAAATATTTTTATTTTTCTTAATATTTTCAACCAATCAGAAACCATCAGAAAAGATTTCTGATTTAAACCATCAGAAAAGTTTCCCTAATTGAATAATTACTCATTACACATGGTTGAGCTCAACAGCAGTCTCAGCCCTCTGTTTTCCTCACCTCTACAGAGACCACGTAGAGGGTCACCTCCGGCCCCTAGGTGGCAATGAAGGCCCTTGATGTGGTCGCAGGGCCGGTCGGGTCCACAGTCTTGGTTAAACTGCTGTGCGCACACCTTACAGCAACCACACTCATCTAACACCCAACTCACTCCAAAAGGGCAAGAGGGCGGAGACGGGGGGCACGAGCAGGGGCGAGAACAGCCTCTGACCACCTGGCGGACAGCAGCAGGGGGAGGTGCGACAGATAAGAGACCAGCATGAATTCCGTTTGCTTTATTACATAAAACGAGGAGTTATAAATGAAAGGCTTTCACTGTGGTTATAGTGGGAGTTGTCAGTGCAGTGTTTCTGTTAGGAGTGTTTATTTCAATTCAGTCACTTAGATTTCTACGTTGAATTAAACTGTAAATATACACTGCAGCTGCATGTAAAACTGTGCAGCCCTGACTCATAATATTAATATTTTATTACAGTAATATTTAACAGTACTGT
This sequence comes from Beaufortia kweichowensis, assembly GCA_019155185.1. Lineage (NCBI taxonomy): Eukaryota > Metazoa > Chordata > Actinopteri > Cypriniformes > Gastromyzontidae > Beaufortia > Beaufortia kweichowensis. The sequence continues at coordinate 12,883,728 of CM032806.1, forward strand.
TTGAAGCTACTGCTTTCTTACCAATGAAAGGTTTGGAAACACTTACTCACTGTTGTTTAGATTTTTTCACATTTAAGAATAGTAGTAAACTCATCAAAACCATGAAATAACACAAATGTGACTGAGAACCTAAGAAGCTTTTTAAACAGCACTGAAGAAATGTCTATCTATGCTTGACTCTTATTGACTGTTTTTTATTCATATTTGCTCCAAGTATTTTATATATTTTTATATAACAAAGTAATTTTAAACATTAAAATTTACACATCATGAGAAATATTTGTATAATTTGTTCGAAACTTTGACCGGTACTGTATACTGATATTGAAAAAATATTGGACAAAATGACTTTAATTCAGCCTAGCTAAAACCAATATTTTGTCTATAGCTTTACACTTAAAAATGATTTAATACTCAATAGAATCTCAGAAATAAATATAGCACTGGAGAATCAAAGATCTTCTATATATCATTACTGACACCACAAAAGAATATGAATAAAATAATTTGGTACTACAAGATGAATTTAAGAGAAAAAGCTTGGTCTGCATTACAGTCACAACTAAAAGGTTTTCATCTGCAATACCTGCGCAGTTGCATGCGTGTTATGCAGCATTGTAGATCATATCTACTCACCTCTGCTTTAGCTGAACAGACAATAAACAGCAAGATAGGGTAAAAGAACACCCAAGTCATTAGATTCCCTCCAGAATACATTTCCAAGATATTCCAGATATAAATGCCCAAAAAGATCTTAAATGCAGGTATCCACTTAAAAGTGTCCACAGTGGGTGTCAAAAACAGTGTCTTCCAACTATTTGTCTAAGTGATCCAGTCACAGAAAACACCATTTACTAACCTAAAGGGTTTGGCAAGACTGATATCCTAAATGCCTCATCAGTCCTACAGAGGATTTCCACAGAGGCAAGTCATCTTATAGACTGAGTGAGAGAGAGAGAGAGAGAGAGAGAGAGGCCAGTCTTCAGTGACATCAGCATAGATCTGAGTGGAGGGTGTGCTTACATTGTGAGGGGATCCCTTTATTTGTGTGGCTTGGGCTCTTGGGATCAGGGTGTGAATAGAAAACAAAAGACTACAAACAATCTCAGCCATTTTTATTAGAAATGACAGTTACATAAACAGGGTTTTGATATTGCAATACAAAACCACTAAGAGACTTTATAAGAAGCTCACAAAATCATTTTACGTAGGGTGTTCACCTGACCACACTATTTAAATGCCCATTTGTCATTTAACCCGCCCTGAAGTATATAAAACATTGCAATATTTGTGGAACAATTGAGAAGGGAATTCCAGTCGTTTTCCATTTGGAAAAACACCAATAAACGACTCAAAAACATACACAACTTTCTCACTCATGCGCAGCCACACAAAAACACGTTCTACTATCCTCGCACACCTCCTGCCCTGAATGCTTCCTGTCGAGTTTTCACCCCCCAGAAACTGTTTCCTACCAGCGAACACATTCAGGAAACCCTGACTGCTTACACAGGTTCCTGTGTTTTTGTATGGGTAAACTAAACATTCTCATTGTCATCTCGTAAGGACATGAAAAGTGTTTTCTCTTCATTTGCAGGAAGAGCTTTCTATTGGCCCTCAGGTTTGTATTATGAAACTCAGGAAAGGAAACATGTGAAGATTCTGCCAAACAGGAGCAGGAGACCTGCATGTTATTCTATGAGATTTTCATGCTCATGTAACAGCACATGGAGACTTAAGTGTCCTGCGTTTTTGAGAAATCTTAACAATGTCTCAAACTGTGCTCAGATTTGCCAAGAAACTAAATGTCTGAATGTGGACTCTTATCACATCCCTCCAAGACTAAATTATTTGACTATCCACTTACATTTTATAGGTCAATTATCTTAAATTATGTCAGATTCGGAAATGACCAAGTGCCTGGGAGAAAAATACCACAGAAAGAGCAGGAATTTAAATAGTTTGGCAGAAATTTCTGTATTCAAATCATTAAGAAATATGTTGTTGCTGTGGTATGTTTATATTGTGAAATATACTGATGTTTGGAGAAACCACTGATCAAAACCTTTCTCTGAGTTCATCTAATGAGATTCAGTTTTCCTAAATATCAGTTAAGAAAAAATTATTTTTTTCGACAGTTTAGACCCTCAGGAACAACATGAGAGGAGGTAAATAGTGAATTTTACTGGAGTGAAGCCAAACCTGATCAGCAGAAGAAAACAGGTGTATATAAGTGTGTAATGAATAAAGACTTGCAGCATGAACATACGGCATCGTACATAATCTTATAACACAAATGTCTAGAATTAGGAATCACAAGAAGTTGGGAGGATGTAGCAGAGAAAATAAGGAAAAAAGAGAAGAAGAGAATGAGGTGGTAAGAATTCTTAAGATTCCTGTCCCACAAAAGCAGGATGTGTGCACCGGTCCTCTCACACTGAATGATGACGGAGAGAAGAAGTCATTAAAAGCAGGGTGAAGGAGGGAGGGTGTTATGAACATTTGCTATTAAACAGCCTGGCCCAATCCCAGCCATTGTTATAAGACCAGACAAACATTTCCAGAATAGTGGTGAAGTGAGTAAGGTTATGTACACCTCAATAAATTAAATAATACGCCAGTCGCCAGTTTCCAGTTATAAACCGATGCTTTAGGAGAAAACTTTCAAGTTCTTTGTCTTCTGACATTCTACAGACAACAATGTGGGCATTTCCATGCAAATGTCAACCTTACCAATAAAAATAGACGGTAATATTTGGTGACTTAAATCCCCATATGAGGTCTCTCCCAAAGTTTTAAAAACATTTTCAAAGCATGATTTTTAATAGTCAGGTTAAGTGCTGTTTTCAAAATTGTCACATCCATAACAGTTCCATATTCCTTATAAATGGACACATAAAAACATTCAAATAAAATAACTATTTCATGTTCTTTGAAGAGTCATCTCTTCTCCATTTGTTGGGTGTTATCGCTTCTGGTTTGTGCATTTTAATTTACAGAAATCCTACGAAGTATGTTGCCTCTCAAAAACGTGTTCTTTTTTGTCACATCCTCATTTACATCAAGGCAGAGAGTCTGAAGTTCTGTTTATCTCAGCTCTCCACATTGTTAAATGTTTTTGCATTTACCTGAAATCATTAGGCAGATGATATCTCTATACAGGACAGAATAAAAATTAATTGTATTTTAATTACAATAACAACCCTTCACTTTTAACTAATGGGTGCTAGCAGTATTTTAGAAGGGCGTGAGTCCTCCAAGCAACAGTGACCATTGGTGACAGGATGTGGGCGTGTCAAAGTTGAGAATTGTTTAACTAAATACCTTTATGCAAATGAGGAGTGACTACCAATTGGAGTAAAGTCAGTGAAACTCGCATCAACCACCTCTCGTTAGTTAGTGGTGATTTGTTTAGAACTGTTTCTATGACAACCAGAACTAGAAACGACATCACAGAGAGACCTTGGCAACACCTTGGTAACCCACAGCACCCTCGCATCATGCTGGTCAGTTTTGAAAGGGCAAGTACCACATGCACTTTCTTTTGGAAAAATGTCAAAGGTTGTTTGGTTTTGCTAGCTATTCATTAGAAATTATATGTGAGTGTTCACAATGTTTATAAATAAAATGTTAATAAATGAATAGAAATGTCTGTCCAGTCCACAGTCTGTGTTCTGACCTCAGCGCTTGTAAACACATAATATGATGTCAAAGGTATATCTTTGATGATGGATATAAGGGTGTAATGAGCCAGTAGGACATTGGGTGTGTGAAGCGTGCATAAGTGGGGTTGTGTTTTCCACAGCACTGTAATGGAATTTGTGTTTCAGCGACTGACTCATCGGGACATGCACAACAAAGCTGCAGTCACAGTGATGTTTACAGACAGAGATATTATAGCAATGATGACACATTATACTCTCTTAAATAAAGACCAAGAAAATAACGATTGAGTAATGCTGCATAAGTCTTCCCTTGAGAAAAAAAAAACAGTTTGCAACGTGTTGGTAATGCGATGTCAGGTTTTTATCTTGCACATGCTGGTGTCAGAAGCCAGGGTGTGTAGAATCAGCTGCACTTTCCTGATGCCCCCTTTACAGGTCAAAGGTCACAGACATTCCTCATGAAGACGTTCTAAAGACCTCTTGAGAGCACAGGTTCTCACATCATAACTTGTTGGAAAACAAGAACATTTTGAGAAAACAGGCAAAACGTCACATGTTTGTATAATACTATAGAAGCCATATGAAAACTGATTCCAAAAAAAAATTTGCCCTTTGATACAGATAATATGTATTCTTCAATGTAACTAATATGCAAAAAATAATACAATTTGATACTCATTTATTTATGTTTTTAACACAATATTAACAAATAACAAATAAAAACAATGTTTTCTACAAACGAATACTATCTTTAGTTAGTTTTGGTAATCTACATCTTATTAGAATAATAAATAATATCATGTATTCCATGATGCTTTTTATATTTTTCATAATTATGTATCTGTTACTACTTTCTATAGACATGTAAAGCTGCTTTGTAACAATGCAGACCTGTGAAAAGAGCTATAAAAATAAATTAAATTGAATTTATTAATTTTTGTTAAGATGGTGTGGATTATGTTGAGGGTTTACTTTTGTTTCTATCGACAGATTTTGTCACCGTTTATTATTTTTTTAAATGTATTATTGTTGAAAATTACCTGGATTTGTGAGATTTTCATTATTCTAGTCATCATTGTTCCACACGTTCTTTTATTCCAAATGTGATTAATTGTACCGGCCCCCTTCAAGCACTGAGACTTTTTATGGCCGTCATAGTTTTAGGTGCAATATGTTTTCTTTCACTAACACAAAACTGTCCATATAATAAAGAGAGTTAAGCTGTTATGTTGCTTTAACATTTTTACATTATACATCAAGTATAAATGCACATCATTAGCCACAGTAAACTTTAGTTGCTCATTTAGTTGTTCATTTGTAAATGACCTTTTCGGGGAGGTTCAGCCTCTCCTGCATCCTCTATCAGAACGTTTATTCTGCTTTTTTGTTGGTTTTGACAGATGTGAGGGTGTGTAAGGCAGAGCACACGCCTCTTTTACACTAACGGCATGATGAAAACACCTCCTTCATCAGACAGAGCAATAACCTTACCTGATGTTTCAGGCAGATGAACAGGTATGCTGAGAGCTTCACAACACACACACATGCACGCACGCACACACACACACACACACACAGTAGACAAAAATGCAAGGCATTTCAGAGTATAAGTGTGCTGTTTGGTAAGCTAAAGTCCATATATCCATGTTTTCTTTATGTATAAAACGAACTTTGATTTTGGCATAAAATCGGGTCCTTTTTGAATTTTGAATTGCAGCTGAATGACCACAATTTAATATTTACTGATAAAAAACTCTTTCTGTAAAACAGAAAGGAACATGTTCACATAAACAATAACAGAAAGTCTGTAGGTATTGGTAGTGAATAATATGAGTATATATTTTTATTTTTATTCTACAAAGGAAACGACTGCTTTTGTCCTTGGCCATTTTTTCAGTCTCCTAATATGTATTAAAACAACAGCTCCTAAGAAACGTACTACATAAAAAACATTATTTAAGCCCATAACCACCAGCATCAATGAAATAGTAGTTGTAAGAGTGACATGTAAAGCGTAGGTAGTGCATGCGGGTAAAAATTTTGTGTGACTTGAGACGGCATGTGATTGTGATGTATTGCATCAAAGTACCACAAGAGCAATTTCAGAGCAGCCACATGACGCTCTGATGACATCACAGTGATTTGCGATTGGTCAGACTTATTGACGACAACAGTGATGTGCGTTTCATATTTATTGTAACAAATTTAATTCCACTAAAAACTATATAGCTGTGCAATATTAATATGTTATGTACTTTATTTATTCATCATTTTAATAATGTACGCTTATATTTTACTTTATTATAAACCACATGTGAACAACATGAATTTCTCATGTGAAACATGTGGTTTTGAAACACTTCTGTGTGAATCCCATGTAAATTCCCATCGGATCACATGTAAAAACTCATATGATCACATGTGACAGATGTGGCGACATACCATGAAAAACGTCATCACATGTCGACAACATATCACCACGTTTCACATTTACATGAGAATTTACATGGGATTCACACTTTTGTTCCCAGAACAGAGAGAAAAACCCACACCTGATTTTATAGAAAGCTTTAAAGAAGACAGCCAATCAGACAGTAGCTTGCCTGTCTGGCAGGCCTATGCCATGTTATGTGTAAAATGCATTAGACAATCTATAAATAGTCCACTGGCATTCCATTGCACACCCATTGTTTTACATTAGAGTTGTGGGGGTGCTGTATTGCTTTACTATGAGACGTTTGGGTCCAAAAATTTGTCACGGTGTGGGGGAATCTGAGGTGGCTTCATATGATGGATTTAGTGTGCGGAGTACACAGAAAATAAGGTAAACAGTGTTTTCAAGGGTGAGGCACAGCGCTCTTACAGAGGCCAGGCTGTTTACTGAGAAGCAGAGAGGTGGATTTCACTTACAGAGCAGCGCCTGTTGATTTCATGAGCAGTAATGTTATCACAGAGTGTTCCAGAACTACCTGCAGGGGAACCGACAAACACGCTCTGTTGAGTACACATCCTCACACAGGACACTTTGAAAGCGGGCTTGTGCGCACTGACCTTGTGGCTATACCCTTATCAAACCAAAATTTAATCTATATCATCCTAGAAAACACATACGCTCTGGATAAAGAGTCTATCATAAGCGTATACATATTAAAGTTCACTTGCGTAGAAACCACGAAACGATCACATCGCTGCTGTGGGACTTCTGTAATCTATGATCCTGAAAATGTTTATTCAGCTCATATTAAGTATTCCCATTCCAGCTCCCACAGCATAAAATCTGCCCACCAGGTCATATATTTGCTTAAATAGCCCGGTTCTTACGTTAATTTAACTGTGAGACCTGGCAGTCAGCCTGGATGAAATCTGTTTGCCTGTGAAGGCTCTCAGACTTTCCCTGAGTCACCGGCCATCAAAAGACTCCTTTATCCTACAAAGTTAAAACTTACCTGATGCAGTTGGGTCAACGCACATACTGTAATCGTACACACACGCACATTCAGAATGTTTAATAAAACAACTTCCTCCTACAGTATTAATGGAAGGAAACAGTAAGCAACAAGACGGACATTATGTATATTATATTGGAGCGGATACTAGAGGATTACTCACAAAATACTGTAGGGTATATACTATATAGCTAGTACGTCTTGTAAACTGTTTTTAAAAGAGTATAAAAAGAAACATGTTTCAACAATATTGAGTCATGTTCAATAATGCTCTATTTTTTTACTTATATTTATATATTTTTTTGCTTGTATGGTTAGTAAAATGTTTCCAGTTTTAGACCAATCAAAAGAGGTCTGAATTACCTGAAGAAAACTACCCAGTAGAATTCCTATTTATCTCATTCTAACGGCTCTACAGGATGTATACTGTATATTACTGTATAAGTAAGTGTATACTGTAAAGTGTTTTGGCAGTATGTGTACGCAAAACAAAGGTCATGGGTTTAATTCCCTGGCAACACAAATATAATTTAAATGTATACTGTAGCTTAAATGTGTTCATTAAAATATGGGAATATTTGTGACTTGTGTATATGTGACCCTGTCTGTGAAATCCAGGCTAAAGTCTCAAATCTAATTATGAGATTAGTTGCATCAAAGTAGTCATAGCAATAAAAATAATGAAAATAGGTAACGTGTGTTTCCGTGATAGATTAATATATTTGAGATACAAAACCCAAATTCTTATTCATAACAATTAAACTAATTATTTTTAATACTTTAACCAATGTTTTTATTGACGCTACATTTTATTATTTTATAAGTTGGGTTTCTAAACACTTTTTTAACCTTTGACATGACTTTACTCAATATTAGATTAGATCAATTATTTCATGTTATAAACAGTTGGGTTTTCACAGACAAAGTCACATATATGATACAAAAAATGCTTTTTGCTCGTGTTACGACTAACATGATTTGATCAAATAATGAATCAACAAATAGATGTTTAAATTGTACAGAATTGAGAATTGCACTTTTAAGTGATGGTCAGCTGCACAGCTGTGAGAATCTGTCAGAACAAACACTGATGGTCAATGACGCATCTCTGTGTGCGTAATAGATGAGATCCTGGGCGGTTTACTGGTAACTGCAGGCTCCGTTTGCTTTCGTACATTGTGTTTATTCCACACATGCATTGCCCTTATTAAATTCATTAGAAGACATGAGCTAATATGGCTGCATTTGGAATAACACAACTTTTACCATTTCTGAAGTAAATAGTGTGTATGCTGTACACTTGCATTGTAAGTTTTCTGTACGTATTGAATACCTGCATAATATACAATCTTTCCAAAACATTATACATTATAATATCAGCCCTCCTGTGAATGTGCCAAGGATAAGCATGATTAAAAAATAGATGTTTAACAGTTTAACAGTTTACTGGAATGATGTGGAATGATGTAATGTCAGCTTTTGACTTTCAGGACTAATTTGATCCTACTATTAATGAAGATATTTTACATAAAATGTTATCAAAATGTACAATTATTTGAATCTAAAGAAGATAATTAGGCGTCACTTGTTGTCATGTGAAATGTTAACATTAAAAAATGTTAACAGTGAAAAAATGCATACTGTTCGCACAAAATGTTTTTAAATAATATTTTTTTTACAGTATTAAGGCTAGAATTCCATTCCGAACATATACAAAGTGAGTTTTCAGATTCAGACGCATGATTATAGGAAACACCTGCCTGACAAACGGACAAGATCTCATGCTAACCAAGCAGTAAATGACACGATTCATTTGGCTGGATGTCACATGTGGGCCTCAGAGCTGGTGCTGGTAAACAGTTTTCGGGTCACACCTGGTGCCCATGCCACAAACATTATGTTTATAGAGTTTCAGCATCTGTGACCTACAGGGATCAGACCGTATCCTCTCCTGGATGTCAACAGTGGAAATCCCAGTTTACAGAGGAAGCCCTGATCTCACACTCCCAGTGGTTTTCATCCATTCTCTCCCACATAAAACACTCTGTGCTAATGGAAAAAAGGGAGCAATGGGTGTGTGGACATGAGACTGGAGGTTCTCTGGCATTTAGACAGTGGTTGGGTGTGAGAAGTGACCCAGAGTGGACAGTGCAGCTGTGTATGAGGATGTGTGTATGTTTGTAGCACCATGCAGGCTGTCAAGGAAAAAACTGACAGAACACATGGAAGAGCGGGTTCTGTTGACACTGAGGACTTACAGTTTACTGAGAGAAGCACATTGCTGGCAATACACTAAAAACTTTATATGGATTGTGGTTTACACTACAAGTTAAACCTTTATTCTTTACTAAAAAAACTATCCTTATTAATTATAGCTTCTTCAAAGTAACTACATTTTGCTTAGATTGCAGCTTTGCATTTTCTCAACTTGCATTTTGGGTTGCTGTTTGGTTCCCATTTATACTGGACACTTGTAAGCTGTTTTTATTTACTTCCTGCTCCACATCTTTTATTTTATAAATTTTTTATTTGTTTGTAAAATTAGTAGTATATGGCAATATATAACAACAGGGTTATCCTTAACACTAATATGGAAAAGGTTGATGCATTACAGGTTTTCTCTAGCACTTCATTGATCTTAAACTCAAGCTTAAAACTAAACTACTGGTATGAGACTACTGGTATGTCTTGGGTTTGTTGTGGTCAGGCTTGGCAGTTTCTGATCCAATGATCCACACCTAGTATCTGTGAAGAGAGATCAGTGAAGAGAGAAAAAATTATAGGGGTGAAATCATCATTTTGAATTCTGGCTTCTGTCTATTTAAAACCTGTCTTTCAAATTATTTTGATCTATTATTTTGATTTCTCAAAAGAAAAATATTTTTTCTCAAATAAAGTTAATACATAAAAAGTAAACAATGTAATTAATTGAAAAAAGTCAGTAAATCAGTATCATGTAATTAATTGATTAGGGTTAAGGTGGATGTATACTAGGATAGGTCCACAGGAAATTATAATTTGTGTTAATTATTTGTGACCTTGTCTGTGAAAACCAGGCTAAAGATTAAAAATCTAATTCTGGGATAACGAGCATCAAAAGTGTGATTTCGCCTATTAATTTCACTATTTAAACCTCTAAACTTACTATTATTAAAGATATCAAGGTTATATTTTCACAGAATGGTCTTCTTAATAGTACAGTAAATCACATAAAATTGACTGTAGCTGGGTTTTCACAGGCATTTTGTTAACCTGGTATTAGTTTGCTGTTCGTTCGATATCTTTAGTAAATTATTCAAATAAAATTAGTTTAATATTAGAAACTCTCCACTCACCTTTAAACAGTAAACTGCAGGAGAGGTGATGTGGAGTGATTTTGGGCATGCGATTAAACCCAATCCTCATCCAACAGTCATCATTTAGCTGAGGAGTGCCAGCTCCCTCTGGTGTCGACTTTACACATCTCTGATCTCTCCATTTATGATAACCAAATCTCTGCCTCAGGTTGGCCTGCCTCCTCTGAACCTGCCTGTTAATTCTTTCCTCAGCTGCCTGCACAACAGAGAAAAGAATCTGATAAATATTAACAACACCATTAGCTGAACAGACTATTGCAGATCCTGGCATTGGCACAATTCATAATAAATTAAAGAATGTAAAATATGAATTTAAAATATACTGCAAATGCTTTATGTATGGTTCAATTAACCAGTTTCTTTTTTTGTATGATTGTCAAATATAAATGATTTTAAATAATAACCTTATAATAGTTATATATATTAAGGTCTGTGTGGATGTCTTTATATTATCATAGATGTATAACTATAACAAGCATTTATAGTTACTCACCTGCTTTAAAAATGTAGGGCAGATTAATTCATTTATAGCAACTTGATGAGATCTTGAAAATAAAAGCAGATGCACAACATCAGTTACATGTGATTAAAGATCAATTTACAATCTGCAGAATTTACAATATGTCTTATAGTGTCTTATAGCTATTTTTAATTAATCTTTTAAACATGGTTAAATGCAATTCAAACTTATTGTGGGAATATACTTGTTTTGCTTGAGCGCCTGAGGAACATGGTGTGGATTGGGATTCCACATGACCACTGGACATTGTGGTAAGTCAGAGCAGCCAATCAGTGGATTGATGTGAATGGTATTTAACTGTAATAAACACAAGTCACCATTTATTATTTGTGAGAAAACATACTAGTATAGATTTGATTTAGTCCTAGTTATTTTATACCTTAATCATTTTCTTTGCTTGATTGGTGGACATGCTAGGAAATGATCTGCTGGATCCTGGGAAGGATAAATCCACCCTGTCAGAAAATAGATTGTTAGTAGTGGGATGGATGGGATGGTATCATATCATACACAGACTCCTCTTACATTTTCTTACACACATTCTTAGAATACAACACTGAACATGTTTTCTCATTGTTTCAACATTTTAATCTATAGTTACCAGACTTAGAAACCAGACATCAAACACCTAAAAACAAATTGTAAAACATTTCTGGCATTGTCATGGGAATATGTGCACACAATTCTGCAATAGCATTGTATGTATTATCATTCATATTTTAATAATTATATTTTAAATTAATGACCAAACCCAGGGGGGATGTCCACTTTTGGCCACCCCGAAATTAGTATTACAGTTTATATAGTCATGTCATATTCCATTTGGGTAATTTCAGCATTATGGACGTCATATTTTTGGTCAAAACCTTAAATATAAATTCTCACAGAATGTTTTTTATGACCAATATATTGAACCATGTGTTTATATTTTACTAAAGCCCTATTGATAGTCCAGATATTAAAAAATAAAACCGCACAAGTTATCTTAAAAAATAGAAATATACATGTGTTATAGATGTGACAAAAAAATAATACATGTCAACATACTTTGTAGGATTCTGTTAATTATGCACAAATGCACAAACCAGAAGCAATAATACTAAAAAAAATAAAAAAGAAATAACTCTTCAATAAACACAAAATAGTTTTATTTAATAAAATCATTTTATTTTGCTTTTCATGTGTTCTTTTATGAGGAATATGGACTGTTATGGATGTGTCAACTCATGCTTTAGGAATGCTTTAAAAGAGCCTCACATGGGTATTTATTTAAACTACCAAATATGAGACAACTAAGCTATGGTAAAAATCTTTGATTAAAACGTTATATTTTCATTGTAACTTTGACATTTGCATGGAATTAGATTCCTTTGTAACACTGTATGAGACTGACCTCTTAATTATCTCACTGTCCTTTGACTGTTTGATGAATGAAACACAAGTGTAGTCATTCAGAGATGCTTTTTTATCAGCTTTATACAGCGGTCTCCTCCGTCCAACCCATTCAGAGACATTAACAATGCTCAGAGATGGTAGGGGCTCTGGGAGCAGTACAACAAATAAATTGACATTTGATAATCATTAGGCATAGACATAAGGTCATGGTTTTACGTATAACATGTCTTTAAAAGGTAAATGAGATGATAAACGCACTTTCTATCAGAGAGCATGTCTTCACTGGTGCTGGAGGATGGCGTGGGATTCCTCTGGAGCAGCGCCGTTCCGCGTTCCAGCAGCACGGGTGCGAGCACAGCACCTGCAGACAGTGAGCTTCATCCAGCTCTGCGTCCTGATTACTGCCACTGAAACATTTACATTCGGTGTAATTACTGTGAAAAATTCACAATGACTCCATTTAAAGGATTTATCTTAAAAAGTTGAACGAAGTGAACGAAGAGCCGACGAATACAGTTGAGACAGTAATAATTATTATATTCCCTTAAATTATGTTGCAATTCTTCCTAAAACAGTTTGCACTGTCATTATATTTAATTATAAATCACGTTTAAACGCAAAAGAATAAAAGAACGATGTATACTTACGTCATTTGTTAAAAGAAACATCACAGTACATGCTAGTGTTAGCGGACTTCACTTGTGTAAAGTTTGGTTGCTAAGCAACTGTAAAAGTCCTTTCACTTTTCAAGAGTCACTGCAATTCATTTATATAATTTATTTCGTGTAAAACTATAGTAAAGCCATTGTAGATTTTCGAAATTAGGCTAGATATAAATATTAATAATAAAATATTAATATTAAAATAATTACAAAATATTTAAAAACACCAACAACAAAAAACAAAGTGGTGCAATTATAATGTTATTACAAATTAAATAAATAATATACAAAAATAAATAACAAAATACGGAACTTCAAAGCGAAACATTTGTTCGGGATTTTAGCGTTTGTTTAACAGACGTGCTCAGTGACGTAGAGCGCGTGTGATCAGGTGACGGGTCAGCTGATACCAGCAGAAACAGGAAGCGACTGGAGAGAGTTATTAAATGTTAATATTTCCTCACTGCATGTCGGCGTTTATTACTTCATATTTGTTTTAAAAGTACGTCCCACGCATCTGTTTGCTGTGCGAAGATCATTCAGGGGACATGTTCGCGGCGGACGATGAGGACGGAGATTTCCTCTCTCCCTCTGGAGGGTGAGCTCGTGCACGGACAAAGACACACATTCACGCTTGCAAAAGTCATTAGACTTTCTTTTGATCTAAATCAAGTTTTTATACATCTGCAACAGCGAAACAACTTAAGTGCTGAGGGTATACGAGGAAAATAAATCATGGTGCAAGAGGAGTGAAGTGTCACTATATGAATTAATATACTGGAGCAGATAAAATCAGCCTTCATAAGGGTGAAAAATGTATTTGCAAATTATGTGGCGATTTGTTTTGAGGTGAAATGACAAATGTATCGCTCGTTGTGTTGAAGCAGCGAATTGTATTCATTCTGACACTTTAATGTCACTTTTTGCATGACTTTGCATCCTCGAATGTGTAATTTCTGATCTTTTAACATTACAGCTAAAGATTCTTGGTTGAGGTGTTGCTGTCAGCCATTCTCCTGATATCATGTCAACTGTTTAGTTAATCTAATACAGAATTGGTTTTGTTATGAACTAACAGTCCTGAAATCCATTGGATGAACACATTGGAGAACTTCCCTAAATGGTTTTGTATCTTATTACAATGAAAGGCAGAACACACTGTAGCCCTAAACATTTAAACACTTAATATACAGTACCAGTCAAATGTTTGTAAACACTTAATGTTGTTTAAATAAAAAAAAACAGAATAGTGGTAAACTCATCAAAACCATAAAATAACACAATTATAACTGTGGGAATTTTGTTGTGACTAAAAGCATCCAAGATAAATGAACACTGTTATATTTTACCATCTTCAAAAGTAGTCACACTTTGTCTAGAATTTGTAAAATCATACTCTTGACTTTTTATCATCCACCTTCTTGAGGTCTCAATCTGAGAAGCTTTTTAAACAGCACTGAAAGACTTTATGTCTATGCTGGACTCTTATTAGCAGCTTTTCATTCATTATTTGAAAATAAATAAAAGTTTTCAAATGAAAGAAATAAATATGTTGGCACAATTATATTGAAAAGTGTGCTTAAAAGGTGTGCATGCACTATCCATATCCATAATACAATAAAACGTATTAAATTTAGACACATTTATTAAAACTTGGACACATTTTTAGGTACCAGAGTTGTCATAGTTGGTGTTCAGAATGAGAATATAAAGATATTATATAATTCAGAGCTCAAGTCTGTCTGGTGTCACTCAGGAATTAAAGCTTCTGGCAAAGATTGTGAGAGGTGGAGAGTCAGTATGTTAATGCTGTTCACATGCTGGTTGTTAGGGGTGCCCGATCAAAGCAAACAGCGTCATGACTTCAATCCAGGAATATGGCATCTCAGTCACGAGGAACAAAACTTTACCGCGTGTGTGGCCATAGATTCTTCTAAACTGGCTAAAACGTTTTAGATCTAAAAGATTTAGAGCTCACACACATTGTGGAGTGAGTCACTGGTCATCTGTGCATAGTTTGGCTGAAAGCAACAAGTTAGAATATACAGAGGGGTTTGTGGTCCAGCTGAGTATGGCTGCAATGCAGGACGATGACTACGGCTGGAAAGAGATCCATGGGTTAGTGCGGTGTGGTTGTTGTTGTAGTTAATGCAGGTGTTGGTTGATTTTTAATTAAAAAAAATGATTAAAAAAGCAATTTGTTGAGACTTAAACTTTTTTTTATTTCAGGGCAAAGTTAGCTTCTCTCTTTGGAATGGACCAGGCAGCGAGCCAGGGCAACGAATCGTTCCAGTACACGGCTCCCAAACAGCCTCGCAAGAGCTCTGGAAACTCAGGTAGGACTGGAGGATTCTCAGGGTGTGTGGATCTTCAGTCTGATCTTAAATGCGCTGCACCTGCAAAAACCCTTTAAATTCATGGAAATGCCAATAAAATAATATTTAAAAGTTTGATATTTACCCATGTAAATATTTCTGATTTTTTGTTGTTGTAGGACCTCCGAGACAAAAGGCAGCCTCTCCTTCCAGCTCTCCTGCTGTTCTCTGTGCTACTGCAGTACATGCCTACAGATAGTAAGTCTAAAAACAACCAAGCACAAGTGCTTGTTTAATTGAGCATATACCTTTTTGCAAAGAATATGGGGTAAAATAATATAAATCTGCAGTACTGTATTATTTTTTCAACTCTTTTTTATTTTTATCCTGAGCACTGGTTGTCATTTTTTAGACCAATGTTGTGATCAATGAATTGGAACATATACAGATCCTGTTTTTTCTGTGCAGTGTTAATGGACAATATATGAAACAAGGCAAGCTTGGAGCTGCTGTCCTGGGAAATCATACAACTAAAGAGGTGAGAATATGTCATAGGATTTTTTATGTGGATCTGAAACATTAGTGTGTGGCAGAAGCTCAGATGTTTAAAAATGCAGCTTTTCCACTAAAAATTACAAGGAATTATTATGTTTATTGCAATGCATTGCACACTGAAAGTCATTGGCAAACTAGATATGCCAATAGTAAAATTGACTCTTTTACAAAACATGCAACATCTCTCATGCAGCATTGGAAAGTAAATTTAGTTCAAGTGAATTATTTTGTTCAAATGGTTTATGTAGATATAATTCTGAAGTTTCACTGATTATCTGAAGTTTTGTGCAGATGCTTGCTCTGCATTTTAAATCTTTTTGGACTGCTTTTTGGACTTTTCTATTCAGTTGCATGTTTTTGTTGGATTTGGTGTAAATTTAAACATTAGTGCTTTCAGCCTGAGAAAATGTATTAAAAAGTCTTACTGTATTTAAAATTATATGCTTAATTTTAATTGTTCCCTCAAAATAGTCTCAATTTGTTAGCTACTTTGTATAGTACACTGTATCT
This sequence comes from Beaufortia kweichowensis, assembly GCA_019155185.1. Taxonomy (NCBI): domain Eukaryota; kingdom Metazoa; phylum Chordata; class Actinopteri; order Cypriniformes; family Gastromyzontidae; genus Beaufortia; species Beaufortia kweichowensis. The sequence goes on from CM032806.1 coordinate 12,900,152, forward strand.
CATTTTTTAAAAGTGCATCTTGCCTACCTTAACGTTTACTTTTACATTTTTCAGTACAAGGTCCTGCTGTATGTCAGTCAACAGAAGCAGGTGACAGCAGCCAGAATCCACACCAGCTTCATCCTCACTGTGAGCTCATATTCTTCATTCACTACTCTCAATTTAGTTTAAGCATGTTTTCATACTGTATATCAAGGCTATTTAACTCCTCTGGTCTTAGTGGGCCTGGTCTTAGTTAGTTTAAACCCTTATTAAACACATCTAAACAAACTAATGTGAATTTTCAGGTTTATTGACATGCACAAACACTACATTGGCTGCAGAATCTTATATCAGCAATGCTTCCATACAGTATTGGTGAGGGCAAAAAGTAAACACAAAGTACAAGTAAATGTTTTTTTTTAAATGAAAAGCACAATAACTTTTTCATTTCTTAATTTTAATGGTTTATGATCTACGTGGAGTACAAAAACTTGTGAAAAGACATGTTTTTAAAGCATTAATATCGCTTTAGAAATGTTACAAACATTTATCCTGAAAAAAGATCCCTCATTTACCTGTATGTTTTTATAAAGCAGTTTTAAAGCCCTAATATGGCAGCACCATTGGAGTATAGCATCAACGGGACAAATTTGATTGGGATTTGAATTGCCATGCTTTAAATACATACTGTATATTTAATATTACACTATCTCTCATTTTCTTAAATCAGGTCCAGCCTAGTAACTACTGCACATTTTATGATGACCAGAGACAGAATTGGTCTCTGATGTTTGAATCAGAGAAAGCTGCTACAGACTTTTGCAAAGAGGTTTGTGTTTTCTGAATTCTTTGGTATACCAAAAATCTTACACTAAAGATCCAGTTTACCCTGGTTTTAAGCGTATTGAGTGTGTTGATTGTTTTAGGTCTGTCTTGCAAAAGTGGACTGTGGCAGTCCATTAGAAACGGTCCTGATTCAGGATCTTCTGCTTGGTGATGGTCAAGCTGTGGAGAATGGAGACTCTCTAGAAGTTGCCTACACTGGCTGGCTACTACAAAACCAAACCATTGGAACGGTAAAGATATGTTTTTAATGTTTACACACCTTTTTTTGATTAAGGATTAATAATCTGGTTAGGCATTTGTTCTAAAATAAACAGGTTTAATAAAGTGAGAATTGATTCTTAATTATATCATTAACCGTGAATGTGTCACAAAACATTTTACACTTTCATTTTTTTAAACGTTTCAATTTTTTTTCAGATGTTTGACTCTAATCTGAATAAAGACAAACTGCTAAGACTAAAACTTGGGTCTGGAAAAGTCATTAAGGTGAGTGAGCAGGGCTGGATTTCAGGTGTTCAGGTTTGTTAAACTGAATTCATGTTTATTGTACATTACATGCTTTGTTATCTTAGTCATAGTTATCTATACTTGTACACTCATTCATCATGAACAGTTAAATACAGCTACTGCTAAACTGAAAACATCCCAGTATTATTTGAATAAGATACTCTGAAGTGTTGAACATTATGTTTAAAAGTGATGATTGCTCATTTTAATATCTGTCAGATGCTGCTTTACATCTTAATGACTTTCTTAAAGGGATAGGTTACCCAAAAATAAAAATGATGTCATAATTTTTTTACCCTTATGTCATTCAAACCCTGTATATGATTCTTTCTTTTCACAAAAGAAGATATTTTGCAAAACGCTGGTTACTGGCACCCATTGACTTCCATTGTACCTTGTGTTCATACTATGAAAGTGAATGAGTGCCGGTAACCAGCGTTTTGCAAAATATCTTCTTCTGTGTTCTGCTGAAGCAAGAAAGTCATACAGGTTTGACATGACATGAGGGTGAGTAAATAATAAAATAATAAAAAATTTTGGGTGAACTATCCCTTTAAGAAACAAAGCACTAATGCATTATATGGTAAACAAAGATTTATTGGTTGAAGATAACTTTAAAGATGACTAAAACCCAAATATTAACTGATCATATCATCCATGATGATGTTTCACCTATCACTAGTTTTAAGTGCTCTTTGTCTTTTTCTCTGTCAGGGCTGGGAGGAGGGAATGTTAAACATGCGCAAAGGCGGAAGACGGTTAATGGTGATTCCACCCAGTCTCGCGTACGGGTCGCAGGGCGTTCCAAACCGTGTCCCCCCAGACAGCACACTGGTCTTTGAAGCAGAAATCCGCCGGGTATGTCACAACCAGATCTTTAGACTTTTTTATTATGGTTCATATATACTGATGTCTCTTGGGCTCAATTCCAATTATACTACTATATGTAAAGTACATAGCCTGTCAGATTAGGATCATTTCTGTCCCAATCAAACAGTCGGTTAAATACAATGTAGATTTTCAAACATCTGTGCATAATTTTTTCATTTATGTTACCCACAGACATTTGTTCTCTGGTTCTAAAACATTAGCTGTTTTTCTAAATAGACTTCATGATGAATATGCAGGTTAAGTTTGCTAAGGATGGGAGTTCAAGAGATTCAGCGGCTCCCTCTCCAGCTCCCAGCGTGGATAGTCTTGGACCTTCTGAGCTCAATCAGCCACTCAGCACCGCCTCACCAACCAGCAAACCCAGGTGATCTGTACAGGCTGGGGTGGGCACGTATGGTTGGTTTTAGGCGTTGCTTTAAGTTTATTCAGTAGCATTTAATTCAGATTTCTGAATTTTTTATCATTTTTTCAGCATACTGATAGCTCAGATGTCAATATTTGGTGGTTTAAATACACATGTGAGGTCTCTTTCGAAGTTTTTTATCATTTTTTATCTCCAGAGCATGATTTTTTTATAAAGTGCTGTTTTTAGAATAACAGTCCATATTTATAGTAAAAGGGCACATGAAAATTAAGTGTTTTCTTTTCGTCACATCCATAAAGGATGTATATTTCCACTTTTTTTAAATGGATACTTCATGTATAGATATTTCTTGATGTCAGGATTCAATGAAATTTTCCGAAATTCATATTTCAAGATTGGACTAAATATGTCACGTTCATAACGCTGGAATTGCTCACTTTGTTTTTGCTGACAGTGAACCGACTTTACGTGCAAAATCCAACTCTCTAAATGAACAGCTGAGTGTAAGTTTTCATTTTCTTTTACATTTTCCCAGAGATTTATTTTTATCATACAGTATTAGTTTGTAGTTGTTTTGTAACCCTAACCCTAATTTAAAGTGTAGTTGCATGCATAATGAAACCAAACACACTGAGCTGTGATGCTCAACACTGATCCTGTTCCCCGTCAAAAAACTCAACTATAATAACTATGTGTGTTTATTCTCTTATGTCTTGCAACATGTTCAGAACCCTGATGTCACTAAAGCTAAACTGATTTCACGTATGGCCAAAATGGGCCAACCAATGTTGCCCTTCCTCTCCGGGCCAGCCACACAACCAGACTCTAGTGATTCAGAACTTGAGGTAAGAAGTACTGTCATGTATAGTATTTTAGTATCAGAATTCTTACACACGTCCAAACCAGGTTCTGTACAATAAAGTCTTGTGATTTGTCATATACTGGTGCTCTGCCACTCATTTGGTCCCATTGGTCCAAATTCTGCTTTGCTTCGCTGCATATGAAACATGTTCTCTTAGATTTCCCACAGCATTTCTGCTTTTAGTAAGAGACAGAAAAAAACAGCTTGATACTGCAAACCTGATGCTTTAGACCTGTTTAGAACAATCATTGCACTTCCTCTGTTAAATCTTTGTTATTTCTGTAGGATCCCAGTGTGTCCAGATTGAGGGACCGTAGCAGTGCACCATCACCACAGCCTGTACACATCTCTGCCTCTCCGCATTCAGTGCAGGGTAACGCATACACTAAATCAGAATTTTAGAATATGTAATATATATATAATATACATTTATATCTTACAATAACTGTTTGTACAGGTTAAGCGTATTATTCAATTACATATGCTTTTAATTTCAGCCTCCGCCCTTATACCAGTTTCCATGGCAACAGCCACTCCACAGCCACTGATGCCAGGAGCCATCCACGCCTTTCAGGTGGGTCATAATCTTACAGTATACAGTGAACAAATGCCCATCGATGAGTTTTCTTCCAGTATATGATCTATCAGATATCTATCAGTTTGTTATAGAGACTTTGATTGTGACTTCCTCTTTGCAGCCTGTCACTCAGATGTTCCCCACACCTGTTTCCTATCAAGGTAAAGTACACTGTTGTACACGGTTTTATAAGTTATAATAAGATAATGTATGCTTACACAGCACAGATTGCTCTTCCTTTGTAACCGTATATTCATTTGTATGTCTTTTTACTAGGAACAAGTGATGTCACATCCTTCTTGATGACCGAGGCTCGACAGCACAACACTGAAATCCGATTGGCTGTTGGGAAAGTGGCAGATAAAATGGATCAGTTGTCCTCCAAGGTTGGTACATATTTTGTAGTACATACTACTACTTAGTAGCCAAATTTACCGTTTTGTAATTCTTGTTTTTTCTTCCATCTTTTCAGATTGATGACATACAAAAGCAAGGTGGCATTTCATTGGGCTTATCTAACGTATCCATGGAAACAGCCATGATTATGCACAACATTCAGAGAATCATACAGGTAATTGGCAGTAAAGTGGCAGGTGAGCATTGATTAGTCGATCAAACCTTCGATCTGAAGTTTCACAACTTAATGTACCTACCCATGATTTATTCAGGAGAACGAGTGTCTGAAGAAAGAGGTGTTTGAGAAAAGTTCACGCATTGAGGAGCAGAACCGCAAGATAGGCGAGCTCATCAATCAAAACCAGAGGTCAGAATCTCAGACTTTTGTCTAATGATTTCATTTCATATTTGGTATCTTTCCTTTCTTTCTCTATAAATGTTTTTGTGTCTTATTTTCGTGGCTTTAAGCAATGTGCTAATTTGCCAAATTTGTTACCGACCTCTTCTCCTGTCCTATGTCACCTTTCATTCTCAATAAGTGTGCCTACGAATTTTGTATGTTGTGATTGTGTAGGTACATGGAGCAGAGTAACTTAATGATGGAGCAGAGAAACGACTCGCTGAAGAACTGCAGTGAACAAAGTCAGGCCAGATTACTGCAGGCGGAACAAGACAAGGTACCGTACAAACCATGACACTTTCAAACGTCATATTAAGCATCATAATCATCACGCAATCTCATATGTGACAGGTTTGCAAATTGTTTTATAGATGCATCTTTTCATGCCACAAAAACACTATACAAATATATTCTATAAATCACTTTCAAATGTGTAAGATCAAACAATCACATACTTTTCTGAATTAGATGTTGAAGAAAGTTTTACCTTCAGTAATTTTTGGAAGAAGAAAACATTGATGCTCTTAAAATCTCTGTATTGTTAACATTTCCTGCTTAGTCATATGTCTTTACTCTGATTGGTTTATTAATCTTACTCTGATTGGCTGAGAGCCTTAAGTGGTGATTGCTCTCGTTTCCCAGCATGCACTGCCACAGGAAATGGGCTGGGATGAGGTGAGCAAGTGTACTGTCCTGCCTCATTTAGTTCATTGTAGCATTCACACTTTCATTTAATTCAGTTTATCGTCTTTCTATCCCCCTGCTGTGTTCTCATTTGTTGTTTTAACAGGCCACACCCACTAACAACAGCAGGAGTGCACAGCTTATCTACTGTTGCATTTACTCTTCTCCTCATGCTGTCTTATTTATCATTTTTCTTCCAGTCCCATCATAATTTCATCTGAGAAATCTTGTTTTAACATCACAGAAGCAGTTGTAAATGAAATATTTTATTGTAGACCCTCTCTCTTTTCCCTCTGAAAGGTGCGGTTAAGCGAGGAGTTGGCTTCCTCTACAGCGCGTGTGTCAGAGCTGCAGCTGGAGTTGACTTCACACCAGCAGAAGGCTGCGGTACTGCAAACCAAACTGAATTCAGTCCTACAGGACAACCAGCAACACAGTACACACATCACAACACTAGAGACGCAGCTATTGGGTGAGCAGCACTGCATCTTAAGGCCCGCTGACAATAACTGTTGCACAGACAATAGCTATAAAGTTTTAAGGACCGTAAGAGAATAGTGGAGACATCATTGAGATCACTTTCAAAGTGATTTTGTTTCCAGCTGATGAGCCATGAAGCTGACAGCCAATCAAAATCCATTTAAAAGGCTCATTTATGCATAAGCTCAGAATAAACGTAATGTAGGTGTGTATGCTGATAAAGTTATCGTTATAGTGATTGTTACAGTTCTTGGTGGTCTTTCACGACGTGTTTCAACTAGGCTCCACCCACAAATCTTATTGGTCCAAAATCAAAAAAAAATTGGGGAATTTTAAGGAAATGTGGCTAATTAAGTGTTTTATTTTATTAATATCAGCACTAACTAATTCCATTATGTATAAATACTGAAAGTTGACATGAAACAGAAGTTGCATCTTTGGTGTTTTCTTCAGTGTTGTGATGTATATTCGAGTGAATGGGTTCTGGAATGTAAGAAAAATGTAGGAGAGATGCCATATTGTTCTTTGGAAATCGATTAGATTGTTGGAAGTTGGTGTGCTTAGATATATCATTTATAATCATTTCTAGTAAAAACTGCAATATTACATAAAAACAGAAATGTTTAATTTTGATTTTGACTGGTGAATATAACTATTAATTTTATATCGCCTGATTATTTTTTCGTATTACAGTAATGAAAACAAGATGTTTTGCTTTATGGTAATTAATACAGAATTTGGTGGCAGGGGCTGGTGAGCTCAATTGTTTTAATAATAATGTTAATAAAAATAATGTTATGATGAAAAAAAGTCTTTATTTTCTTTCATCAAAAAATAATGTCAAGTTATTGTTATCTTTTTATGATGAGGTGAAATCCAGACATGTTAAAAGGTTTTGTCAGATTTACTCTCTGATTGCCTGTAAGTTTGTTGCTTCCTATCACGTCTCACTAAGAACATTTTAAAGACGCATCTGTGTTTGTGTGTTTCAGAGTTTAAAGAAATGTCAGAAAGAGTGCAGAGCCAATACAAGATGGAGAAGCAGAAACGAAAGGAAATGGAGCTGAAACTCAACAGTTTGGAGGAAGAGCTACAGGACACAAAAGCAGAGAAGGACAGTTTGGACAGAGTGAGGGACTTTTTGTGTCTGCGAGACAGAAAGACAATATGACTGAACATTCATTTGTATTTCTGACTTTGTTTCAGACTCTGTCTGAGAGAAAGAGAAAGTGGCAGGCGGAGAGACAGCGCTGTGATGAGGAACTGGAAGAGGTGAGGAGGATGTCCCAACAGGAGATGGACAATCTCAGGAGCCAATTACGTAAAGCCAGAACCAGCACTGACCACGCTACAGCTGAACAGGTGAATATTGTGAACAATACTATATGCAGAATTTTCTGGCAACAGTAGACCGTTTATTTCCATTAACATTGTTGGTGTAAAGTTGTTAAAGGTGTCAATGTATTTTTAAATTTACTTCGAATATAACTTAAGTTAGTTTGTTTTGTTTAAGGTTTTATTTCTTTTTGGGGGTTTTCTTCATACATTTTTATACATATTTGTATATTATAGTTTCTTTAAGGATCACATTCTCTTACCTGCTGAATAAATTAGTAATGGCTGATTTTAACAGGAACTTCATCTACACATCACTAGTACTGCCATATCAGTCAGTTCTAACTTACAAAAAGTTATGTTAAAGTGAACGATTTGTTTTCTATTTATTGTTGTGACACTGCAACTACAACAAATAGTTTTCTGTATCGTACGCAGATGTATTGCTTCGACTGTAAGTGTGTTAGAGCTCATAGTAAAATATTATGACAGCTAACTTTCATCTTACTGGTCATTTTACTGGTTCCCATTAAATTATAAAACTTAAGAAAATGGCCAAATCATGTTTTTCTTTATATCTAATGCTGTGTGCATGTTCCTGTGAGGCTTAGGGAATAGAAAATATCATTAGCCTGGTATTAAATCACTGGATGTCTTTGAAACAACAGTAATGCATTGAAACAAGTGTGTGTGTAGCTGGCTCAGATGCAGGCCGAGCTGGAGCAGGAGTGGCAGATGAAGTGTGATCAGACTCTTGCAGCGGTACGTGAACAGCAGAGAAGAGAAATGACTGAAGTCACGGAGCACAGAGACACGCTGCAGATCAAACTCACACAGCTACAGGAGAAGGTTTGCATAGAAACATCAGCTTAAACTACCACAAACATTTTATTTTATCTGTTTGTTTGTAGACGATCATAAACTCAACCTTAATAACGCGTTTCATTATCTGCTGCTGATAGTTTAACACGCTCAAACAGTCCCGCGAATCAGAGGAACAGATTTTACTGCAGCATCAGGATGAGAGAGAAGAATTACAGGCCTTGAGAGAGAAGGTGAGGTATCTTATCTCATCTATAGTGCCAAACCATTTCTTTTTTTCATCTTTAAGTGTATTTTTTATTAGTTTGGTCCCAAGGTCCAAGTTTTGTATGTGATGTATGTAAATATGTTTTTATGTAAATTACCTCGGTTATGATTGGCTACCTTTTTGGCCTTTCAAATATTAACACTCCTTAGTTGTCAAGCAAGTTGTCTGTCAGGTTTAGTATAGTTAGCACTATCTATTCTTTAATAACAGTGCCTTATACTTTGTGATAAAGCTTTTATTTTAAAGGCAAATCTTTGCATAAAAGCGTTTGCTACAGGTCAATGTAAAATTCTCAATGAAAAGTCCTCATTACTCATGAGCAGTATATGGGGTTTTATATTGTTTCAGTGTTCTGCATTGGAAAAGAGATCAGAGTTTCTCAGACAGCAGGAAGAGATGAGAGTTTCTGAGCTGGAGAGAAAACTGCCAGAGCAGAAACCACAGACAGACACAGCAGAAGAGGTGACAGACACCAAAGCTCACCCCAATATGACATTTCTATCATCATTTCCTCTCTCTAATGCCATCTTTCTTTCGTATTTTGGCTTTCTTTCACAAATAATTTCATATAGAAATGCTGTAATGTTATCTTCTTACAAGAAAATGTTCAAAATGTTGAATCTGTTTGATTTGAAATTATCTTTAATCTATAATTTAATAATTCTATAATCTAACATATCTTTTGTGTTGTTTCATTTGAACAGTTTAATAAATGAATATGGTAATTGAAGAAATGAAGTCATATACATCAGGGATGGCATCAGGGAGCGAGAGGATTGTTTTACTTTAAAATATACTGATATTGTCAACAACTTTGATACCATAAACACTTTAATGGATATTGTGATAATTCTTATCACAATATCCATTGTGATAAGGTAATATGGTAAAAAAAATGGTAAATATGGTAATATGGTAAAAACTATCTCTATTGGCTAAATCAGAAAGCACAAAATTGATAAAGAGTTTAGCTGATTTATTTAATGTTTGAATAGATATCATGATAATATTGTTATAGTGAATTATTTTTGGTCATGATAATCATGTACTCAAAATTTGCTATTGTGTCAACCTTAAATATAATCTGTATTATTTGTGCTTTGAATAAACTTTGAGGCTTAGAAGTTATAACACTTTTTAAAGCATAAAAATAAGTTTTACACAAAATGGAAAAAAGCACAATTGCTTTTTCCACAATGATGTTAAAAAAGCATTCCAGCTGAATTAGGTCACGACATGTGTTATATCAATATCAATATATCAATAGTGCACAGCTGTAAAAGGCTATCATTACTAGATCATGAACTGTGTTTGTTTCCAGGTGAAGCGAGTGATGAACGGTGTGTTCCAGTCTCTGAGGGGGGAATTTGATCTAAATGAAACCTACACAGGAAGTGTTGTACTCAGAGTGCTGGTTAACACCATCAAGGTCTGCATCCATACAACACAGCTTAAAGCTCTGTGCAGTATTACACATTACACAATAACAAAATGATTTCTCTTCCATCACAGAGTGTCACACTGCAGCTCCTTACTAGAAATGAGAGAACTTCATCTGAACACAGTGAGAAAGACGAGGAGAATGATGAGACTGATGAGAAGCCTGGACACAGTGTGCATATAAATGGCAGGAATGAGGAAGAGGAGAGGAACAGAGATTCTGCAGGACAGGATGAAGATGGACGAATGCAAGTGGATGAGGAACCAAAAGAGGAAAAGGCAGGAGAAACAAAGGAAACTGAAAAGGAGCAGGAAGTGGAAAAGCGGGAGAAATGAAGGAAACTGAAAAGGAACGAGAAGTTGCAGTGGAAGCAAGTCAAGAGGAAGTAGAAGAAAAGGAAAACGTTAGCACAGAAGAGAACTCGCCAGATCAAGCTTATGAGTCAGACAGTGAAAGTGTTACAGAAGCCACACATGAAGAACACAATGATAATGACATCACAGCCAAACAGGAAGTGATCACAGAATCACCCGATGACATCACTTCTACACAGGAAGTGAAGGTAATTAATGAGGCTTTAGTCGAACCAGAAACGGCACTGTACGGACCTCCCAAGAACCCACCACCTCCACCTCCCCCTAACGCTTCACAAGATGACTCTACTAATACATCAGCACAGCTCCCCAGGTAGGCGGTAAAGCATTAAAATGTAAAGAAATCCCTTCCCCCTCGTGTCGTTCCAAACCCGTATGGCTTGACTATCACATGACTTCAGATGGCACACTTTAATGGTGCTTTCTTTGTTGATCTACTAAACTTGCTTTGAGTTGAATATTGTGTTGAAGCTACACGATGGTAAATAAATGAAAAAAAAAAAAAATCATTGTTGGGTGAACTCTGCATTAAATTTTATTTAACGACTTCATCATTTCCTTGTGTAAAAGGAGATAAACAAGTTTTGGAATCAGTCAATCGCTCCCACAAAGCTGTTAGACAGCACAAATAGGACGTTCTGCACAAGAAATTAAATTAATTTATTTTGTATCTTGAATGTCACATTATTGCAGATCATTAAAAAAATATATTGTTATGATTTTTGGTTAATCCAGAAGTAAACCATTGAAGTCACTAATTATAACACTTTAAGAACCTTTAAATGTATCAACTAACACACCAGCCATAATCTGTGTCACATGAGCTTGTCCTCAATATAACATGTGCATCCCTCTATACACTCAATGTTTGTCTTGTTTCTCTGTCTCATCTGTTCTCATCCTGCTGTTCTCTAAGTTCACCTGAGAGGGTACAAGAGGAAAATGGGGAGGGATCATTTTTCCAGAGCCCCGCCCCTCCACAGCCCACACCTGCCCCTGCTGATGAAGAAGAGGAGGAGGTGGTGAGCAGAGCAGGGCACGCGCGCACACACACACACTGTTCTCTTTTGTGGTTCACTGCTAATACAAGTTTAACTGTCTAGCTTACAATTAACCTAATTAATGACTAACTTTTGTAACCATAATAGTTCATTAAAATCCTAATTACTTGGTGGTTAAAAAAATCCTTTGTGTGATCATATAGATCCTATAGTCATATATGCGTTTCTTCAAGAAAAGCACAAGAACCATCTAGTGATGAATCTAGTGCTCAGATCTCAAATTATGATTCATTTGTTTTTCCATGCATGTAAAGTTTTACTTCAAAAGGCATTTATTATCAAAATTACTTTAATGATTGATGTACCCAGCAAACACATTAACGTTGTGGCAACATTAGTGCCACATTCTATTTTTACAATGTTGCTAATTACGTGCTTGCAGCATTGTGACAACGTACAAATGTAAGTCGCTAGAGGGCTGTAGTAATGTTGTTCTGCAACGTTAAGCAACTGTGAGATGATGTTCTGAGCTTTTGTTCATTCTTGATTACATAGCATCTAATTCCATAAGATTGCATTGTGACAATCTTCACTACATAATGTAGAAACACCAACCTTTGGATAACGTTGTTGCAATGTTGTTGGAAGGTTGGCTGTTATCGGTTACGCGTTTGTTGTGTATGTGCTTTGTGGAGCTTTATCATTTTGAGCTTTGTGTAAGATAATATGAGGGCATTTTATTATTAAACTTGTTTGTGTTCGACTAAAGAAAGTCAAATACATCTGGGATGGCATGAGAGTAAGTAAACTGAGAAACTTTTTGGGAATATAAGGCTGGTAACCCATAGGTTGTTGGTTTGATCCTGCAGGGAGAGAAATGACCCTTCATGCGACCACTGCACGAGAGGGATTGTCCCTGTGATGCACCGTTTAGTCATAGAAGGAAATTACAGAAATAATAAATAAACTGTGAAACGCATCGACTCAGTCACATGTACTGTATCTATTGTATGTTACAACTATATTTATCTGCAGTGTGGAAACGTCACCTGACTGTCCCATTCTACTCTGTGATTGGTCAATAATTGGTATTAAAAATGGACCAATTCTGATCAAACGCTTCTGTGTATGTCCTCAGAGTTTAAAAGGACAACCCCCTCCTGCCCCTCTATTCGGTGAAGACAGTGATGATGAAGACCTGGATTGGCTGGGCTGATGTGACCTTCTGCCAACCGAGCTTTAAAACACCAGACGTCGTACCACTGCTGTCAAGGACACCAGATAAACTCTGACGTGAGGGAAGTGCACAGTTAGACGACAGAGGAAGTGGGACTTAATTTGTGCATTCTGCTGGTTCTGGACACAGAAACTATAAATAATCCCTTCCTACCCAGGACCTTAAACAGCACTGAATGAAGGGCTTTATGGAGGTATGGACTGATTGCTGCTTATAAAAAACTGTGTTTTGATTTTGATTTTACATATTAAAAATTAAATCATCTCTAAAAATCATCAAATATTGTAAATCATAAACAGAGATTTTTTTCCCTTTTAAAATGTTAATTTATGATTCAACGTTTCATGCGTAATGCTGATGATGTTAGCTTGCTTTTTCCGGATGGTTCTTAATATTTTTACATTGTGCTAATAGCAATCAGTTCCATATTAATAAAGTAATAAGGACTGCTGTTTGTCACAGTGTTTTCTTTGCTTAACACTGATCAGTATAATTTCTTTTTTTTCAGGATTGATAATCACAATTCAAAGTAGTTCAAAATAATCACTTTGCTTTAATGTCATTTGTACAGATGAGATAGGTTAGTGCTTGAGACCACAAATTAACGGAAGCCAACAAAACACTCACTCAACTATTAGGACAGAGTAGATTTAATCTGTGGTCAGGGTGAAACACGGATGTCTTGCGATCCTCCAGATATGTTTACGTTCCTGAGCTCCCAAATGACATCATATGAGACCGTTTCGTTATTGTGTTTGTACTTTCAAACGAGTGCTTGCTGTAGACAAGTCTCTTTAAGAAATCCCATCACCAGTGAAAGCTGATCAATTCCACTCGTACGAGTGAAGTCCGCTGGAGAGGTTAGCAGGACAATAGCTGGATTAAAAACACCAGAGGGGATCATCGTAGGTCTAGCACTGACACGGTGTCTTTTGTGATTTTAACGTGGTTGCAAATCTGAAAAAGAAGACAAATGTGAATAATTGATATAAATGAGACTTTTACATATTTTAAAGGGATAGTTTAAATTCTTTTATTATTTACTCACCCTCATGTCATGTCAAACCTGTATGACTTTCTTGCTTCAGCAGAACACAGATGATGATATTTTGCAAAAACCAGCGTTTTGCAAAATATCTTCTTCTGTGTTCCACAAAAGAAAGAATCATATACAGGGTTTGAATGACATAAGGGTGAAAGAATTATGACATAATTTTTATTTTTGGTTGAACTATCCCTCTAAAGATGTTCTGAGTGTTGCTTATCTGAGCAAAAACCAGTAACATAGTGTGTAATGATTGATGATAAACATATAATGCTCAGATGGGCTATTGTCACTTACAGTAAATAGAGGAGGTTCTTTTGGATGAGGATGAAAGCCTTTTTGAGTACAGGTTGAGATCTCCTCCATGCCGTAGTCTGTTAACCTGAAGTAGCCAGTCCTGTGATACAAGTACAAACCATTGGTATTCAACATTAGTATCTCTATTACTAGTATTCTCCATTACTTTAGCATCTCCATTGTGTTAATCTGTTTACAAACAGTCTGTACATGTGTACATTTACAGCACATCAATAGTCTGAGCCCCATATGGAGTATAAACACACACACACAACTAAAGAGCATTTGTCAAAATCGCAAGATCAGATTGCCTAACTGCTATAAAACCCTTTAGGTTTTCTATACTTGGGTTACTCAGAAATAATGTAAAGGCAAAGTATGAACGTAATGTTGCTTGAACTTATGATGATTCAGTTACTGGTCTTACTATTCATAATTTCAAACATTTGTTTGAAATATTTACACAAGCAGTTTGGGCTATTGTTTCTGGACTTACTCATTGAATTTTGGAGAGCAGACGATGGCGATGGACTCAGGGAGCATCATCTGGTAAGAGCAGTGAGTGTGCAGATCTACGCTGGAGAGAAAGGCTGTCTGTGTTGGGTGGGTCTGTAAAAACAGAGAGACGGTATCATCTGGACTTGTGTATTACCATACAGACATTTTAGGGTGAAGATGTACTTAAGGGTATGGTTCCTGAAACTCTCCATAGAGAAAACACATGAACCTTAAAGACAGACGTGCCACAAGGATTGCGGAGCGATAATGTATGCATTTATAAACACATTTTTTTTTAAATGTATGCATTCATGTACCTTTTACTAAAGTATTTTATAGGAAAAAAGAATCAGAAATGTATTTCCAAAGCCAAGGCTGCTAAAATAGTGGGTAAGTAGCGAGCTCTATACAATAGAACAGTATTGATCTATAGCTCATGTCAAATGTGAATGTACAGTGTGTCTCATACATGTATCCAGCCCAGGGTAATGAGGTTGTACTGGTCCTGCACCAGGAACAGCTCCTCTTCATTCTCTGTGTCGCAATAATCTGGACCCCCACACTGTTTTGGCACAATCACATGTGTCACCGTGAAAGCGTTCATGTTCTGTAATAAACACATAAACATTTAATGTAAATGATCTATCGACATAAGGCAGATTTAGCAAAAAGCAATGTATCCAAGTAAACACGCACAATGCAATGGTGCTCATATAGAAATTCAAATAAATAAAATCACCATAACGGCTTTATAAAAACAACACACTCGTACCAATCTCCCACAGAGAATCCCACACGTTTCCACAGCCCTAACAGTGTTGTTATTGGCCAGTTGCAGGAATTTGCCACAAAGCTCTGCGGGAATAGCTATCTGCCGTACACCGTCCACCAATGTAGCTGAAATACAAACGGAACAATTATCAACAACGCTGAAAAACATACAAACACACCTTTAATTATACGATACAGCAGCAAAATAACTTCTGTGTGCGCTTTTAGAGCGAGTCATACTGTTGCTGCTGAGGTGACCCGGTTTGAGCGAGCGGTCAAAGGTCGGCGGCGCGACCGAACCGGGAGCTGACGGAGCACTGTGATTGGCTGAGGGGTACTGTGGACTCTGAGGGGGAGTTGGGGATGTCGGGAAAGGCAAAGGTGGGCCCTGGACCCCTGGGATGAGCGGCGTGTCCTCCCGAGGACAAGATGGTGTGCCGATACTCTGGCGCTCTCGTTGGAGCTCCTGCTGGCGTATCATCTCCTCGAACATGCTGAACTGCTCCTGCTCCTGCTGTCTCCTCTGCATCTCCGCCACACGCTGCCTCTCCACCTCCAGCTCCCGCTGGCGGGACAACTCCTGCTCCAGTGCTGCTGTTTCTGCACGCTGTACAGGACATTGTGGGGACAGTTATTTAATGCATTTGATCATTTTCTTGTTTTCTACAATTTCTGCTTTTGCTTATTACTGTTTTTTATGTCTCTGTTGTAAAGTTATTACGAGTGCATAGAGTTTCGTCTTTGCGTTCGTGACGTAAACTGAGTGATACGTTTTTGTGCATTTGCGCCTGTCCTGTGTGTTTATACATAGACGTTTATATACTCGCATACTGTGTATTGCGTCACGACGCAAACGGCAAAACCCAGCTGACACAATTTTTAGCTTAATTTTCTTAAAAAGAAACTAATCTTATAGATAGTGATCAAATGCGTCAAAAAATAAAATGTGTCAAAAAAATGTGTTGAATACGGTAAACACAGAAATGCGTTTCTCCGGTATTGCACAGATACATTGTAAAAACCAAATCAATGTGGCAGCATTCAGACATTTTATCTGGATATTAAACTGATTATAAAATTATCATAAATCAATTTCAATCATTAAATACACGTTACATGTGCATCATTATCTCCAGCGCCGACTGACTTGAACGTTCAGAGGCGTAACCTTGGCGGTGACATTTTATCTGTCTGTAACTCGCCATACATGTGTATAAATCAAGGTGTATAACTTTCTTCTTGGAGGGGTTTTGCTCCTCAGTGTATTAAAGAATGCAAACATTTGCAATACATAAACGCGGTTCACTTCTCTGCGTGAAACCGTTGAGTGCGCGTCATGATTTTACAAACTGCGACACAATCTGATCATCTGTTACCGTGACGACGAGGTAAACGTCCCTGACAGGAATATATTTTTTTGTAATAAACGTGCACATATTTACTGAAAATAAAGTTCATATTGAACCCACGACACACATTCTGTATATGCATAATTAGTTGGGCCATGCTGACACAAACTTTAAGAGAAAAACTACAGATAATATAAATAAAACTTACAGCAAAGACTAGTAGAAATTATTCAAACGGGTATTTGTTGTTTGTCAACACTATGCTTTCGGATATTTGTTTTTCCGTTTAAGTGATTGTGACTGTCGTTTTATTATAATTATTAGTAGTAAATTCATTATCAAATGATAAAAATGTAGCTACCCTAATATAACAACTGTGCAAGTGCGCCACCTGGCGGTAATTTTGCAAATTAATTTTACATGTGCATTCTGGATGACTACTGTACATACTGTACATTAGATGTCTTGAGTTGTGTTACTGCAATACAATAATTGCATTTTTGTATTTATTAGTGTATCATTATTATTTACATTATTTATATATTATATAGGTATAATTTATTTAATTAATTTATGGTAGTAAATTTATTTGTATAGTTATCATTAGCAATGGTATTTTAAGCATTACAGAGTTGTTTTACTGTCAAATCACAATCCAAAATCCTCTCTGTAAAGGGTAAATGTGCCTCACCTTTCTGCTGAGATACTCGGCATATTCTTTCTCATATCTGCTCAGTAAACGTTTCTTCAGCAGCTCTGCTTGAGGGAAGGCAATCTCCTTCAGCTTCTGTTTGAGGAACAACAGCATGTCAATCAATGTGATGCAATGTTGAGTTTATTACCTGTTGATCATTTAAAGCAAACCTTTTTTATACTTGGTTTAATCCAAGCCTACACTACCTTTAAAGTTTCCTTTTTTTCAGGAATATTAGGAAGCTTATATTCTGGATGCTTGGGAAGCTTTTCAATAAAAAGCCTGATGGATTAAAACAAAATGAAGTTAAACCTCTTGTAACAATTGAATAGAAAACAACAAGATGCACCACAATTAGCTAACAGATGTCAACAAATGTGAAATTGATATTATGATATTATAATTATGAATATCCAAAACAACACATACAAAATCAATAAAAGAAATAAAAAAAAACACAACACTGCTTTACGGTGCAAGTGACACGTCCAAAACATTCAATTTAGCCATTTCTGAGATTTTCTTCAGGACTGGAAAGGGTTAGAATTCGGAGTTCTGCTTACGTGATGTATTTATTGTAGAGGACAAAGGCATGCTCTGTGTTGCCCTCCTCTGCGTACACATGAGCCATGCGGATCATCTCCATACCCGAGCGAAAGTATCTGCGGACGGGCACAGCTTCATTTACATCCACTGTGCTGCCCTTCTTGGTCAAGGCCCGCACCCTCTCCTCTGGGGTCAAACTCACATCTGCGTGGTCCAACATGATATGGACGCTGGCCCTGAAGACCTTTAACTCTGATTGCGGAAACAAATGAAAAACATTATGCGACTGTTAGCTTGGCAGGTGTTCTGCCAAGTATTCTGCAAACTTACTGCATAGAATATACAATGTTTCTCAACACCTATCATAGTTACTGATTATCAGCAGAGATTTTGAAACACCTGTCTCTGTACATTTCTTTGTGTGAATGGGCTCAAATAATTTTGCATATCCTGTAAAAATAGGCCATATGGAAATCCTCATAGTTGTGAAAAACATCAGAAGAACCATGAAAAGCTTGACATTTACATGTCACTAAGATAACAGATATTTAGATAACAGATCAGAAGTTCCGCCTTCAAGTAAAATGAGCCGATCATTAAAAGAAAGATATGGTATAAAAAGGTTATAGTAAACCAGTTGATGTTAAGTTAAATTGTTAAAACAGTGATTTTAGAGATATCAGTCTTCCCTCATTCAAGCAGATTGCATTGCACACCATAGCAGCCGATTACAGCAACTTCCCTAAAGGGACTTTGCATATCATCACCTATTCAGAACACACTGATAAAGTGATGATTCAGTTGATCGGGTACAGTAGCAAAAACAGCCTTTCTAAAGTCCAATACAGTGTGGAAAATAATTATATATACCAAATTACAACCATTTTATGCAATAAAGCACATTTATTTTAGTTTAATTTTTTAATACTCATTTTATTTGTCTTCTATTTGAAATTAGTGAAATTTTAATATGCTATAACATTTTAGAAAATATATATTTCATGTCGTTATCGCTATATGCATTCTTACAACAGTAAGTACACTACAAATGTAGTGAATGGGCAATAAATACATGCGGTAATAGTCAGACGTTTGGAAACACTTACATGTTTAGATTTTGTAAACTCATCAAAACCATAAAATAACACAATTGCAACTGTTGGGAGTATATTGTGACTAAAAGCATCTCAAATAAATGAACACTATGTTATATTTGATCATCTTTAAAAGTAGTCACGCTTTGTGTAGAATTTGTAAAATCATAATCTTGACTTTTTATCATCCAGCTTTTTGAGGTCTCAAACTGAGAAGCTTTATAAAGTGTTATTTCTATCTATGCTGGACTCTTATTGGCTGCTTTTTATTCATTATTTGGTCCTAGTCATCCATTTAAAAATATTTCTTAATGTAAGTTTTAGTTTCTAAAGAAAGAAAGAAATATATTGGCACATTTATATTTTGTCTACAAAGTCATTTCAAAAGTTGAATTATACACCTTCAGATTAAAGTTTTGTTTGTCATTCGTGTCGAAACTTTTCACTGGTACTGTGTGTATAAAAATAAAATCAAACATTTTACGGCCTTATAACAGTAAGTACACCACACGTTGTGAATAGACAATATTTACATATATATATATTATCGTGTTGACAAAATACATGAGAGTAATATAAGATGAGAAACTATAAACAATATATCACATCTATAAGCTCACTTTAAATACAGACTTTAGCTGTCGTCACATGTGCCGTTTAGGTACATGTAAGTCCTGTAAACAACAATCAACTCATTTATCATATAACACAGAAAGTAATTATTATAAAGTTTATTTCTGCGTGTGTGCTGCTGCTAGCAGGCTAGTGATTTGTGAATCTTACCCTGATAATAATAACACAGTCTGACTGCTGTCGGATCTCATTCACATTAGCAGGAAAAGTCGTCCATTGTGTTTGAAATGTGTTCATTTAAATCACTTTCAGACGCGATAAACTGGTTTCTATGGTTCTGTGTTTCATTCTTTACGCTTTATTCTCAATCACTTACTTCCTCTTCCTGTATGACGCAAACAAACGCCCACATAAAGCCGCTCTCAGATCAGTCCTTATCTTTGGCTGTAGCGCCCTCTGTTGATACAGAAGATGAATCGCTCTCGCGCTACTTACATGTTATAAGTCGTAGCAAGAAATGACATCTGAGATTTATGTGGTCGGATTTATCAAATCCAGGGTGTGTCAGTTAATATTGAACTGATAAACTGTATTTACTGCGTCTCATTAATCCAGGCCACTGTCATAAAGTGAGATACAGACTTTGTATACTTCATATACAACACCAGTCAGGTTTCACAATCGACAAAAATGTTTCTTGTGATCCTTTTTAATTTGAAGTTGTATATTTCAATGTTTAAAATGACTTTTGTAGACATAAAAATAGTTAATATAGCCAACATATTAATTTCTTTTTATTAGAAAACTAAAACTTCACTTAAATAATATTTTGGAAATGGATGACTTGGACCAAATAATGAATAACAAATAGCCAGTAAGAGTACAGCATAGATAGAAATTCCTTCAAAGCTGTTAAAGAGCTTCACAGGTTGACACCTTAAGAAGCAGGATGATAAAATGCTAAAAAATGATACTGCAAATTCTAAAGATTATCAAATATAACATATTGTTCATTTATTTTTGATTTAGTCACAACATAATTCCCATGCAGCTACATAAAGTGTAACAAACATACAGAAAGTCGTAAGTTTACTTGCAGAATCTGCAAAATGTTAATACATTTTAACAAAACAGAAATGCAATTTGTGTACTTTTTTATTTACTGCTGTCACACCTTTTAAGAAGGCAACACACCTCATTAACAGGAAGAACAGGATCTAATGAGATCATTTGACACTGATCATCCTGTTGAAGAGTTTACATTCCACTGGCTCTTATTGTATCATGTTGCCTTGAGCAGTAGTAAAGGTTGTAACTCCTTTCTTCCTATATATCCATCCATATTAGTGAATGGTTATATTATAAAGTGAAAATCATAGTACCCAATTAGTAATTACTAATATTTAATCTTTACAATATTTACTTTTAATAAACCTTTCCTATTTCTAAGCCTATTCAAAGTTTAGTAAAAGTATACAAATAGTTAAAAAAATGAATATAGTAAAAAGGATTATATACAGCCCATTTGTTGACATAATTATTTTTAAACGTCTATTATTGAGTAGTTAATTCATAATATGTTAAATAAACCTTAGTTATTGAATAGTTCTGCAAGAAAGATACAGAATTCAGTAATAAAAATGTGACAAATTATCACAACAATAAACATAAAAAACAAAACAGTGTAATAAAAATGTTAATGTTACTGTAATTTCTAACAATACCTCAAATTAATTTTCTAAAGAAATCTAATATCTAAAAATGTAAAAATTGTAGTTCAGAGTAGTGAATTTTCATGTTTATACTCAATTTCGGCGGCAGTGACAGTTATCAGGTAAAAATAACCAATAGTGTGTACATTACAACTTAGCAAAGCCACATCTGACAGGTCCCAAGAAATGAAGTCTAATAGATATCTGATTTAAATGTAATCTGAATCCAGTGAATACAATCTGCTCTGTGCTATCGTGAGACTTCATTCGCCCCAAAAGAAAGCATATCTACACCATCTGAATAGTTCTCTGTCCCCAACATAGTGCACTATGTTGACACATTAGCTTATAGAAACCCTTACACTCATGCTAAATAGAGATACTCTATTAGGGTAGGTAGGGTACTCAAGTTCTCGATTGTGACAACGACTGAGAATGAAGATTGTGTAGATCTAAACCTTTTCTTTCTGTCTAATTGATTATGGCAAAAGTTTTGTGCAGTACCTTGAGGTCTGATTGGTTAGTGCTGTGAGAGCTCGAAGCTGCAAGGTGTGCAAGATGTCGTAAAAGTCGACCACAAGTCCAATGTGTTATCATAAAAAGATTTCACTGCAGCATTGCATTGCAGCAACAATCAAATGAAGGGGAAATGACTGTGGTGAGAAGCTTCATCCAGGTCTGAGAGGAAAAGCCAGTTTAAATGAAAATAAGACCGGCTTGGGATTGGCAGGTCCATTCTGGTGGATTTGGTGTCTCACTGCTCCCATTAACTTTGGGCCAGAAGTGGGATGTCTAAAAAAGAAGTAGTGTAAGTACTGTGTCCACAAACAATCAAGCATTTAGATTGCTGTGTATACGTAGAAAGAATTAGTTCAACTTACTTGATAAGAGAAGCCGGTTTGGCAGGGGCCTTCACGGAAGGAGGTTCAGCAGGCCATTTTTTTCCATTTGTGGCTGGACTCGGGTCCTTTTGGGAAGCCATGTTTACTGCTGTCACTGTAAATGCTGTAAATCACGTTTCACTGTCAAACTAGGTTTTGAAATGGTCAAATAAGACAAAGTGTAATACTTACCACGAATCGGTCCATCTGACCCACTGCCAGTAGTGTTCTGCTGGTCGAATGTGCTCTTGTTGTCCTCCTGCAAGGACTCTGGAGCAGAACGATCATTCCTAAAAATACAATGAAATGTACTTTAAGTACACTGTTTCCAAAAACATGTACATTTGTGTGTGATGTGATGCTTCAAATGACAGATTTTATTATGGTTTTTATGAGCCTACATTGGCTTCATGTGAGAATAAAGGTTTAATTTTAATTTATGTTTACAGTTAATTTTTTGCCTTATGTATTATGTAGGACGGTATGGATCTGATGAATGCAGAAATGTTATGTGGCAATAAATGAACATATAGCAAAAAAACATGAGAAGAAATGAGAATGAAGTAATCTTATCTGACTTTTATCATGACTGTGATTACATGCGTTCTTGTGCCTATAGCTGAAACACAATCATTAGATGTTGAATGAAATAATTTGTATAATGTCTAAGCATTTAAGAGAACAAAATAAGAGAGAAGTATTCAATTTCTCTTTATTGTAAAAAGAATATCACTTGTGAAAACATTGCAATAGTGGTGAAAGACAAACCACAGTACATAGGAAAGTAATTTTTACCCATATAGTTATTCAAAATAAGTCAGGATTTAAAGAAAAATCATTGTGCAAAGCCACTGGTTTATTACACATAGAGGCATAACATGAAATAAAGCTCGGCTGGTAACACAGAACAACCCATTAATGTCCATGCAGTGGAAATGACAATAGTTTATGACATGGCAAATAACCACACTTGATTTTTTATTGTTTGTATTTTTAGAATTATGGGTCTGGATGAGCATCCAACTCTATTTTTAAAATCCTGGCATGAATTTCCCTTAATTTGGCACACAATGGTGTCATGCTTGTTGCATAAATCAGGCATGAATAAGTGTAATACGACAACAATCTTCTTTTGGTTGCTGTCTCCATGCTTTTAATTAAAATGCTTTTTTTCCATTGTTGTTCTTGACATGACACTTTGGATTAATTAAAATCATCAGCTTCAGAAAATATGTTCAAATAATGCAACAATATAAGGTTTAAATCTGACACACATAGACTAAAACACAGGAACATAAACATAGGAACAGTGGTTTCTTTATCTACTTAAGAGTGAATTTTACACCAAAACTGTATTCAGTAATTTCAACATAAATAGTATAGTAATTTGAACATTAAGGTCATCATAAATACTTAGAAACAAGTGGTCTTCAATTCTAAACTATCGACTCCTTGACTGAATGCAGCTTGTTTTGTTTACAGTCCATTTAGAAAATTGCATCCAACCTGCTGACAAACTAATTAAAATACAGTGTAAACAGATACAACCACATTACAGCAGTGTTGGACTTTGTATCCAAATTGATCGTGATGGGAATTAATAAACACGTATATGTGACAAAACAAAGCAGTGCTCAATAATAAGGATGGTTCAGTGTCCAGGGCCAAAGGGGAAAAAGTATATAAACTTTACAGAAACTTTTACCAAAAAGTAAGAATAGATTACTTTCTGACACATGTGCAAAAAATAAATGTATTAACAGAAAAAGTACAAAATTAGATTTCTGGTCAAGACTGGGCCAAAAGAAAAATCCCTATTGTTGAGCCTGCAAAGATAATTTGTGATTTATGAATGTTATATTATGTCTGATGACATAAACACTGTACATCTATTAAATAGCAACATCAACATGTAGAAATATCAACGGCTGAAAAGACCAACTGCTCATGTCCTATTCTACACAGGTAGAAAGTGCAAATTACAAATCCTACAACTGATCTTTAACATCTTCATTTCAGTTAAGGCAAAACCAAACAACCCTCTGAGCAATAACTAAACCGGTAATCACACATTTAAAAACTCATTCACTCCCCTAAAACAACTTTTATGTTCATGGATAAGCAGTTAATAATATATTCTTTCAAAAATATACTTTCCTTTCCTGTTAGTCTAGAAATAGATTTGAGTAAAAAGAAGAAAAAAAACATAAAAACCAACAGAAAACAGCAAGGCTCAGCAATTAAACAGAAACACAAGTTGCTCATTTAACCAAATACACCTGGCTACAGTGACATGCTATGGACAGTTATGATCATTATTAATATTATTTTATGTGAGCTACTGACAACTGGTGTGCAGTTTTTGGAGTGGTGATGCGTGTCTCATGATGGAGAATTGCAAGATAAAGTTTCACGGTCACAGTTATTATTTCGATTCATCCATCAAGCTTCATCTGACTAGACTTTTTCACTGTAAAACAGAAGAAAAAATATTTAATTTTGACGCTAAAGAATACATTTGAAGTAATTGATTAAAGGCACTATTCAAAAATAATGTCAATTACATGATGATGTCCCAAATTAGTAGTCTACAACAAAACATTGTCTCCTAATATTTGTAAGTCGCTTTGGATAAAAGCGTCAGCTAAATGCCTAAATGTAAACGTAAAACAAGTTTAGGAAAAACTTGCGTTTTTGCTTAGCAAAAATTCTTGTGTAAACTTTAAACCTTTTTCATGCATGAGGTCAAAGGTCATTGTTTGTTAACCATTTAAGGCAGCGATACGCATATCTGCTGCCCAATGAAGTTCTGAAGAAAAGTAAGGCATAAAATTCTGATGATAAAATTTGACATCCGCAAGGGTCAAACTTTCGTTCTTCAAATTTATTTAAATTATGTATTAAATTGCAGTTCCAAATAAAATTAAATAATAAAAGTTATTATTAAATTGTTAATTTGCTACTTACAAGCTGATCAAGTTTTTGGTATTCTGATGTTTTTGGTCTCCGGTATCCTCTTGATCTCCGGCCTTCAACAAAGAAGGCAATGATCTGTAAGAGAGTAAAAGAAATTACTTAATTATTATTGGTTTTTTCACAATGGTATGAACACGGCTATTTCATGACATTTATAAAATAAAACCAATACATTCTAACAGTTTTGCATCCCGTTTATGTCTATAATAAAAAATGCAAACAAACAGACAAATAAAACAAACCTTGCGCTTGTTGTGACTGGCAATGTAGAGTACAGCCACCAGTATCACAGCACAGACGAGATAGGCAAAGAAGTGGCTGCTCTCTGCGTTATCATCTATTTGACGTATGACATTCAGTTTCTTTGGTTTGTTTGGCGACTCATTCGCTTTTTTGTGACTGGAACCCGCATTATTAAGAATGGGTTGATTGTAATCGTCATCATTATCGTCTCCGTCTTCGTCTTCACCATCATTGCCAACATCAGGTGATGAAGTTGTTTTCTCTTCAGCAGATATTTTATCATCAGTTCCATCTTGTTCCTCCTCAGCATCCTGATCTGGGTTCTCTTCCCCATCGGGCTTCGTCTTTTCCTCATCTGGGTTCTCTTGCTTATTGGGCTTCGTCTTTTCCTCATCTGGGTTCTCTTGCTCATTGGGCTTCGTCTTTTCCTCATCTGGGTTCTCTTGCTTATTGGGCTTCGTCTTTTCCTCATCTGGGTTCTCTTCCCCATCAGGCTTCGTCTTTTCCTCATCTGGGATCTCTTCCCCATCGGGCTTCGTCTTTTCCTCATCTGGGTTCTCTTCCCCATCGGGCTTCGTCTTTTCCTCATCTGGGTTCTCTTCCCCATCGGGCTTCGTCTTTTCCTCATCTGGGTTCTCTTCCCCATCGGGCTTCGTCTTTTCCTCATCTGGGTTCTCTTCCCCATCGGGCTTCGTCTTTTCCTCATCTGGGTTCTCTTCCCCATCGGGCTTCGTCTTTTCCTCATCTGGGATCTCTTGCTTATTGGGCTTTGTCTTTTCCTCATCTGGGTTCTCTTCCCCATCGGGCTTCGTCTTTTCCTCATCTGGGTTCTTTTGCTCATTGGGCATCCTCTTTTTCTCATCGGGCGTCGTCTTTTCCTCATCTGCCTTTTTATCATCCTCATTTGCCTTCTTATCTTCCTCATCTGCCTTCTTATCATCCTCAGTATTACTGCCTACATGGTTTTCAGGTGCTGTCTGCTTCTGTTTATCATTTTTGTCTTCTGCTTTATCATCAGCAGGTTGCACTGGTGAGCCGTCCTGTGGCACATTTTCTTTTTTTTCAGTGGGTTGCACTGTATCATCTTTGGTTTCCGGTGGGTTGTTGTTATCTGTGGCACTCTTTGGGTTTGGCTGATCTTCTCTTTCTCCATTATTATTTGCTTCTAGGTTGGGTGATCCTTTATTCCCATTGTCTGGCAATGACCTGCTGCTCACTGAAAAATACCACAAAACAGGAAAAAAAGCTATAATAAAAGCTTGGACCCAAACACAAGGCTGTAGCCTGGTACAGGCAGATCATGGGAATCTTATTTTTTAAGATGTTATTATTCAAACACTCAAGTGTTCTGGTAACAAAGGTATGCAGATTACACTGAGCTGTGCTGAACCGGATGAGTCAGATTCACAACCAAAAAAATCCCACGTAAACATTTTATTCACTCATTTTTTCATTTTCTTTAATGAACTGAAACAGGTCTGAGAACAGTATGAATCACTTTTTAATCGATACTTTAATTGTGTTTTTTACTCCCATTCACTACAAAATTACGCTAAATATCTTTCGGTAAGACATCAGAGGAATTGTGTGGAATGAAAAGCAGGAATGTGGTTCATCCACGCCTTGTTCCCAACGCTAGATCGTCATAAATGGTACTAGTTACCTAACGTTGACTCAAAATAACACTATGTTTAGTATGGTTATTACTGATATCATGAAGACGAGCGCGAGAAATTACACGCTTTAACAACCACGCCTGCAGACCAAACACCACCGGACTTTATAAATACATGAAGACAATAACTTACCCACAGACAAACAGATCACAAAAACACACACAGCTGTTAAACGCATCTTCGATTTAAGAATAGTGTAGTGGTAAGATATAATAAAAGATCGATGGTTTCACTCCGATTGCAGTACAAGTGATTCTTACAGTAAACGCCAACACAACATAAGGTACAACGACTTCCGTGTTTACACAAAGAGCAGAAGTGTGGCGTGTAAAATGCGGACTGGATTTCACTGCAGCAACGTGGCGAAGACGTTCAGAGGTGGACGGGATTTCAGGTTTTTCGTGTTTAACTGCGAACATTTCGAGAACGAACTATAAATACATGTAATTTGACATTTGAGATATATGATATAACAAACAACAGTGAATGTCAATCATTAATTTGACTGATTTCAAGGTTATTCTTCACTGAATGTTCTTTACATTATGTATATTATTTTATGCAAAGAACAGATAATCACAAAAATGGCTTTTGCTTGGTTTTCACAGTCATGGTCACATATGTCAAATCACGTATTACTGTCAAGTTATAAGCACTGTAAGCAGATAACACTGGTGTCACATGTCAGGGTCATGATGCGATTTCTTGTTTTCTTTTCTGTGGTCTTTAGTGGGCCAATCACAGTGGCCAATCAGAGCACACCTCGCTTTTTAGAACGATGAGCTTTGTAAAAACCGACGCGTTTTAGAAAGGCGGGGCAGAGAGGAGCAACAATAATCTACAGTGTGTGCAAAATAATGGCTTTTTTAAACCTAAAACCACGTAAACAGATTGCATTAAACCAAATACACAAAATAGATTTCTTTTTAGAACCACCATATGACCCCTTTAAGGTATATTGTATTAAATCAATCCTTAATCTATATAAAATAAACTTCATTTTTGGTCAATTTATTTTTAAACAACACAAACTCAAGTTTTTACATGTATTTCAGAAACAGTTTAAAAATAAATATTTGACTGAAAAAGCCTAGTTTTTAATCACAGCTTTCATGCATCTTGGCATTGTCTTGGTTATTTTGTAGCTCCTTATATTCTTAAGGATTACAGCTAAAAAATTGACAAAACATTATAATGATATGAAATAAAAAAATATATAGAAACCTTTTTAAATTATAATTTTTTTCTTAAAAGTGAAGAAAATTATCTAAACAGATGCTGTTGGTACATAAAATAACTAGTGAATCTGGACAGCAGAGGGCACTGTAAGACCAATAAACTGCCTTTAGGTCACTGGCTTGTGGGCCTATGTGTACGAATACTTGGTGCAGTATGCAGTATTCCTGAATCCAGAGACTTTTATCTATTACTTCTTATCTGTCTCACCCAAGACCTAAAAATAAGTCTATTTATGTTAACTGGAGTGAGCTAAACTTGAATGCTTAAAGAAATCTAAATTCATTCACTTAAGTAAACACAATGTTTAAAGCTATGACTGATTTATAAAATGACTACATTTAAGCTTGAAACCAGAGAAAAAACTGTTTTGGATCTAAAGCAGATTGTCGGACGACGTCTAAAACAGAATGCCAAATTCTGAAATATGACTTGACATACAGATTCTTAGAAGTCAGACTGGTCCAGCAAATTTATAATGCATTCTAATGTCGCTTTCAAAGCTGACATAATGCTTTATGTTTCTCCGAGTCGTCTGTCTGGTTGTTCTAGTTCAGTGAAAGATGCTGCTGTTTGCCATATACAATAAAAATGTATAGTAACCAGCGGTTGTCAAGCTCCAGACTTCAATTCCTGCCAGTGTGGGTCATTTAAATCAGAATAACGAAGGGAAAAGTGTCCAATAAATAATGTCTGATGACTTTAGAATATAGAGCCACAGTCATATGGACTGCTATTAGGGTGGTTTATATGTTTTTGTTGTATGGATCAGTGGCAGAGTCTTCGTCTCTATTGTATTCTGTGAACTAAATGAGGGTAAGTTACTGTATTTATTACCATCAGTCTGTTGTTTTACAATACCAGATCACAGGTATTTTGAGATAATACACTCTACAGCAAAAATCACAGGTCTAATGTTTATCTTGAATGACCTTACCAACTGCTGTGAGTAATTTGTTACAGCAAGCAAAGATCTTGCACAACATGCAAATCACGTTAATGTTAATCAATGTTTTACTGCTCAGCCAGAGACAAAAAACCCCGCAGCCTCAAATTCTCCACCAGGTCTAATTATAGTTCTGACATTTAGTACTGAAAACCATCCCTCTTATTCTCCATCTGCATTTCCTTCTTTAAGGTCAAATGGTCGTAAATAAAACATTAAGAGACAGTTTGGGCACATCGCCAGGTATACCTGTCTTGACATGGAGCTGCAAACACAGACTTTGCCAAATGTAATGAGGGTGTTGATCAAACAATCAATAAAAGTGTTACCGCATGCTGTATGAAAAGACCTGGAGAATGACGGTTATGGAGTTATGAAGTTTTTTAGTCTCTATGAAACAGAGTTTAAAGGGATATTTCATCAAAAAATGAAAATTCTTCCATCATTTATTCACCCTCATGTCAAACTTGTTCGACTTTCTTTCTTCTGCTGAACACAAAAGAAAATATTTTGAAGAATGTTGATAGTACATTGGTACCCATTGACTTCCATTGTATGAACACAAAACCACTAAAACATATCTTGATTTGTCTTCCACAATTATGTAAAAGTTTTAAATGACATAAGGAGGAGTAAATGATGACAGAAGTTTTATCTTTGGGTGAATCATCCATCGAAAAGGAATATTCTGAGGGATATTACCTGTCTTAGCCTGACATTGCAGTGTTTCTACAAATTAACTTCAAGTGCTTAGGCCACAAACATATTTTCAACTTCATTTCATTAAAAATACTGATAAAGACTCTACTCATAACATAATACTGTGCCAATGTTCATCAAACTGAAATCAGTTGCATTTGCAGAATTCATGCTGTTAATCAGCAATATAAAAATGACATCTCCCCGTCACGCAATCAGAACAGTCTATTAATTTTACATTTCACTCCAAGTGATTTATGTATTCTTTTGTCTTAATATTGATTGTCGGAGTAGAGGAATGTAAACACAATGTCAAGTGATTCAGAAACATCAAAGGCCTAACCTGGCATGAATTCAGGATCAAAGCCAAGCCCACCGGCATAAGCTTGGCCGGGGGCCAGTGGGCTCTAATGAGCTGAATTAACATGTATTAATTCTGACCTTGTGAGAAGCAGACAGATGTCTCTTATGAGAGAGAGTTCACCACACCGGTCTTTGTTCAATATACACATTTAAAGGGAAAGGTCTCCTGTTGTGTCCCAATGGCTGGATCTGATTATTAATTATAAAATCCTCTTAAATGAAAGAGATGATAGCTCAGATGTGTGCCACATTCATATCATATGATTTCATTCGGTTTTTCCAAGTATGTATGAAACACAGATTGTAGGAGTGGATGAGCACAGAACCAGAATATTTCTCTGTTTGTTTCACTTTGTTCACTGTTTCATCATCTTTTTAACTGTTTTTGTTGATGAAGCAAAAATAGCTGGTCATATTGTGCATGAAATGTCAGCGGCAGTTTATTTTTAGGTTATAGAATTGTTTAGAGCATGCTGTTGTAATTACAACTGTGCCATTATCCCGTTCAACAGCTTGTTTGCTCATGATATTTGGCAGAAATATTCAATCTGTGATGTGAAACTGATAGTATTGTAAAAACCAATGTTTATAAAACAAATTTCATTTTTTTTCTCTAAATATTTACAGATTTATTCAAATAAAAATATTTGATAACAAACAACTTATTATTATTATTATTATTAGTAGTAGTAGTAGTAGTCATCAATAATAAGCATCAATAATAATAATAATAATAATAATAATAATAATAATTCTTAATGATTCTTAAATAGCGTAGTTACATTTATATGAGGCCTATACGAATGAACAATAATCAAAAAGATTGTTTTATTAAATGATTAAATTAAGATTTATTATACAAGATTTGCCCATATAAAGATTTTGCTCATTGCTGACAAAACAAAAATCTAGCTAGTGTTCGACGTTAAATACAATACAGTCACAGTGGACCAATGAAGTGCAATGCAATTAAATAATGGCGGTAGTCCTGCATGCAACTCCACAAGTTAACAAGCACTTT
The DNA here is from genome assembly GCA_019155185.1 of Beaufortia kweichowensis. Lineage (NCBI taxonomy): Eukaryota > Metazoa > Chordata > Actinopteri > Cypriniformes > Gastromyzontidae > Beaufortia > Beaufortia kweichowensis. Next base: position 12,931,239 of record CM032806.1, read on the forward strand.
TCCAAGAATTGACTCGGAGAAAACAAGCTTGGGAGAATAATCACAGATATCAGGCAATCTCTCTAACAGGCCGCTCATATTAAAGTCACTCAGGCTGGCTCGCTGTTGGTCGCGCGCGCGCGCGTGTGTGTGCTGTTGCGGTGGGTGTATGGAGAATAGTCAAGCGAATCAGAGTCCTGTAGCCTTAAGGAGCCAGGCTTTCTGTGTTGTCTGACAACTCATTACCTTTAATTTGGTTGATGGCTCTAGAGCTAAGGGTACACACGGACACACGGGCCCCAGAGAGCATCGCAGGGCCCGAGATGATGCAAAGGCATATTTCTTGCTTCTCTAATGACTGCAGAGCAAAATAAAATCCGTGTGCACGCGCGCGTGTGTGACTGACAGGTTTGCACCTCACCTGAGGGCATAGAGGGAAATGAGCGCTCAACGTGTGTCAAGCTGTCTGTCTGCACGCGTGCGCGCACACGCGCCACACACCTCTTGTCATGCGCTTCCTGACAGAGGAGCAGTCAAACAATATGCTGTTATAACAGCTCACAGTTGAGTCATATGGAAACTAACACACACTGTTGAACGTCATTAAGCAATTACTGGTAATGATGCATCGGTTGTCCCCATGCTTGACTCGACTGGCTATTAGCGCCAGTGTGAGGCACGTTGTTAGCGCGTGCACACATTAGGGGCGCGCATCGGTAAATCAGGTGGCGTAATTGCATCATGATGCTGCCGGAGAGCTCGTTCAAATGATTTGATAAATTTCGGCATAATCGCGGTGTCACAAATCAAGCATTTGAATAGAGCACCGTCCACGTCCCGTCAGTCGCAGTACAGACACCCGGAGGAATACGGGCTCTGTCAGGGGTGTCACCTACGCCCCGCTTCCCAGCTGCGGGGAAAAGTGAAAGGGCCCGTTCTTTGGCATCGCTCCCCGTTTCTAAAGTCTCCAAAAAGCACAGGAATCTACCTTGTGTATTTTGCACTAATTGAAAAGCCTAATGAGATCCCTGGAGCTCCATCCTATTACCTCTCACTTAATTACAGTGCCAGCAGCCAGCCAAACCACAAATAAAGACGCAACGTGAGAAAGCCAGAGAGAGGGAGAGTGAAGGCTGGCTTTGACCTGCTTTTGTCGTTGTTTTGGGATTTTGCATTCCAGGAAGGAACAGATGTCTATTATTTTTTGTAAGCGTGTTTATTTATGGCAGAGTTTTTGTTGCTCTGGCTTTGCTGTTTATTTTCCAGTGCGGTTTGCCTAAATTCCACCTATTAAAGATTTAACTCTAATTCCTCTCGCATATCAGCAGGGTTCTGCAGGACTTATTCATACTTCTGTTTATTATGCTAGCATTGGATAAAACTGAGCTCTCTTATTTAGGCAGAACATTGTAAGAAGTATTCATTTTAAAAATGAAATTATTAAAATCATACACAAAGCCTTAAGAGAATCATTTGGGTTCATAAAGAACCTTTAAAATCAACAAGACATTTCTGTTTTATAGACTATAAAAAGAAAGAAAGAAAATGGTCTTTCATATTTTTAAGAATAAAGATTTTAAAAGGCTCTTCACAGTGATGCCATAGAACTTTTTTGAATCTTTTTCTTTACATTTTTTTTATTTCATAAAGAACCTTTTGTGAAACAGAAATGTTCTCTGGACGTTGAAGGTTCTTTATGGAACCATTCAGGCAAAAATATTTCTGTTATGGGATCATAAAGCACCTTTATTTTATAGCCTGATATGTGTCACACATTAAGCATACACATGAAAAAGCACTATCCAAACTGTAATTTAGATATTTTAATTTTGAAAATAAAAATATTTTATTTTTGAATTTTAGGTATTTTTAAAAATAACATTAACATTCATTTCTTTCTATGTAATATTTGTAGTTTATTTATAGTCACAAAAATTAAAAAATTGTGTTAAGTACTTTTGTCTGAATTGTTGCTAAATTGCTATAACCTTTCAAAGCACTTTTATTTTTAAGTGTATTAAAGATTTCTCCTTTAGAGGAAATAAAAGTAACCTTGGAAATACCTTCTTGATAAAAGAATATCCAATTTTCTACATGTTTTTTTTAAATGTCATTCATAAAGAACATTAATTTGACTGCAGATATTTGGAAATCATGATTTTTAAAAATGTGATTTCACCTTGGAAATAAGTGCAAAAGTTCCTCAGCATCAATGTCCCTTTCAAATATCATCCTACATAACTGAATATTAAATACACGTGACTCCAAAAAGACATCAACATCCATGTTTAGAAACAATGTACAAGTTTTATTTACCAAGTTCACACACTTCAAAACTGGGGTAGAGGGGGTCGTTGCAAAGAGGTCTAATAAATTGCCAGTACTATGAATTAAACTCCAAAACTACCATTAATAATTACAGGCAAGCTTAAAATTCTTTTGTTCCTTCTCGTCTTTTAAAAGTAGTTTTAATACATGTATTCTTTATACAAGTTTACTGGATAAATGCATCAAATAAGAAACCAGTTCCAAAGTAGACATTACAAAAAATACATTGTTTTATACAGACACAGAAAAGCAGATGATCAAATATTGACCAATAATATTTATTTTCTTTACACTTATCAAAAAAGTTAACCTGACATCTATTTCTCCAAAAGGTAAAAAGCAATATACAGCATTGTTTAAAAGAGAGGAGAAGAGAATTGCTGTTTGAAGAGTCAGTCTGCTGATTTGGTTACTAAAGAGAGCGGCTGAGACTGGAACAAAGCATTATGGGAATAAAGGGCCTGATGGAATGGGGAGGGCGGGGACAGGAGGGAGGCATGCAAAGAGGTGAAAGGGAGTGGCCGAGAGAGCAGGGGCGGAGTCGAGCGATTGCCTGATGAGCTAGTGGGAAGTGAGATGCTCGGCTGGGAGGATGATGATGTTGAAGATGATGATGAGGATGATGAAGAGGGTTTGGAGAGAAGAGAGAAATGAGGATGGTGGTGCCGATCGGGTTTGGTGGTGAGTGACAGCGGTTGAGCCTGCTCAGAATGAGTCGGGGCCGGAGCGGCGGGCGACGCCAGGGCAGCGGAGGGCGTGGCCGGAGAGTCCAGCATGCTGCCGTGGGAGGAGGCAGGGCTGTCAATCATTTTCTCCTGAGGGAGGTACTGCATACACGGCTTCTTATTTGGCGCTGAGAAATCTAAGAGGGAACAGAAATCGGGCAAAATGAATGGGAAGAATTTCTAACAGTGCAAGTCAATGCTGACGCTGTGTCTCATTTAAATGGAAGCCAATGAATGATAAAACCACATCATAATACCAACTCTGTTGGGGGATACGAGAGGGAATTTACCGAAATACATAATATTCTATGCCATGCTGTCATGAAAGTCACGTTGACCATTAAGAAGTTTTTTAAATTAAAAAAATAACCACTCGAAAACATGTCCGGGTCACATTTAACCGCAAAATCTAAAGAGGAATAAATTACATTTTGCCTAAAAGATTTTCTATTACTTAAATTTCATGTGACATCATTACCTGCGTCTGCACATTTTTTCATAATTCCCATAATTCTTAGAGGTGATTCGCATTAGATTAGATTTCATTTTAGAATCAACACAAATATTACCACTACAGAATGTTCTTCACAACCCTAAATATTTTCCTTTTTAGACTACGTAATTTAAAAAACAAATTATAATAAAGACATTTTGATAGGTGGATAAAAAATAACGTTCTAGGAATGTTAAGTCAAATTTTCTTTTTTTCTTTTGATTTTGGGGTGAAATATGACCTTGACAGGTGAAATTCACCCCACGAGACTGGTCACAAAATGGAAATGGAGTCATGTGCGCATTTGCCGACATCACAGTATTAATATGAAAGATCAGGTTGCAGGTACGACCAACAATGAAGAGTGGGCTAACGTGTCCTAAACGCTTCTGCCACTGGCTGTAAAAGGGGATGTTCACACAGGATGCATTCTTGCAAAAAAACATCGAGCTAATTAACTTTCATCCATTAATTTCCTCTGTCTGCTTCATAAAATACAGTTTAAGAAGGACATCCCCTGCGATTCATGTCAAAACGTGTTAAAATGTTACTTCTGGAGAAACACAGAAGCACAGAAATACGTGTCCTGTGTGAGCGTCCCCTGAGCCCGCAGACATACCTGCCTGTGCTAGCACTGGACTTCATAAGCTGCGTGTCACAGAGCAGGAGGAGAGAGCGAGGTTAGAAACCGACAAGGCGAGATAGAAAAGGTTGTGTGAGTGTGTGTATCTGTCCTCACCCTCTGGTGTTGAGTCTGTCTTATTATCTCTCTTCCTCTTCTTCCGCTTACCCTGCAGAGAAAATAAAACACACAGTGAGAGAGAGAAAGAGAGGGCGAGAGATGGAAAGATAGAAAGAGTCATGAACGGAAAGGAATGCAAAAAATTCAACGAGGACGAAAAAAATCTAAAATTCAATGAAAATTCTAGCATCATTTATTTATCCTTGTGTGTTGTTTCAAACTTGTTCAACAAACGTTTATGAAACGCAAAAGGAGAACTTCTTAAAAATGCTCATGTCGCTATTAACACGCAATTACAATACATGGAGATCAAAACATTTAAGCTTTAAAAAAGTCAAATGTTCGATAAAAGCATAAATAAAGAAGTCCATACAGTATAATTCTGGTGTTACAGTTGATGCCATGTGTCAGAAATGGACTAAATTGGTCAGTTGCGACATTTCTAAATATAATATATATAATAAAAATATAATAGAATATTACGTTTTAACCTCCGATTCAGGGGAGTCAATTTGAAAACAAATCTTGAACAATAAATCAGTTGATCCGATTTACAAAACTGTTGTGAATAATCTTTACATAAATCGTACATCACAACTAATGCTTCATTATAAGGACTACTTATTTTTTAAAGCTTTTTTGTGGTGGTTTGATGGTAAATGTGTAAGTCTAATCACAAACAAACCAGAGCAGCAAGAACATTCTTCTAAATCTGTCCTTTTGTGTTTTACAAAACAAAGTCATGCTGGTTTGGATGGGACTATACAACACAGTGTTTTAATATCAATTCTTTTACTAAAGGCAGTGCGATTATGATTGTGTGTGTGGGACTCACGTAGTTATCTCGCGCAGACCAGCCGGGGTAAAGTTGAGAGTGCAGCTGCCTCTCTTTCCTGGCCAGCTCGTAGTATTTAGCCTGTTCCTCTCGAGATAGCGAATGCCACTGCGAACACAAACACCAAAGTCAGCCAAAGGCCGAACACGCACACATCTACATACTGTACGTAGATATACACTAACAAAAACTCTGCATTGAATTATACAAACGCACTTAGATGCATCACATGACCACATTGTCAGTTATTGCCACATGCAGACAACAGTTCAACAATCACACAGACACGGTTTGCTCACCCTGCGGCCCAGGATCTGGTTAATTGCGGCGCTTTCTTTCAGCGTGCATTCGGCCACCACTTTGGCCCTCATCTCCTTCATGTACAACATAAAGGCATTAAGAGGTTTCTTTATGTGTGGCTTCCTCTCCTCATCTTTCTTAGTCGGGCCTGGAGACTTCCTGCAAACACACAACAGGTGGTTGTTAGTCGTTGTGTTTGTGTGTTGGTCAGTAGGTGTGTAAGGGAGTGCCGGTGGGAAAGAGGAGTGTGTGTACAGTAGAGGTAAGCTGGTAGACAAAACAGAGCGCTAAACATTTTTCTGTCCCAAAATATCACTGTTATTTGGTGGTGTGATGCTAAATCTGCTGCTACGGTGTTTAATGACGTGTCAGTAATGTCAGTTCAGGAAAATTATTTCATTGATAATCAACACATTTAGGAGTAACAATGCAACTAAAACAATGACAACAAAAAATGAATTCTCAGAGAATGTTTTTATTACTAATAAACTGAATCATCTGTTTATATTTCACTAAAGCCCTTTTGATTGAGTCCAGACATTATGAAAAAATAAGTTGGATGTGACAAAGAGAACACACGTTTTTGGCTTTGTAGCATTTTTGTGAAATAAAATGCACAAACCAGAAGCAATAATACCCAACAAATGGAGAAGAGAGGACTCTACAAAGAACATAAAATTGTTAATTTTTATTTTCATGTGCTTATTTAGGAGTAATATGGGGTGTTATGGATGTGACAATTCTGAAAACAGCACTTTACCAGACTGTGAAAAATCATGCTTTAAACATAAAAAAGCTTTAAAAACTTTGAGAGAGACCTCACATGGGTATTTAAATAATCAAATATTGACATCTGAGCTATCAGTATAATGAAAACCTTGGTAAAAACTTAATTTTTTCATGGTAAATTTGACATTTGCATGAAATTGCCCATATAGTGAGAGCTTTGAATGTGTGTACATACGTGTGTGCCGCTGGGCTGAGGTCTCCGTTGGGTTCTTGTTTAACAGCCGGGGAGACTATGGCTGGATGAGGGATTCCTGTCTGATGATGAAGACTGTGAGGATGATGAACCATGTGCGGAGAAAAGCGGCTGGATACCAAACTGAAAAAAGACAGAATTGTGATTTTCAAATATAGGTCAACAATTCCTCTTGATCTTCAATCTTTCAGCAACTCTGTGTGTGTTATTACACTCTTGCATGTGTGTCATCACACACACACACACACATCTTGATCTTTAACCCCTAAACATCCAAGAATAACAGACGGTGTCTGACTCGAACAGAAATATGAGTATTTTAGACGCAGTATTGAGACGTGTGCAGGATGACATGAGCAGCTCTGTTTATGTCATTTTCAGTCCAGAAAAATACTCTGCTCAAAAGCGCCTTTATTCGCTCTTGTTATAGGTGAAGTGCCGGGTGTGCGGTTACTATAGTAACGCAACAGTGCGCGACACCTGAGACCACGTACAGCACTTTCCAAAATCCATAGAAAACCACTTCATACAGGCTGAACGGGACACGTTTCAGATCCCAGCGCTGAGTTTCTGGTGACGTGAACGGACAATGAATCATTGTTTTCATCTATAACTGGAAAAAGTGACCAATGTTTTACAATCCTTCCTCTGAGATGCTCCTAATACACTTTTTAAGGTATAAAAAACTTTAAAATAATAATATTGTTACACTTAATAACAGCAAAGAGAGCGAGCAGTACTGTCAATTCATGATGCAAAAACATTATAGATCATAGTTTTGAAAGTTTATGTATTAATTATATTTGTTTATCCACGCGTTAAGGGACGAGTCTTAGTCAATGTCTGAGAACTGTGAATAAGAATCTACTACTAAAGAGACATTTTTAACATATAATTGTTAATGGAGAAACAAGGATGGCAAGGCTTAAAGTCTGAGAGAGGACTGACTATCAATCATTATAAACTCTATATGAATAATTCAGAGCTCACACACATACACATCTTGGGAACAGAGATCCACATCCACATCTTTCTTTTTTAATCCAGTGCTGCTACTGATTTAAGAGCAGTTTTAAAAATATGTAAATTTTGATGTCGAGTGTGTAAGAATGACGCGCTCACCTAGACATGGATGCGTTCATAGCAAGAGCTGGATATGGGTGCCGGAAACCTCCAGCAGTGATGGGGTACATGTGTTGAGCCTGCCTGAGAAATAAACAAAAAGATTAATACAAACAGCACTTCAGACTAACAAATTTTCATGGTTTTGTCAGTTGCTGGATAAGAATTTAGTTGTAAATGTAAAGCAAGAGTTTACTTTTGCTAGCTGATCACATTAAAATGTCCCAATATTCCATGTTGTCCATTACCTTGGAACCTGTAGAGACTAAAGGCCCATTTATACCAAGAATGAAAACTATAAGGATAATGATAATTATAGTATTACACAGCGCTCTGGAATACTTGATTCTGATTGGCCAGTTGGAACATTTTAACGCATGTTATTCCCAGATAACAACCGCTCAAAACTAATAACACAGGCTTATCCAGGTACTGAGTCAACTTGACCTTGAACATTATTTACTTACAAATAAATAAGATAGAAATTTTTAATAAGTAATTAATAAGGCGATCCAAAAGTATTAGGTGGAACCATTAGAAAGACCTACGGGACAAAAGGTTTTTTGTGCAGTTTAAAAAAATCTTGTATGGCATCAAGCTATCAAACTAGGGCTGCACAATATTGTCGAAAAATGTGATAACTTTCTATATAATGCAATTTATGATACGCAATGCGATAATGATTAAAGTATCTGAAATCTGATATTAGAATTTTTAATATAAATAATTTGAGGTATTTTACAGTATTTTTACAGTAAATTACAGTACCATTAACTTTTCTTGTTTATGTTTATTGTTATAAAAATTTGTCAGATATTTTATTTTGAGACTTATACCTTTCTATCAATTTATAGTTTGTCATGATTAGAATAAAATTCAACTATGAATAAAGTGAATAGGGAAATAACACGGGTGTCCTGAGGAATGGTGGCAGTTAAAATTAAATAAAAATATCTGTAACAACTGAAAATAATATAACCAATATAGATGTTTTACATTCGGTCTCGCCAGTCTACACTGACCTAAAAGCAAACCATTGCAAATATGTATTAATATATTGCAGCCCTATATAAAATTTTTATACCAAGTTTTAACTGTACCCTGCATCTTTAATATGAATGAAACCGATCGGGATTAGTATACTCACTGTGGAACGAGCCACCCTAAAGGATGAGGGATTTGCCCCATGGCCCCCGGAGACAGGGGGTAGTAAGGAGACAGCTCTGCGGGGTGGGGTGTCCGTGGAATCCCTGAAAAAAAAGGGTTGTATATTCAAACGATGGAAGACAAAACAATCGGTCAATAGAGCTGTGTGTGTAATGTATAATACCTGTCTTGGGGTCCAGTATCTCTGGTGAGAGATGGGATGGAGGTGTTCCTGGAGAGAAGTGTTCATTGCTGTAGGTGATGAGGGGGGTCAGGGGATGCATGTGAGCGTGCTGGACCACCGGGACCTTATTAGACTAATAGAGAGGGAGACAAAAAGCCACCGTTTACTTTCAGTACTATACAGTAAAGTATATAAACCTAACAAAAAACTAGCGTTTGTGTGTGGTAATCTAAACTGCAAAGATTCTTGGGTGAAAAAATGTCAATGGTTGCTTCTGCTTGAGGGTTTGTGTCTGTGACGAGAAGAGCATGAAGCAATCTGGCCGTGCACCAAGGAATGCTGGGAGAAGCGAGTGCTGTGCCAGACAGCCTCACACCCACTGCCACACCAAAGCTCACTGTGTACACAGCCTGTACCTTACGACAGCTCACAAACATTATCTGTCCTTACTGACCTGTAAATACGACACTAGAAATCACAGAGTGGATCATTTTATCAACTACATATTCACTTAAAATAGGAAACTATACTAAGTGTAAGTTTGTGTATGTGAGAGAAAGAGAGCCAGAGACGTGATGGTTTGGGCAGCGCATCTGTTAGACTAAAGAATGACTGCATCAATATTTCATCATCCTGAAAACATTGCAGAAAACCGCAGTGAAGTGATTCTGGGCGTGAGCAGAACTGCTTTTTAAGGTGAGGAAAGACAATGTAAACCATCTCACTTGGCATCCATCCACAACCTTTATTTTCATTAGACTGTGAAACGCAGTTTGACGATATTTGACAGTCGAGTCAAATGTTGTCGAGCGGCACGCACTGCAACATTAAATGCAACGTGACATACTTCAGAAATAAGATACTGATACTGAATTAGAAAAATGTTGTGTGGGACCTTATGTAACCCATTAGGAATTGACTGGATCTGGAAAAGTGTGGTAGAAGTCAACAAGTTACTACATTTCGATGGAAAACAACAAACATTTCATTTTCTATGGAACAACCTGTACAGATGAATCTTAAGACCAGGAATTCTGATGGTTTGATCAGAGTCTGATTTAGAAAATTCACAAACAAGCTGTCAACAGTTTCCAGACAGTCCCTGCCAAGTCCATGGCATTTTGGTACCCAGTATCTACACAGTTTAAAATCAGAGCTGTAGAAACAAAAAGGGTTCACAGCTCAATGGCGCCAACGTCAGTCTGGAGCCAGAGGAGGGTTGGTGAGGATCGCACGGTGGTGGTCCGGATCGAGGAGACGGAACTACTGCTGGCTGTGTAAGCCTTGTTAAAGAGGGGAGGAGAACCCTTACTCCAAACATGATTCTGCTGAATCCTTCACATCTGAGATAAATTACTAGGCAAACAGCCCGTGGGTTACCAACCAACCAAACAAACCTCCCAAACTGTGTGTGAGTGAGAGAGAGAGAGAGAGAGAGAGAGAGAGAGAGAGAGAGAGAGAGATTACTCCTTTTTAAGTGGGAGGGGTTGAGTTTTTTTTTAAATCTTAGAGAAACAATGAAAGAAGCAGAAGGAAAGAGAATGTGTGGCATGCTGGGATAGCGCATTCTTGTTTGTCACCCAGACAGGAAGCGGATGTGAGAATGGGCAGAATGTGACACTGGGATTTCGAGGGACACACAAACAGAAATTCTCAAGTGGTTGACTGGCTTGTTTATTTATTATTTATTTATTGGTTTAAATCATTAGTATTTCTTTCATAACCTGCTGTGACAATTTATTTTGCCATTTTGTCAAAATGGGGGACCAGCATTATAGGCAGCCAGATTCAATCTTGCATCACTTCTATGCGCATCGTAGATCAAAGTGTCACTGACTCTGTACCTTACGTAAAACTCAACAGAATTGTGGCTCTTAAAGTGGAAGAGCCACAGGACATTTCCACAATTCTCCCGTGTTGTACTGAAAAACTCCCACGCAACCAGTGGTTGGTTGTGTATAATATGGATCCCAAATCTCAACCCACACAGCGTTCCCATCTAAACCCTCATTACTACACTAACTCAATCAGCTGGACTAACTATCACATGCTGACACACAGTAAAACAAGGAGGACCCGTTCTGTTCACACACGCGCAGGGTTGAGGAGGTGCGGCAGAATACTAAGGAAACCCGTCTCCTGAATTATTGAACGCTTTGGAGTGAACAGAGTAACACATTAGCATAGAGACCTTATGGGCTCAATCTGACAAAGCTCAGTGAGAGTAAAATAAAAAAATAAAAGTAAAGAATAAATACTAACAGCAGATTGCATTGTTTAATCTCAACCCTTTTTCACACATTGTTGATGGAAAAAATCTTAAATGGACATTAAATAATATAATCTATATAAAGTTTGTGTTTTTTTGTAATGTTTAACAGGGAAACCGGTTTTACGGAATGATGCCTTTCTAGTTTACATTTGATAATTTACTTGTACATGTTTTATCCTGTGTATAAATTGTGTGATACAAATGTTAAAACAAGATAAATATTTCACTCTCAGTTATCTAAAACATTTTAGCAAAATGCTATTTGAAATAGTTTTAGTAAAAGCATGTTCGTCTCAAATTTTATAAAATTTTTAATACATTTTTTCATAGCGTTCCAGTGAAATGACAGATATTTCTAATTATTAAAATTCTCAAAAAATGATTTGTATTTCTCATCAATTCAGTCATATTTCCATTAAAAACGTTCTATAAAACCAATAAATCTCGATAAGTCTCGATTACAAATGTAAACACTTATCTTCAGTTCAGTTGTCAATGTATACATTACTAAAAATCTGCAATAATACAATTAGTATTATATGCACGAAAGTATTACATATATAATAATAGTATTTTATGTGTATTTTATATACTTTTTATAAATTTTAACTCTTCACTACGGGTATCTGAATGCTAAGCTACTTTGCAACAAAATTAAACAAAAAATTCAATTGAACTGAATTGAAAAGTCCATGTGTCCATGTGCTTACAGACACAGTAGCCCTTATTTAGGATCATACGTGTGGTATTTTTCAGGTACACGATGGACAGTTACTATTTGGTGATACTTTGTGCCCACCGAAGTCTTACTGAGATGTAAACATAGTATAACTTTAAATAAAAACATACCCAAGGTCATCTTTTAGTTACCCTCTTCACATCCTGACGCAAACTCCCCTCACTGCAGTCTGACGTTCATGATCAGATGTTTTTCTCAAACAATTTGCCAGCCAGCACCAAGGTTAAGCAAATGTCTTGGTTCCAGCTGTCCGCCGTAAAAATGTCCAGCGGGGCGCCAGGCTAGAAGAACGCGTTCTCATCAAATCCTCGATACCTGATGTCCAAGTACAGCTAATTTCATTGCGGCCGTCACATTTTCTGCATGCATTTTATAATGTTATAAGTAAATACAATAAAGGCCCATTGACAAGGTTGGGGTGAAATAAGGTCCACTTTGTTTTTAAGGACAATCCCATGGTGTGCTTAAGAGTTATTGTGATTCTGAGACACACTCATATCCCAAGACTAAATAATGACACTGTCAATCATCTGTTTAATGCACATCCAGTTTGTCCTCACAGAAAGACAAAAGGTATTAAAACATGTCTCGTTCTAAATAAGAACAAATTAGTCATAAAAACCCCTAAAAGCTGCCAAGTAGCTGAATGGCTCGTCACTCCTTTGTAAGTCAAATGTTGGTATCTTATAGTACATTTATCTAATAATCTGATCAATCAAATAGCCAAAAATGAAGAAACTGACACATTTTCATGTACAGTCAGTGGCCCTGAACAAGTTTATAATACTTTTTAAAAGGCTTCAAATGACAAAACAAAACATTCATTGTTCGAAATAAATAAATATGAACATGGTGTAATAAACTACAGTCACGACTCTGAAATGCCAGGTGTAAACTTGCAGAGAACTGACTTTGTGTTTACTTAAATTACCTTACGATCAAATGGTTAAAGGTAATTAAACAAACAGTGAAGTTAATTCTGAGAAAACATCTAGCAATTAGTTTAAACGTGTCTTACTTTGACAAGTCACATTTATCTATTTCATGTTACTATAATAATGATCTTGAGCCATTAAACGAGCATTATAAAAGTTGTAAATGAGGAGTCTGATGCATAAATACACAGGTTTTGGCAAGGGTCAGTTTGCATGACTCGTGTTGTGTACGTTCGCGTGTGCCTTTGTCTCACCCCGACACATTCTCACACGCTTCACCACAGCAGGAATGTAACGTTCTGATTAAATTTATCACATCTCATCAGCAGGGTACCAGGTATCAAACCACACGGGTTAGCTGAGGACGCTTCCATCCTCCAAACCGAGCTGACCAGCCCGTCTACTGACTGGAATTCAGCCACATATCTGCTCAACGGGGAAGTCGGTTCTTATCCAACAGCGATCATTGTTATCTAAGGAGTGGCACAGTGCTGTTCATGGAGGCAAGTTCCTGCAGCTCTGGTAGATCATAGTGCTATCGACGCCAAAGTCAAGGGTTTGATTCTCAGAGAACGCAAACTGATCGTTGATCATAGGACGTGAACTGCATAAAGTGTAAAGTGGCCTGTTTGCCAAACGCACTGAACACAAAAGAGCTAACAAATGCTGTGAGTGCGGTCAACTGCATCAATTACATAATCAATACACGCTTAAGAGTGGCAATGAAGTCAACCTGACACTGATTAAAACATATCACACATTTGGCACAGAAAACACATCCAGAGGGTCTATTGTGTTTAACCGGTTGTTGGTGAGAGAATGCATACAAAGTCTATAGGGACACTTAAGACACATTAGAGATTAGAAAAAAAACATACAAATTAGAGATTAGAGAAAAATGACAAAGTACACAAAGTACAAGTGGCACTTCAGGGCTTGACAATAAGGACTGTGTTGATTCTTTCTGCAAGACTAATTATTTTATTTTAAGGTCGCTGGTGCAACTGCAAAACTAGGCATACCTATATACGTTTAAAATTTTAATGCGCAGAAATGTTCCGCTACAGCGCATTTTGCATGAGTTTAGGGACCGTCTCTAAAGTTCCATACACATTATATTATTAAATTAAATGGTATACATAAGTGTACTAATGTGTATGTAACTTTAGAGATGGTCCCTAAATTCACAAATCTAACGCCCATCCGGGCCAGTAGACCAAACCAACCAAATCCTTAGCATTGAGCTCTGCACTTGCAAATGATGCTACAGCTTAAAAAACTATTTAATCATAAATACATTAATTCCTGTAACTCAATTGGTAGGGTATTACACAAGTATGGACCGTATGTACTTTAATGTAAGTACGTAAATAATCATAATAATTTATAAGAGCCTATTTTGCAATGACTTTTAACCCTTTTACAAAAGAGAGTCCCATAATGCACTGCAGGAGCACTGTACACAACAGACGTGTGTGTTAGTAGCATACATATTAACACACTAACATCTAACTCTTTCTAAATCTATTGTAAGTCGAGTCCCCCTAGCGTTTTACGTAAGGTGCACCATATGTCCGTCAGACAGAAATGTTGCCTATGTAGAGCATTTCAAATCATCTTATAAGGTTACATATCAGCAAGGCACTGAAACGGATTTCTGAACCGAGTTCAAGTCTGACGAGTTGACAAGATAGTTGCATGCTTATTCTTTAGGTTTAGGACTAAGGTGAGGGTTACACCATACAATATACAGTTTTGTACAGTATAAAAGTCATCATGTCTTTGAAAAGTCCTGACAAAACATGGAAACCCAACGTGTGTGTGTGTGTATTTATTAAACACTTACTAAGTGTCCAGGGGTTGGTGATCGTGAGTCTTTGAGTGCTGCTGTTCCTGGAACATCCAGTAGAGGCCATTTCATCTGCAGATACTGTGAACACAACAACAAAAAAAAACATACAGATGAGACACCAAAAACACTAATTATACTTTAATTAGACTTGCAGACGGGCCAATGGCACACATATTCCTTTCCAATTGTGTTAACTGAAAAGTTTTGGCACAAAATATAAAGAAGCTTCACCTCAGTGGGTGGCAAAGCTAACCAGTGTGTTTTGTCAGACCTGTTTACAATAGTACTTTCAGAACAGAGTGTGTGTGTGTCTAGACAGGTTTTCTGATGACTAATGTTGAATGAACAAACGCTGCATTAAAAACTGCATTTTTGCATATAAAAAGTCATTTTTTAAGAATCGCTACGTACTATAAGATACTCCATATCGGCTGTACGGTTTATAATAAATTCAAGGGATAGTTTATTTAAAAATGAAAATTCTTTCTTCATTTATTCACCCTTAAGTCATTCCAAACCTGCATGACTTGTTGTCTTCTGCAGAACACCAAAGAAAACATTTTAAAGAATGTTGGTAACCAAACAACACTGGCACCTATTGACTTCCATTGTATGGACACAAAACAACATCTCTCAAAATATCTTCATTTGTGTTTTACAGTCGAATGGTTCATGGCATATTTTTGGGGGAACTTCCCTTTTAAAGTTGATCTAAGATGGACATAATATGTTTATTTGGCATGGTTTCAGAACACTTGAAAATATATATCCCAAAAAGTAGTTAAATGAACTACTCTGGCTGCTATAAACTGCTGTTACATGGCAAGCAAGACCCGCAAAACAGTTCCTAAATTAACAGGAAGGTTAGAAAATAATGTCAGAATGAATGCGTTTCTTTAAGGGAATCTTCCAGCATGAGATCTGCCTGCACAGAAAGTCATAAATAATCTACTGGCAGACACCTGCGTGTCTGTGTGTACGTTACAGAGAGAGAGAGCGAGGGAAAGTCATCGAGCGTGAGGAATGGCAGCACAGCGGAGAGAGCGGGAGTGTGAAATCTGTGTTTGTCTGGGAATGTGTTCCTACAAGAGTCCAGCTGTGGGAGCCTATCGAGGGAGCTCGTGTGTGTTGTGCAGGGGACAGCTGAGAGGAAGTCCCATGGAGAGAGGCGGGAAAACCGGACCGTGGTAAAAACGCAGGCGCGTCTGTAACGCTCGAGTAAATAGCCCTGCACCTTTGACCTCTCGCTGTACGTCGCAATTCAAACTGCATGACGGTCATTAGGTTGAACCGGAGCAAACGTCACAGCAGTCTAGCCCGTGTGTATTCCACAGTGGGCTAAAACAGGTGGGCTGTTTTTCACTACTGCACAATGATGTTTTTTAATAAATCCAAAGTTTTCTTTTTTATCTATCAGATCTTCTCGTTTTGCTCCATTTCGACTCCTGCTCATAGCTGAAGTCTCGGTGGAGTTGTGGTTCAAAATCTCAGTTCAGACATCTGGTTTAAATATCAGATTTTAACAGCCGGAAACTGCTGATTTTTTATGTGCATTTTTTAGGCTGCACAAGAAAATTACATTTATTAAGAGACATTTTGCTTTATCTAAAACTCTCACTTGGATTTTTAGAAGTGTTAGAATGTGGTACTTTATTTGGGTCACCCAAACCTCAATATTACACAGCGCCAGCCTTCAATCCTCATCGTTTAAAGATTGTCTGAATTCAACCTTTTTTGCTCCATGAGGAATCTGCACCTGCAGAACTTGACAGATCTACTCCACACACCCCCTCTGCATGGTTACTTGTTAAAAATGTTTGGCATATCTGATTAATCTGATCTGTTTTTCTTCCAGCTTAAACTGGTAGAGCATTGCGCAAAAGGTCAAAGGTCAACACCCAGGGAGGAACACGCTGGTGAAATAAATACCTTGATGGATATGGTGACAAAATGTGTGTGTCTGAAAACAAGGCAACGCAGCCAATCAGATCACATCTGGTGTTCGTAATTGTACGTGAGGGGGATTTCAACACAATTGTAAAGAAATACAGACCAAGCCCTGAGAAAACATCCTGTCATTTTGTTTTACATTAAAACTTACTGTTCATTTGCAACTGAGCAGGTCAGCATGATGCGAAACGCAAGAGTGCTAATGAACAATCCAAACAATCATACTGAAACTGATATTGATGCTGATTGGATGATGGCATTCTTCAAATCAAACCCATTGTGTTTCTCCTTAATGCTGATTGGCTGATTGTCTGAACAGTTTGTGCAATCAACATTTGACTTTGAGACAATCTCTCAAAAAACAAAAGAATCTGCTAATCCACCTGCTTTAATTCTGATCCCGTATTTCATCTTGAATAAGAAAAAAAACAGATTATGACTCAAGATTAGAACCCAAGATAATGTTATATAACACAACATATTTAATCCGATAAACGCTTTAACCAACACCTCTAAAAACCTATGTGAAAATAATGTTGTGCATATTTATGCCAGTTTCAACGAAAGATTCTTCACTGCCTGAAAACCCACGAGACCCCAATAGCACCCCTGACGACGAATTGATGTGGTGCTCTGGTGCACTTCTGAACTTTAATATCTTCGACCTTGCTTTCAAACGTTCTGAGGAAGGAAGTTTACATGGCTATGGTTAAAAATTGAAAAGACATTACAGCACAAAAGGAAGACGGGAGGAACAGAGAGAAAAAAAACACTTTCAGGCATGAGTTTTTTCTGAACAGGCCAAGGGTATTGTTTCCTGACAGCTGGGGGACCGGGGGCTCGGAGTGGGCCCCTCATTCCCATCCAAAAGAGAGGAAATTCTTGGGGTTGACATCAGTCATCTCCCCCAACACACACACACATGCTTAAAGTTGAATGTATGAATACTAGGCCCACACAACTGCTAAAGAGAAACAGAAGGATGCCATTATTTCTCTTCAGTTGGTCATGTATTATTCTACTAAAGGAATCCAGGCCAAGATATAAAACATGCACTGAATTGCATATTAAGTCATAAAAAAGTATTGTTAACATTACAATTCCAGTAAAGATGGTTAGTTCCAGTAAAGGCCTGTAGATCTGTCTCCAATCATTTAAAGATTAACAAACCTAAGAATACAGAATAAAGTTACTTAATGACTGTCATTTTTACTAAAAAATCATTTAATTTAAATGTATTTATATCTGCTTTTAAAAATGAAAATGAGTGGGAACTAATGTTGTTTGTAACACAATGACCACTAAAAACTGATTGGATCATAAAAGTACACTTTGATATTATAGGCTAATAATTTTTTTTTGTACACCAACAAAGTCTTAACTACATCAGAAGAAAATGTCTGAGCGATAAAGAAAGGAATTACAATCTGATAATAAAAAGTCTGAGAATAGTTTCGGGTAGTTCGACAAAATAAACATTTTCAACACAAACCTCTTCAGTAAGTCCATCAATGTCTTTTCAAACATTCAGTGTGTTTGGATCTTTAAACGCAGTAGTTCTGGTCACTTACAAACAGATCCAGCTGACATGTCAGAGAAAGCTTGTAAGATGACAAAAACCCAACTACACAACCATGACAAGTTTACTCCCATAAACAACTGAAATTATTTCTCTTTTTTGGCTTTCCTACCATTTTCAACACCTCCGCCTGACACGATTCCCGTCGCTGTTGCGTGCTGGCATCCTGTCCATTTAGCACTTCAGCGCTATCCAAACACTGACTACGGCACTGTGGTCAGGGCCTGGGCCCACTAAAACTGTCCTCGCGCTGGCACACAAGACCAGCAGCGAAAAACCCCTCATGCTGGTCAGCAGAAATGTATTTCCGAAACACAATTTGTTTCGCCCAAAGTGCTTTGGGCAAAACAAGAGACTGGAGTGTTTCTTTAGTGCAGGCTTGTTAGTGTTTACAATGACACGAGATTAGAAACACACACATAAACTCGATTTGCCAATTACTTTTTACAGTACACTTCAGGCACTGTGCTAATGCGTTACAGGTGCCCTTAAAGAAAGAGAGAGTTTAACGGAAGATGTTTCATAGTCAGGTAAAGTGCTGTTTTCAGAATTGTTACACCTATAACAGATCATATTCCTCATAAATAAGCACATGAAAATTTAAATAACTATTTTATGTACTTTGAAGAGTCATCTCTTTTCCATTTGTTGGGTATTATTGCTTCTGGTTTGTGCATTTTAATTCACAGATATTCCAATTGTAAGTATTTTGGACTCAACATAGGTTTAGTCAAATATAAATGGATGGTTCAAAATATCGGAAATAAATACATTCTGTGAGAAGTTTCGACTAAAAATGCCACATCCATAATGCTGGAATCATCTAATCAGTCCCTCCAGAAAAACGCGATTATGCGATCGCCTGATTTAATGCATAATCAGCCAAAGTTTGCATATTCATGCGGGGGTCGCATTTTTTCAAATCCGCCGCACTTTCGCCGCATAAATTGCCGATTTCAGCAAGCAAAATCTCTCATCAAACTGCAGTTTTTGCAAGTTCCCGCAATTTCATCGCATAAAATTGCAAAAATATCCCGCATATTCCATCGCATTATTTAAGAAAACATGCCGCAAAATCAAGGATTTTTGCCCGCAACAATCACAAAAAAATCCGTGTTTTTCTGGACTGTCTAATAGTAAAATAACTGTTAAAGCAGGGATTTTACCATCTTAAAGATTTTAAAGAGAAAAGAATATAATACAATATACCAATGTTACATATTTTATATTAATGTGAATATTTCTGTAAACAATTAATGTAACTATTTTATGTAAATAAGCACTTTTGTTCGTTGTCTCCTAACATCCTACTAGTCTAAAAACAACTGGATTCATGCAGTTTCATTATTCAAAAACACAATTTATCACGATAATTATTTTGCACAATACTGTTATCATTGGCAATTCAAAATGCCTTGAATAATAGTATTTAGAATAATATATAACATGCCTGCAAAACGTTTTGCTTACACAGAAAGAAAACACTTACATATTCAACATTATTGATATAATAAAAAACATTATTTATTTGTAGATTGATTGAAATGTTTATTTAGCTGTTTAAATGCTCAAGATACTTATTAAATATTATTTAATGTTTAAAAACAATACAAACGATTGTGAGTAAACACAGCAATTATTGTAATATTAAACTTTGATACCATTTCTACACAAGCCAATCCAGGCAAATAAGACCACACAACATTATTTATTTGTTTTTGCAGCACTTTGCTGGTTCAAAATAGATTTCAAGCCTTCAGATGCATTTGCAGCTGGATTATTCCCAGCTGCTGTATTACAGACCCAGTGTCTTGGGCTCTACGTCATGTTTAAAACTTTCTAGCCAAGTTCCACAGACAGTGTAGCGAGTCCCTCATTCCTCATCCCACATAGCTGCTTAACTTCAAAACTGGGCCTCTGACAGACACTCAACCTCCAACTATCTGATCCATTTCTCTCGTCTCTAATTGTATTCCAGCTATCTTTTCGGCCTCCAACGCTCAGACCGAACATCAGTCGGGCGCTGCTCTAATGAGAGGAGGACACAGATGCGACAAAAGGTGGCTGAGAATTTTCCAGAGGAAAGCCAAGCACCGGGGCCTTTGGTTTGGTGAACAGAGAGAATACGGCATATGCTCTTGGGCCCGCTAGGTGCCAATGCCAGAGTCCAATTGTTCGGCCCTTTCATGGATACAGAAGCAAATGGGAGGGCCAAGAGGGCTTTGTCAGCTCGGAGGAGCCGCTGCGACACTGCCAGGGATGCTGCGAGGCAGATGTGAGGGACATTTGTTACTGAGGGAGTGTACAGCGACTGCCAGCAGCACCCAAATAGAATCGGCCTGACAAACTTACGGCTCTGCTGTTGAGGTAATGAGGGGCTGACACGCTTTCAAATGCCTGCTCAAGATCTCCGTCGCTCTCTTAAGTAAGGAGTTTTTAGGCGAAAATAAGTTAAGTGTAAAATTCAGGGTGGAATCAGAAACTTTGCGTTTAACACTTACAAAATTAAACCACATAATCGCAGTGGCCGCCAAATCAGCACAGCCACAGTAATGTAAAATTGACATTAGGAGCTTTGTGGTGTTATTTTTAATGACAGTTATTGATAAGTAAGGCACATTTGTCAAGATAATTATCACTTAATTAAACAGTCAGTTAGTCATTATCACAAAAAAAGCCCAACTATGTGATTAATATCCTTACACCATCTCACTTATTATACAGTTAATTAAAAATGAACATTTCAGATTTACTGAAATACTGATGTGTCATCAAATTATGTGCAATATTTTTTTACGTGAGAGGCAAGCAACTGAAATCAGGAAACTAAAATAAAAAAGTTTATAGGTCAGGCAAAATCCTGTTTTCTGAATTGTCACATTCAGTCCATATTCCTCATAAATGAGCACATGAAAATGTAAATATTTTTTCTCCATTTATTCGATATTATTGCTTCTCATTTGTGTATTTTAATTCACAGAAACCCTACAAAGTATGTTGCGTTACAAAAACGGGTTTCCTTTTTTACATCAATAACACATATATTTCTATTTTTTTTTAAAAGAGATAACTCATGCATAGACTGATATTTTTTCTCTGGACTCTATCAACAGGGCTTTAGTAAGATCTAAACATCTGATTCACTATATTGGTAATAAATACCTTATCTGAGAATTTATTACATTTTCCAATATTTCATTGCATACAATATGCGTCACATAGTTTCTTTTTTTTAAAAATCTAGTAAAACACTTACATTCTGCCTTACAACCCTAATTCTTCTCTAGATGGTATGACTGCAGAATGTCATCCTATTCATAACCACATCTCAACGCAAGTGGATAATGCCAATCACCCAGCGTGTGGTCTGTATTTATTTAGGACCCCCTGGTGAACCCAAATGGCCCTCCCAATGGCCGGTGTGTTAAAGCGTTAAATCACACATCTCAATCTGAGCAGCCCAGCACTGATAACACACACGCGGTCCAGCCCCACATGACTGCCTATTGTCACGACAGGCCATCATCCTAATACAAGTCATTTACACCTACTGTTAGTCCAACCTGACCACACAATCACCACCTACCACTGACCACACACAATAGAGGTGAGATCAGCCAGACTAGTTCAAACTTAGCTCCTTTGTTTAGGTGCGTTGTGGGTAATTAAACAATTACATAAGTCATTGTCAGGCAAACGACAGATACAATCATGCTAATTGGAGGGAGAGGTTATCTATCACTCAAACTGGGCGGACCTGCAGCAACACTCCATTACTGAGATCAACAAACGGCTACAATGCTTCGTCAAATCTTCTGGAATGTACTAAATTTAAGAGATTAAACTTCAGCAATGATAAGCAATGATAGCAAACCCAAATTCGAAGAGAGCGCTCAATGACACACTTATTGTTACAAGAATGTTTCAGGTTCAATATGAGATTCGCTTTATCAATGGTATGCATGGTTTCAATTACTAAAAAAATTATTTTGTACTTGCAGTTAAGACACTAACAATGGAATTACACATTGCCAGGCAACACACATCAATACACACAATCTGAAACTAGTAGCAAAAAGGATCAACTTTCACATTATTGTGATTATAATTTGTGATTTTGCATTTCTTTAAAACTAAATCAACAAACGAGTAACAGGAACAAGTAAAAATTACTTTTTTGTCAAAAGCATTGTCACAAACGTTCTTAACTTGTATATAAGGCATCTTTTGTGAATCTTATTCAAGTTAGTCATGATGTCTATAGATCGCAGCATCATTTCCCCCATCCCCTTGGCAACGTCAATAGGACAACAACACGCTCCCATAGGTAAACTCTGCCACATTAACAAGTCTGCTCAAGATGCAGGTATGTTTGCTTTGGTTGTGTGAGTTGTTTACAGGGTGGCTAGACGAAACATTTTAATGAGACTATTTAAGCATCTGTCTCTAAACGGACAACCTTGCAAAGCTATAAAAAAGCTTAAAAAAGAATTATTCATTATGAAAAACAAATCTATACATACATTTTTCTTGGCTGCCTAAAAATCTGGTAAGTTGCCAATCTAGAAGGCATTTTGTGGATTTTACATATCTTTTGTCTAAATGCTGCAGAACAAGTTTTTAGGTTTGCCAAGCTTAAAACCTGATAAGACTTCAACATGAAACTTGCATGAACTTTAATCTCCCTTTCAGCAGCATGACATCACTGTATTTCATTACATTATTTTAAAAGGAACAATTCGCCCAAAATGTAGCAAAAATAATAAGTGTTCCTATAATCCTGCAATTAAAAAAAAAGATCATGGGTACGATCCTAGGGAACACACATACTGAAGAATGTAGAAATTTAATATATTATAAGTCGCTTCGGACAAAAGTATCTACCAAATGCCTAAATGTAAATGAAAAATATATAATTTACTCAGAATTCACAGGTGTATGTGTCTCTTTCAGCCGAACACAGCCGCGTTTAAATCTGTGCAAGAAAATACTTATTTTCTATAACTTACATTATTCTAGAAATAACTATAAACATTGGCTTTTGGCATACGTGTAATCAAGTCGAGAGTCGAGTTCCAGAGCAAGCGTGACCTCTGACCTCACACATAACATAGGCATATCACAAAACTTATTTTGGCGAGAACGAATTGGCGAAAAGGAAAGCATCGCATGCTTTCCTTTTCGCCAATTCGTTCTCGCCAAAATGCTTTGTGATACACCAGTCAGAGGTCACACTTATGATGGAAAATACCAATACCAAATCTTGAATACCAATCCACTGCAATACAAAACTAAAAGAGACAGGATATTATCTAATAAGTTTGTGCTTGCCTGAGGAACATCATATCCACTTGGGATGGCATGACGCTGAGTAAATTATAAAAGAATATTCCTTTTGGGTGAACTATTTTTATCATTTATAATGATAATAGTGATGATTTGCAGATGTAGCTAGCCAGACTCAAACTTGAATTGCTCACATGAGCACTATGGCTCA
Organism: Beaufortia kweichowensis; assembly: GCA_019155185.1. NCBI lineage: Eukaryota > Metazoa > Chordata > Actinopteri > Cypriniformes > Gastromyzontidae > Beaufortia > Beaufortia kweichowensis. Next base: position 12,954,899 of record CM032806.1, read on the forward strand.
ACATGTTAAGGCACCTTTGGGCTAACGGTCATGCTACAAACTTTTTAAAAACATTATCACTAAAACACAACAAAACCTTATGAATAAACTGAAGATTACACAAAAATACCCCATTTATTTACTAAAGGTCATTGGTACATAATTGAGGTGTCTAGGCTGAAATTTTCAAGTACGTAACTCACAAAGCAATGACTGCCATGCTTAAAGTATATTTCAGTCTTGGGACCAAGTGAAGTTAAGAGGTTCTGACAGGGTTCTGCTGCTCTCACCGGGGCGTCTATTGTGACCTGGGCGTCCTTCTTGCACTTCTATTCATTGCCTGACAAGACCAAAAAATGGGTCAAAGGTCAACCTGCCAGAGTGCACACATCTCCATGGCAACATGGCCCTATTACGGCTGGGCTCATGGGCCTCTTAACATGCTCTCGTACACAAAAGAACTATTAGTAAGGAAGGACAAATGGAGATGCGTGTGAGCTTCTATGAGCGCAAGAGGAACAGAGCAGCAGGCCAAAGGTTTAACTGAACAATTGAGAGATTCCAAGGTCTGATCAGGACTGATGGATGGTTTCGGCTTTTAAGGTAAGCAACAGTCCATCAGACGGGCCAGGACAGCATGGAGAGCCCATTTCCCCCCTATTCAAGTCCACTCTTGTTTATTAGCTGCAGCACAACGCATCGACTCAAGTCAGCGCAGCCCTTCAAAAAGCTTTTATTACTACAAACACTCGATCTACACACTACAGTATGAAAATTACTTAGTATATAACCATATTGAAGAATTTTATTTTGTTATTTTCTAGTATGGGAAGTAACAGAATGAACGGCAATATACAGCTGCATATTAAAAAAATTAAATACAAAATGCCACACATTTATGATGTCACAAATGAATCATTGCATTGGTCAGATTAAAAATAGTCATGTTCTCAATGTTAATTAATTTTATGTTGCTAGCAAAATCATAAAAAAGAGAAATTCAACACAGAATTAGTATTTTGTTGGTCAGGTAAAAATAATTAAAAAATAATTAAAATCTGTACTAAAAATCTGATTAATTATATATTGCCAGCAAAACCATAAAAATATTCATATTCAACAGAGAATTTGTATATAAACTATATAATAACCTTAATACTTTAAATTGGTAGAATAATTAACACTAATATTTTGGACAACCAAAAATTATGCCCATAATTTTAGACCAAAAACACCAGACCATATTCATTCAAACTGACAAAGTTGGGATGTTTTCATGCTAAATATGAATATATAGTTGATTTTTTGCATTAAAAATGTTTTGCTTCCAATACGGTACTACTGTATTCTTAACATAAGACGTTAACTTTAAAAGCGTCCATATTGCACAGCTGGATCTTCTGCCACGCTGCAGTTACGGTTACAGTTAAAATGTGGCTGTGACTTGATCGTGATCTACGACTTCCTCCAGTAGGGAATCAGAGAAGCCTGTTAAAATGGTTTTTAATGGAGAACAGCACAGTTTGAATAATACCCTTTAATTCACCATGGAAGGGCTTATTATTCGCGCTGCACTCATAGAACGAGAGAGCGAGAGAGCTGATGGAGTCGGGCACTGTGGAATAATTGAGCTATTGTATTCTAGAACACAACGCAAGGTCAATCGAAACCTTGCGCATAATTAGAACCACAAGAAAATAATCGGGGCATCTGGCAAGAGCTGGCATCTTCTTCAGCTCTGAGGGCAGGCGGCCATATTGTTTAAGTCAATTACCAGTGTGTTCGGAGGTTTTCCAGTACCTGGCATATCTTGTTACTGATTTAACCCTTGACGCTGTTTTTAAACGGCATCACTTCACATTACGTTCTTTCAAAGATTTAGTATGAAAAACATATCAGTCTACGGGGTTAAATAAAAGCTCACCGACATACGGACATTACAGATATTAACTTCGAACTAAATGTGTCTGGGTGTTAAGTGTGTAGGCATCTATGTAAATATCCTAATAAACCAGAAATCTACTACCACAAACTGCTTGTTAAGGTGAAAAAATAAAATAAAATCACACACCGCTGTCTATAAAATGTGTATTACTTGTGCAGCTTATGTTTCTGGAGCACAAGTCTGTAACCGTTATTTACAGTCTGTCAAATTCTGGCCAGATGTGAACATACGAAGCGTCGTAACTTTTATTGGTCCACGACATACGAGTTTACCCCTGGTAACATAAATAAAGTTTTTAGAACTTATTCAGACATAACAAGATTACAAAATGCGGCACACGTATGGCTTTTAAACCTTGGCTTAAAAGGTCTTTTAGGTTTCTTTCTGCAGCCGAAAAAGAGAAAATAAATATTTGCTCGAGTGTAAATTTGATCGTGCAGCTCCTGAATAAGTGCTTGTGCTGCGAGAGGCTAAACATACACTGCTACCATTTAAACTGGCCATTTCACTGCCGTGACACATCATTTTAGAGAGAGGGAGAGAAAGAGAGAGAGAGAGAGCTAAATTAAACACATTTGTTTCTGCTCACACATACCACAAGTCTTATGAAAACAGAGCACTGATTGTGTCCACACTAAAGCCCCTCTGACACACACACACACAGCTGTCTATAGAACGCCGGGTGTATGTTTGCCTCACCAGTGGAAGCATATAGAGACAAGTCTCGAACCTCCTGTGAGCTCCGACTTCACTTTACAACCCAATACTCGCTCTACACATCCTGCTCCATCATGAAACAGACACGGGCACACACAAGCATGATCCTTTACTGGCTCAAACGGGACAACAAAAAGTGTACCGAAGGGCACACACACACTATTTAATGACAGACAACACCTATAAACACATGTAAAAAAGCTCAGAGTGATCCGTGTAACCTTGCGGGACTCGCATAAACATCACATTATTTGTGGAAGTTTTAAAAGTCCCGATCACCCAAAAAGGAAAATTCTGTTATTTACTTGCCCTCTTTAAGGCAAAATTAAGATGAAAAACAGAGATTTTCTAAAAAGACTTTAAATACATCTTGACATTTTTTAATAGTCTTTTCTGTGCTAAATTAGTGTACTGATCAATAGCAGTGTAAAAACTCTTTAAACTTCTTTTGTTTTCACACAAGAGAGTCATACGGAACACCACGAAGATGAGTTAATAACGTTTTTATTTATGAATGAATTATTGTGTCACTCATTGATCTTCTCCTTCGTGGAAGTTTTCAGCTGTCAACGGCCGTAAGGCACTTCTTCAAAACATGTTCCATCATCTGTGTTTTCTCAGGACAGAACAAACAGGAAAGCTCAGCACACAATGAGAAAAGCAAACAGCTTGCAGACCTCGCTGTGTGAGGTTGTGGCGATGTCCACAGAGGCGCTACGTAGAGTGGCCGTGGACCAGGTGGAGGGTCCGAGGGGTCAGTTGCCCTCTCACCTCTACACGGTTCAAAAACTCACCCCGAGAACGAGCTAATGGAAGGAAAACCAAACAGAGCAGGATTCGACTGTGTCCAAGAATGCGTCGGGCGCTAATGGAGCCGCCTGTGTGCGTGACACGCTTGAGAAATTAGCTAGACTCAAGTTAAACTAACAAGCTAACAAAGTCCATTGTTTTTATTCGCGGCTGAAGACTTTGAATGGGATTAGAAGCCTGCCTGCGTTATGTGGAAATTCATTGTGTCGGGAGGTGAATGTTCGGAACACAAATGTTTTTTTGGCCTTATTTTTCATCACTAGGGAGTGAGAATAAAGTGGGATGTGAAATCCCCAAAAAACTTTGCAAGTAGTCAAAGAATGAGACATATCCATGCCATAAACTGTAAAACGCTATTAAACACACTTGCGTCAGCGCGCTGGCGTCCTGAGCGTCTCGTAAAAGCTCCCGTCTCGGAGTAATGCTTTGGCTCGTGCACAATCTCAAAGAGACCGTCCCTGTGTTGATAACGTATTGGAAATGAGGATATTTTAGGCCATGGCGTCACTTAAACGGACCAGCGCATATGAATCGCACCCGGTTACCCTGCCTTGTGGTTGTTGTGTCTGACTAATTCAACTACCAGGAATTTGTTTTTGTTCAGAAAAGCAGGAATGTGTCATGTTCTGTTAAAATAGGGTGTGAACAATGGAGGAATTAAGATTTTTAGAAGCTCTGATACCTAAATATCCTCAACACCCTATTACAGCAACGGCTACATACAAAGAATGACTACACCAGCTCGCAGGTATTTACACTAAAGCCGCTCGGTAAGCGTGACTCACTGGAGAGAAAGTCAAAGATTGAACACACAGAAAAAGAAAAGAAAATCGGCAACAATTTGCTCACAGCAGAGAATAAGGAAACGTACCAAAAGTCAATAAAGACTGAGAGTCTGGCTGCACTGCTTGACGACACACAAAGTAACGAGTTTAACAAGGACATGTTGAGATTTAGGTTCAGTTTTTATTAATTATGCACTCCAACAAACACTTTAATATAATCATAAAATCTAGCAAAAAAAAAAAAAGAACAGAGGAAAGAAGATGATTTTAAGCATAAAGAAACCATCAGACTCCTTGAATATAAAAGAGCCGATGGGCTGAAAGGATCTTTTAAATCGAGTTAAACTGCATTTTGCATTTTCAAGGCTGCAAGCAGCTTACTCTTTAAACCGTATCCTAAATCTTATTATTAAGTTGATTCACATAATCGTCTCAACATACTCTGACACAAACTTGTGACATTCACATCAAAGAGCAAAACCCCATTTAGACGAATGCGATGGATGTGTCCTTTCTAAGTGGATGAAAATGAATTGACGGGAAGGTAAGCAAACACTTCAAATGACAGCATTCAATGATGAAGACATTTCGAAAGGCATAATAAAGTGATACAGGTTAAAGGGAACTTGTTTCAAAATGAATCGAAGGAATGAACACAAATGAATAAACACGGTATACATATAAACAAACCTGAATGAGCCTGAAGTGGACAAAAGTTTTACATTTCTACCCATCATGCTTTGTGCTGAGGAACAGGCCTCGAGTAAGACAAATATCAAACATTTATGAATGTGAAAAATGCTTGAAAAATGTATGAATTCACAAAAAAAAGATCTCTAGGAGGTCTTAAAAACCCACTTTCTGTCACAACAAACATCTTTATGACCCTGAACCTTGACCTTTCACCATTAACCTAAAGGGCACGTAAAGTAGTGAGTGACAGCTAAACCGGAGAACCAGAGCAGGCTTTTAGGACTCTGTGTGTGTTTACAAGCACAAACTGACCCCCTGGCACCAGAGCAGGGTGTTGGAACTCTGTGAGGTGTTACGATTACCCTGTGGCCTCAGCAGTGAATTCTCACTCGTGAGACTAATTCTGGGGCAAAGTCTCTCCAGCATTTAAACGCGTTTGCCAACACCTTCACATTAATCGAATCATGTCAGAGATTAACAAGTATAGAAATAGAGAGAGAGCGAGCGAGAGGAATGAGCACTGAAGCAGTTCTGGTACTCGTTTGAGATCTTTTACTGAGCTCAAACTAATAAGTCAAACCACAGCAGGAGACTCAAAGGAAAAACTATAAAACATACATTGTACCTACTGACTCAGACACTCACACATTCTCTCTCACACACACATAGAGACAAACAAATAAATGATTTACATTTGAAACAAATAAGAACGCAAATATGCATTCAATTGGTTCGTGTGTGCCTTGTGACTAGCTGCGATAAGATATTTCATCACAAGACACATCCTTGAAAAAGATTTAAAGTGATAAAAGTGTGCCATGTCGAATTTAGCACAGTTATGGGTTTCAATCTCACTTTTACACAATTTCACACACTTGTAGCTTCTCTTCAGTTAACAGTTGAACCCGTCTTGAGCCGTCTGGATTGCTCTAATGATGGCTTATATGGTGTATGTATGTCTTTAAACAAGTCTTAACAAGTCGGGACCTATACTAGGCCATTAAATTTCTATTAAAAACTGTTCTCACTGCAAGCTCGTTTAATATTGTAGCAGAAATCTGTATATAATTCAGCATGTGGGTGTGGTTTTCGTTTCTTTGTGTGTGTGTGTGAGAGAGTAAACAATAAAGACAAAGCTCTACAGTATTCTTTAAATAAAAGTAAGGTGTGCGTGTGTGCCGCTCTTAGTTTCTTTGTCCCGTCACACATGCCAGTCTAAAACTCTCAAAGAGCCCATTCACCGCCATGGCTGCACTTGCCAACAAAGACACACACACTGTCCTTTCCTTCCTACAGCCCAATGTAACACACACATTCCTTCATACGTGCTGAGTGCAGAACACGACCTACTTACTCCCGTTTAGCTAAAGCGGTCTTTGAAACTCAACTAAAAGTCACATGTGCAGGGAATCACACACATGCAAAACCAATCGGTTCTTGTGACCCCTGTCTTAGATGAGTTCTCATCAAAGTATTCTATCCCAACCCTGAGGTGTTGATAGTTTGTCTGTGAAGATTATAAAGTTATCCAGGACTGCGTCAATGCTCTAGTTGGGTTTCTCTACACTTTTAAACAAATAACCATTTTTGGCTGAATGGCTCCATGAAGAATCTTTGACATCCAAAGGACCTTTCTGTAGTGGTTGGGTTCTTTTGAGAACCTTTAACTGAAAGACTCTTTGGAGAACCAAAAATGGTTCCTTCTTTAGAAGCAAATAAGAGCGTAGTCAACTGGATGTAACTTTATCATCAGTTTACAGCAGAAAATTTTTAATTTGATTTGATTGTGTTGATTTCTGCATCACTAAGAGCATCGATTTCTTAAACACGCCCTCTGCCTCACACCTGTCCACCACTTGTTTGGACAATTTCACACAATTGGTTGAATCAGAAACTGACATGCATAAACACCACTTTTTTCGGGAAGCCACAGTATTTTAACATTTAGAAAAGTGCATTTTAACTTCTTTGCAACTTCCCTAAGATCTCAAAGACATAATGGAAACAGTGACTAGCCCTGTTTGATACTGTGGAAAGTGGCACAGAAAGCGCAACAACGCTGTTTGGGATTGTTGTTGTTGCAAGCGTCTTGCCCGGAGCTCCTTGTTAAAGAGCTAATCGTTTACATCTGGAGTTTCGTGGAGGGAGGGGAAGGAGTCGGGATGGAGGGGAGAAGGAGAAAAAACAGTGCGGAATATTCAGGAGGTGCTATGTGAGGGGCACATCCTGTGACGATAGGACATACCTGACCTACGAACAAGATGAAAACAAATAAAGAAGGAAAGAATGGTTCCATTATTTCGTCTACATGAACCGTTGGAGGTGTCGTCTTATCATTAGTATTCACGCTCTGCTGTGCTTCAGCTTTCTATGCAGAATACTATCCGTCCCATGTTGGGTGTTTTCATGACCGCTGTCTGACCTAAAACAAATATGATAGTGATCAGAGATCCAGATATGAATATGACGATGTCCAGGGGCCAAAGGGCCGCGTGTTCATATATCCAACGAGGTATGTGAGGCTTTAAACATACTTTATGCAAGTACGCAGATGCAATGCTCAGTCAATGCATTATGAGAACATGATCCACATTCTTGCATGTCCAGATGTTGTGGAAGTAACAAACATCAGTACTCCAGGTGCTTGTGTAGTACATGACAATAGCTCACCTTGCACCATGTCCACACGCAACACTGCAACTTTATTTAATGTTTGTAATATAGAATCTATTGTAGCTTGTCGCGTATTGCTGTCAAGGGTGGTAAGGACAAGTACCCTAAATAACATGGAAAAGATACCTTTATTAAAGTGTTTTGACATTACGTCTGGTGTGGATACGGTGTTATAGACAACTGACTGTAAACCGCACGTTACGGAAATTCATACATATTTTACAAGTTGGCTAATTCGTATAATGTAACTCAAACAAAATCTAACCCTAACGTCACCGAGGAGAAGACAAGTCGTACTAAAACGCATAACTGAGATGGTACGATTGAGATGGTAAATTAGCCAAGTCGTAAAGTATGAACGAATTCCCACAAGACTGCGTTGAAAAGGTTAGGAATGCGATTTTTCTGTAGTTTTGCATCACGCAATGAGTGTATATTAGCATTATTTGTTGTTGTTGTTTGAACCCAGAGGTGGTGATGCATCAAGACTTAACAAGCGGTTTAAGTTGATTCATAACGATACTTTAATAATGTAAAGCATGCAAGCACATTTATTAATACCCAACTTTTCATTGAAAAACTGCTTTGTCATCACATTTGTCTGTAAAACTACCTCGTTCGACGTTTCTTCTGTCCACACCTCCATTTCTTTCTCCATCCCTATCCCCCCTTTTACTTATTTCCTTATCATCACTATCACTTTTCTCTCCTTCCACCCACCAACTGTGCAACAAGTCACCCCCGGTCCACCTCCTCTATCCAACTCTCTCTCTCTCTCCGCTAAACTTTAAATGAAACCATCTGCTTGGAATACCAGACTGATGAAGGTCTGGTTGGGAGTTTCCTCCACTCAACCCCACCACCCCCTATTTTCTCTCTCTCATTCTGCACAATCAGATTTTATTAGCGTACACTCTAGCACTTAGTGTTCTGGTTTTAAGAGCGCCGATGGCTCTTAATGTGAAATAAAACCCTAGTCTCCACATGAGGGGCCACACATGATTCGAAGGGGCCCCGCAGTAGTTAAGGGGTGGAGGGTGTACGGAGCCCTGCTATCAATCAGCCTAAGAGCCCTTATCACCCTGGAGAGAGATGGATGACCCCCACAACCCGCCAACCTACGGGGGTTAACCTTGGCCCGCCGGCTGGGGGGGTAGGGGCATTAGACTGGCCTTACTCAGCCTGGAGGTATTAGTGGTACGTATGATAAGTGCATGCACACATACTTTTATACTTCTAGGACACGTGACAAGTCAGTATTAGTTTGATGTATGACAAGTGTGAACTGTCTAACATGCAGAGACACACAAACAGGAATATACATCATCATGGCCAGTTCTTATTTTTGCCCAGTGAGCAGCTGTTATATCTTGCTGGATTGACAGTCAGTGCATTGCATTGTTTTTACAAGTGTTTTCCACATTATATACTGCTAATGCTTCGGTTGAGTCCTTGGGTACATACATACTGAGTCACAGAGGTTTTAGACATTAAACGTCTCGACTCATGAGCTGTTGCGTAACGTCTAACAGAGTTATGTAAAACTTAGCTTATAAATCAAGAGATGATATATTTATAGACAAATAAAATACAAAAATGTACAGATGACTCAATATCAACATGGGTGTTATTACATACCATACATTAAAAATATATTATAATAAAAACCATAATGGTTTATTGTCGTACGAAAGTCTTTAAAGGCCATTAACAAACATACATCTGGAATATTCCATTTGTAAAACCAGGAACACCATCACAAGAGGTAAACTGTTTAAAAAACCCACCACACCAACAGCTAACAAATATAGAAGCTAAACTAACAAATCAACTCCCACAGTAATGAGGACTTCTCTAAAGTCACTGTATTTTCTTGTGGTTTTCCTGTTTTTAGCGCTCATTTTTAATGTTAGATCACAGCGGTCAGTGGGAGTATTTGCTAATGTTAATTTTAGTTTGCTTCCTAAATTGTGAAAAACTAACACAGACACAAGCGAAGATATTTAAGAATTTTGCTACTTTTACAAAAACTAGTATAATCCAATATCTACTCTTGAAAATAATACAACAAACAAAAGAAACTACCCTTTAGGACTTTCGAAAAAGTTAAGTAGATAACTTTTTGCAGCGTCAAACTTGTTTACAGGTAGTTTACGGAAAAAACAAACTAGATAAATAACATAATAAACAACTACCTTGAGATTTCGCAATGACATCTTTACGAACTTGTTTACGAACAGCTGGTTTCAGACGAAGTAAAAGTTAAGCTACTGTATCTCTACAGCAGTCGCTCATGTGTGCATTACTGGGAATTAGCGCCATAAAACCAGATTCCCCAGAGAGAAAAACTTTCAAGATCGGGGTAAACAGCTCTGCGTCTTGTCGAAAACATCCCAGCGTGGAATTAAAGTGGGCATCTCAAAGCGCCGAGCTTCTGTCTGAACCTGGCCCGCACCGAACCGCCTGCTTCAGATTAATAAATTGATGAAAAATACATTCATATACATGCTCATCCCGAGCAGCTTCAAAGGACTTTTCATTGATGTCACAGAACGTAGGGAGTCGGGAGTGTGCAAGAAGGGCTGCTTGGTTTGCCAGTCCTCACAGGGGGTAGAAAGTCTCCTGAAGGGCCCTGCTCTTGAAAAGCCAGAGAAGGCTATAAACAGAATTTGTAATGGCAGGGATGGAATAGAGGGAGGGATGATGGGCAAGTTATGGGTGGCAGAGGGGGTCGACGCCAACTCCCGCTCTCCTCTGAGAAACGAAGGAGGGGCGAAGGCCAAGGCTGGCAGCGTTTCACACAATTCAAAGAGGACTCGGCGCAAACACGTCCGCTCATCCGCGCGCTCGATGCAAACGCGTGTGCGGTGTATGGCTTTTCTAGGACACGAATTGAGTGGTTGTTGGCTCTATGCAGTGCTTGTTTGACAAGAACCTTCAGCGTAATTACTTCCCAAACATAACATAAAGGTTATTTATATAAGTCTCAATCTTTTATATCCCTTACAATCGGTTATTAAACCCTGACTAAGGTCGCCTCTTTGCAAACAGCCCTAAAATGTATTTCAATGGAATAAATAACAGCATGAATAAACATCTAATCATATAAAAAATCCAAAAGATGAAATTCAAAGCATGAACCTTAAGTTATAAGTCACATCTTAACTGAAAGAGATGTGCTTGTCTTTAAAAGTGAAATCCTTCCTCGAAGCGAAAGAAGCAAATCTGTAGAAATCAGTCTTCACTGTTTACACAGTTGTGATAACAGCATCAACAGAGTGAACATTTGGCAACCACCCTTCAGATCGCCTTCAACGTATCTGTCTCGCTCTCGTTCTGTGGCGAGCAAACACACTTTTAAGGTGTAGGCACAATGTTCACTCTGTTGAACTTAGTTACACTCATCACCGTAGCAGCAGGAGACGTGAGGGCTTAAGAGCCAAACAGGTACGGCCCGTCTTCCTGAATACACACAGACAATTTACTCATGCTCTTTAAAAAAAACAAGCACAATGGCACTATTGACTCAACATAGTCTCGAAGATCTTTAGCTGTAAGTCCTGCAGGCAAAGTGAGAACACATGAATGTGGAAAATTGCCCAGCGGAGTTCTGGATCTCTGTTAAAAGACATGTGGCCTGAACTAAGATGACATGCTCAGGCAATGCAAAAGTGTGTGCGAATGTGTGCTGCGCTATTCTTCTCCACAAGACAAGACTAAACAGTTTCAAATGAGTTTCCATCGAGGTGTGTTTGTTTGCCGACGTAGGCGCCACGGTACAAAAGCAGGAGTTACAAGAGCGGCTCAGTTCGCAACTGTTCTGTGGGTCCAAATCTGACTGCGTTAAAATAACACGAGCTCACGCTGAAAGCTTTCGTGGCCCTGGGAGGTACAGTATCCAAAATCAAATGAAAAAGGATTATGACTGAGAGTTTCGATGGTTTCTCGGGGAGAGCGGAGACTTGAGCAGAAAATCTTTTCAGCATGTAAAGGCGCAGTATGACGCTTGAAACCGCCAGGGGTCATTGACTAACAGTCAGGATTGAATCCATATGTTTACATCTCATTAATATCATACATGTCAAAACCTATCATCAAAATGGAAAGAGGTATTACTGTAATGGGAACATCCTGTAAAACAGGAAATGATGTGACTGTTACTAGATTATCTTTAACGGTCCATACTGACACACAACTTTATTTTTGGCTTTTTTTGCCATTTTTTATTAATGCTGCATTGAAGACAGGAAACAATGGGGAAATGACAGCAGAATGGGTTGAGCTAGATCCGAACAAGTTGTCTGCCTGGACATCGCTAACCCATAACTCATAAATAAAAAAAATTGTTTTTAGTGATTTACAAAAGGCCAAACTATGCAATGTTTCGGTAACCAATTAAACAAAACTGTAATTACAATAATCTAATAAATAATAAGGAATATAATAAACAATAATAAGTATAACAATAATGCCACTGATGTAAGTGACATACATTAATCAAATATCATTTGCTTAAGAAAACAGCCGTTGTCTGACAACTTTTACTTAAATGGAAAATTAACCATCGGAGGTTTATGACGCCTTGATTTCTTATTGAGCCACCCAAAACAAAAATGAGGAACAAAATGTGTAAATAGTTTAATTGCCAGTAAAAAAAGTGAATTTCCTTAATTTTGTACTGTAGTAACCTCTCCTCCAATCCTTTTTCCATCCTTCTCTTTTTCAAGTCCTTTAATTCCAACAACAGTTCCTCTTACAGATGATTCCTCAGGCCGAGTACGAGCATTTATCTCTGTGACAACAACTGAGAAGATCCGTAGAGATGCCTGGTCGACACACGCAGTCCTCAAAAACAGTCCCACTGGATTATTGAGGAATTTCAGCTCTGAACAGACCCTAAATCAATTATGGAAAACGTGCATGCCTGCACTTCCCCAAATCTCTTGCTTCTGTCACTTCATACCTCTGTTTCCCTTCATCTTCCTTTCATTATCTGTCCTTTTCTCAGCCCTTTTTCGCCAAATTATGTGTTTCTTCTCTGTTTTAGCTCAGAACGTCTCTTACGCAATACATTATTTTGATGGAGGTCCTCTTAAGCTTACAAAAGCTTGAATCTGAACTTTTCAATGGCTTCATCTCTTTAATGTAACTTAAAGGGATAGTTCACCCAAAAATTAAAATTATGCTGGTTACCGGCACCTATTGACTTGCATTGTACCTTTAACCAGCGTTTTGCAAAATATCTTCTTTTGTGTTCTGCTGAAGCAAGAAAGTAATACAGGTTTGACATGACATAAATAATACAATTATTTTTATTTTTGGTGAACTATCCCTTTACGTGGGAACCGATGACTTAAGTGGAAAAAACAGGCTGATTAATTGGTTATCAGCCTGTTTTTCCATCTGTTTTCCCCAGAAACAGTGCAAGACGCATTGCAACGGTCAAAAACACCTGTCTGAATGTGTATGGTGGTGGCAGCCGTGCTTTAAAGAAGATAAATTACTTTCTCAAAGGGTTAAACTGTGTAAACGGCCAAATGGCAAAAGCACAACATTCTTTTAGCATGCTAGATAATAAAAACATCCAAACTCCAAGTCAACCTGATATTTGAATGCAAACTCAAGAACAAAAAATATATACTGGTGTATAGTCTGGGCCATTTAAAAATTTTTCAAGGAAGTAGAATTTGTTTTGTCTGCATTCCTTAAACCAATGTCAACGCAACAAAAAAAACAATAAATATTGCATGAAACCTCAGAATTTAAAGGAGAACTCCACCACAGGGAATATCAGCCACATCACTCACAACCAACCTACATATTAGTTTAAAGCAACATGATTAGATGTTTACTATGTTTGCAATCACTTTAGGCTTCTCTTCGCTTCAGGCCTGCCTTAGCAAGCCCTGTGCATTTCCGGCTTATGGTAAAGTGCACAAATCACGTTACAAGTAGCTGTTTGGTCTGCGTAAAAGTCTGCACGGAAAATAAATGTAAACATGAACAAATTCAATGTAGTGAGACCGTACCCAGCAGACCACGAAACACAATTATGACTTTTCTATGTTACAAAAATGTAGTGAACTATATAGGATACACACCATGTGTCACAGATGAATGACTGAGACACTCAGATTTAATTGTCTAAAATAATTTTGTAAATAATAGAAAGTAGATAAATAAATAAAAATACATAAGCAGATGGAGAATTGTATGCATTAGTTTTATGGCTTTCATCCTCCTAATAAAAAGCATTTTGTTACCTCTGCACAACACCACAAATTCCCCTTTTCCCCGTAGCTAAACATTCATCCTACTGTAAATAGCTGCACGTACTGAATTGCTTTAAGGCTGACAGAACACAGTGTCAAATTACTCCAATTCTGAATGAAAAAGGGAACACAGAACAGACCTATTCCTTTCCTGGCAAACAAACTTAACATTTGTGCATCTGTTGAAAGAAAAAAACTGAAGATAATTCACATTCTGAGAGGCTCCTTCAAGTTCCTCAGCTTTGTTTGGAAAGTTCCTTATGTGATTTTGACAGCTGTGACTGAGGCTGTCTGAGCGCGAGCTTAAGATTAGTGTGTAAATATCTGAAGTATGCCAACCTCTCATTGTCTGACTCGCAGCTCAGTCGAGAGGTGCCGAATGACACGCTAAGCTCATCTGCCTCCGTGACCCCCCATCAAAAAAAAAAACAAACATGCATTTTAGTCGGGCTGCACTTGACTAAATCTGATAGACTTTAGGACAAAGTCCTGCGAGATCTCACTCTGGGATTCTGGGATCTGTATCCTGAAACTTTGGATAAAATATGAGCACCAATCCGCTCGGGTTCGGGAGGTTATGAACTCTGGGAGGAATAATAAAAGAGTTAAATGTGGATGCTGCCTCTTTTTCAAAACAGGAAAGATGAGTCTAGTGTGGATATTTCTCTTTTTCATTTACTGTGGGAACAGTATCTCCGATCAGCTAACCTAATAAATAAGAAAAAGTTATAAGCCTTATCCTGAATGACATCATCTGAATATTTGCTAGTAAGCCCGTATTAACCTCCGGCTCTTTAATGCGCATTATGATAGTGTTTTTTGTATTGTAAGATGTGTCTGACATGGGCTTAATACACCCAGTTTGAGTACGATGTTCAGATTCTTGCAATAGATTAGTTCCCCAAATACTTTGTCAAGTCACAAATCATTAAAAACAAACTTTCCAAAGTCACATGTAAAGCTTAAGGCGTTCATGGTGGGATAAACTGGGGAATCATGTTGCTTCTAGACCATTTAAGCCAATTGGCTCTTTCCACAACAAAACTGTATAGGCCGAGGAACAAAAGAGAATCTGGGCACTACGACTATGCATCCAGCCTGCAAGAAGCAGCCATTACGCTAATGAGGGCCTATGGAGATCCCAATGAAGCCATCAGCATTCACTCAGAATGACAATGCAAGACTAACGCCTCAGGAACTGAATGGTAGGGATTGGGAATGAGGGAGAAGCTCAGACGGAGAAGTGAAAAGAAACGGAGAGGCCAAGAAAAACTTGTGCGAGACTGCGTGTGGGGGGATCATAACTTTTCACTTAAACGCTTGGCCGAGTCCAATCAAATCACATTGCAATTCAGATTGAGAAGACGGATTTGTGCTTCGGAATAAACAATAGGTGTACAACTTGGGTAAATAGCTCATAGTTTAGTTTTAACCGGGAAAACTTTTCTCTCCTTTTCTACTTTTTTCGCCCAAACTTTTATTCTCTTTTTTTTTCAGAGCGCTGACGCATAACATCGCATAAAGCCATACATGAATGCCTGCTGAGTTCTTTGTAAACTGCATTGAAAAGACCCAATGTTGAGGCTAAAAGGCCAGTCAACCTTTCCCAGACACGAACACAAAACTCACAACACATCTATAGGAAGAAAACGGATCAAATCCGTAGCCCTCTGACGAGAAGAGCGAACGGACACCCAGATAGAGTTTCAGTTTGACAGAGTCATTCTCTTGGCCAGGCTAATCTTATTTTAAAGCAAACTAAACAAGCGGCCCGAAAATGCTTAATTACAGCCGAGTGGCGGACAGCTTAGAATTACATTCGCTGTGTATTAGCTCAATAAGCCAAGCATTTCACAGACAAACACGAGGCGAAATCTTCAGCGTAAATTTGCCAATAGAGGCTCAAACTGGAAAATTATAGGGGGTTAAATGCCACAAATATTTCAGCAAATCTGTTCCAGCACATGGTAAATTGACTTTCTCAAATAAATACATGTGAGTCAACCAGCAAAAGCACACAATTACAACCAATTTTATTTCAATTCCCTGCAATCCACTTGAATGTTTGATTCAAAACAGCCTTGTGTAGTTCTTCAATATTTTGCAAGGACAAACAAGTAAACAAACAAACGTAATAATAAACAGACAAGTAAATAAACAAACAAGTTTCCACACTGGAATCCTAATTTATTACTTATCAGCTAACATTTTAATTCAAAGCGACTTTATCTCCAAAACAATCTTAATATAAATACCCCAAACCAAATGTGTCGCACAATCGTCACAGTGAAAACCACAGATTGTGAGTGGGCCATAACCCCACTATATACATAACAGTCATCGACCAAAACGTGTGTTCAATGACTGATTCTGAAACCTTTATATTTAGTGCAAAACTTCCTTGCTTACAGTTCGTATAACCTCTTGTGGTGGCTGTCAGCCCAGATCCCACCAAGCTGCACCACTTTTAGACTTATATAATAATAAATGTATTAAAAGAGATTTGTTGTTAGGCAACATGTCGGTAGTAGAGGTCCAAATTAAAGTTCTACAAGAAGTTTCTTCGTGTAGCTCGAGGGCTGCAGAGAGACGGACAGGGTTTTAATGGCACTCACCGTTCTCGCGCTGGGAGACAAGGCGCCGTTGGCCAAGTAAGGATTGGCAAGATCTGGGATCATTATAAACGGATAGCCTGGATAATGAGGGCTCTTAAAAAATCCTCCATCTTGCTGTCTTCTCAAAGCTTGACAGGGAAAGAGAAGAGAAAAGATTAGGGATGCGTGCGTCAACATAACGCCGCGTAAGTTCATTCAGCACGAGTATGCGCTGCTTACCTTCACTAAAATACTCTCGGGCTTTTTCGTAACTTTCATGATCAACTCTCGGTTGACTGCGCCTTTCGGTCTGCTGAAGGGAAACACGAGAAAAACAAAGCAGAAAAGTTATTTTCCGTCGGCAAGAACCACATCCACGGGTTTTGACAGCATGCGGTTGGGTCGGACTTACCTCGGAATCCGATGAACTGCTGTTATTTTCCGACTCGTTCACTAAAGACGACTTAACGTCGTCCAGATCTCTTTCGGCTGACACGTTTTCGGAGATTTTCTCTTCTTGCTCGCCCTCATCTTTGAACGAGATCATTTCATCGTTCGCCCCCAACTCGTCTCCCCCGCCTCCGTTTAGCTGTGGCATGGTTGCGATGTTTTCGCAACAACGACCAAATTACAGTTTGCGTTACCAGCCGATTCACTCCGAAGTGCAACAGAATGGTGCTGTCCGCTCAGTGCATGAAAAACACACACACATACGCGATGTAAACACAAGGTCTTGAGGCTTTTTGCGGTTTCAGAAATAATCCTTGACGCATAAAATTAAATCCAATTTGTCCATGATCACTATTTAGAAGCGATCGCACAAAGGCACGACAGTCTCATCACAATCCCTGCAACAAACTTTGCGAAGTCAACTCTCCAGACGTGAAGCGCCGTATCCTCTGGTCCTGAGAAACTTACAAGCACAAATTTCCGAACTGAAATCGCGCGTGATTTTGAAGCCGAACGCTTTGAACGCGTAAGTTGCGCGACTTTGCCTTTAAACACGCAACCGTTACTAAAAACACGCGTACTGATTGTAAAGTTGCAACCGCGGTCACGTCGCCTCCGTATCCCAAACGAGTGTTATATTCGAATAAAACACGAACTCCTCCCCAAATCAGCCGTTTATGTCGTTCAACCTTTCTGTTAAAACCGTCATGTTTCAGAAACTAAACCGCAAACACTCGAAACGGCGCGGTCGGACGCGAAGAAGCTCCGTTTCCCTCCACGTTTAGCTGCTGATGGGGAATGCGCAGCAGCGGATCGTGTGTACGTCTCTGTGTGTGTGTGTGTGTGTGAGCTGGAGGAGCAAAATGCAGAGGAGGAGTTAAGGGCTGAAAAACGACACTCCATTCAGCATGCACACACAGACATGCACACTCAGAAAAGTTTAAAGGAACAGTTTGTTCAGGCCTTTATTCTTCAAATAGTTTAGTGACACTAAACCCTAGGATTGCGTTATGAATATTTAAGGTGTTTCAGAAGGTAATGTTCTGAAGTGGAGCATATAAAACTAGCTTGAAGCTTCTATTTCACTGCCAAAATGATTCATAAAATGAAAGTAATGATTACTAAAGAAAGCATTACAATTTCTGTTCTGTAGCCTACAAGTTATGGTTGGAGGTTTTAACAAATCCTGTCCCTAAAGTTTAATCTAGCAGTTGTGCGCTTTTACTGTAAAGAAAAAATACCCCAAAGTAAGTTAATATACATTTACATTTATTCATTTAGCAGATGTTTTATCCAAAGTGACTCACAAATACCGTTTAACACTTTATAACTGAGATAACAGTAAGTGTAGTCTACAAAGATTATGATCAGACTTTCACATAACTTTCCATTTAGTAGAAATTTACGATAAGCTGAGACATAAAGTTATGCTCTTTTGTCTTGTCCAAGTAAAAAAAAACATCCACAACATCCTAGCAACCGCATAGCAACGCCCTAGAAACCACTCAGAGAACCATAGCAACTGCACAACAACACGCTAAAAAGTACTCAGGGCAACATCCTTGTTATTCACAACACCCTACATCAGGGCATCACCATTTTCATTTCTTGTAAAAAAGTTTTATGTCTCTTGTCATGGTCTAATGATATTTGTTCGAAAATCAATGATGTCATGCTTTCCCAGACTGTCACTTCTTGTGTCGCTTCAAGCCCCCATCACCACAGATCACAAAAGAACAACTAGGGCGTAACCATCAATGAAGGGGCCAGACATTAACGTTCACCCCCATCAAAATGCTTCACCGAGCTTAAACAGACATAACCAGACCTCCACGCAACCAGCACCCACAGAAAATCTGTAGATTTCCACAAAATTGAATTGTCTACTTACAAAGTTGTAAACATACCTACCTTAATTGACACTGCAACCTCTCCTTGTAAAATAATAAAGACCTCATGAAATCACTTAATTTTATTTCCTATCTTGACGTATTTCCTGGAATATTTTTGGGCGGCAAAAGGCTATTGATGGCTGTTGAGTTTTTTTATATCAAGGGAAGGGAAGGATCTCATTCTAATGTGCCTTTGATGGACAAAACCTTGTATATCATCCTGCGTGCGTACATTTCACAGAATTTCACTGATTTTTTTTAAGTTTGCAGTGTCCATCGGGGCCTGGCCATTAAATAGTTAAATTGACAATAACTTAAATAGTTAAAATATTAATAATTAAATATAGAATTAAATAGTGACATTTTACTGCTCTCTGGTTTCTCTTTCAACTAAAATACTCAAAGTACTGAGATCCTCAACATTTCTGTTGATTCAATTGCGTAATACACCATTTACCACAGTTAAACTCAGACAGACCCCTGTGCATCACTATTCACGGTTTTATATGTTTGTTTTTCTTTTAAACCCCGTTTTCTTTATCATACTTCTCTTTAATGCTCACTGTCTGTGAGGGTGTGATAATAGCAGTCTGTGTAAGTCTCTAATGAAATGGTGTTCTCATAATTGCGGGTTGCCGATGTGTGGGGCAGTGTCTACATGTGAGAGAGTAGAGGAATATTAAGGCAGGACTGTTGTAAGGATAAATATGCCTAGTAGTGGAGGATTTACCCTTACCGGGTGAAGAAATCCCCTCTCAGAACACCGTGATCCCTCAACCTCCCACCAAGAGACGGCCCGAGGGCCAGTCACCAACCCCCCACACGCACTCAGGTACACTTAAACCTGCTGGCCATAAACGTGTACTGAACATGCACGAAAATAGCAGAAGGTGATCATTCCCATAATTAAACAACGCAGTCTGTTACGCAAGAACACCTACTATATGACTCGATCTATGATACAAATACATGTGTAAGGTCGCAATAACAATCTCCTCCTCTGAGCTGTTTTTATGAAAGTAAAGAATTAAAAAACTCTCCCCGTGGTACTCGAGCTAAGAGACTAAAAATGGAGGATGAGCTAACGTAAGAAACCGCCTTCGTGAGGAATGCAACTATGTCACTTAGTTTGGACTAACTGTTGCAAATGAGCACTGCTGGGCGAGTCTGATCGCATGCACACAAACATGTGTCAGAAGCGGTGTATTTTATTATGTTTTTATTGTATTCCCACCTTCCGGTGTTTATATCTGTTGCAAAAGTTTCTGCTTCAGGTGCAGGTCTCAACTTTACTCTCTCTGCTGATGAGGTGTTTGTTTGAGGTGATTACCCTGTATGGGTCATTAGTTTTTGGAGCATAGTGCTTCCTAAGCAAATAGAAGCCTTAGTCCACAGCTCATCGCAGGGCTTCGGGTAAGAGATGTAGCCTTGGCCCAGCAGGTTTATTTATTAGACCAGGAGAATAAACAGGGCGTTTAATGAATTATTAATGCTGTTTAATTTCACATTTTTTATGAGAATGGGTTTGTTTTTTCTAAGCCTGCGGTTTTCAACTGCTTATACTTTAGGATCCAGATTTTATATGTGACGTTACGTGGCGACCAAACATAGAGCTTAATTTGCTTATTGTGAACAAATTTTCCTAGGCTCAACTGGTGAAGCATGATGCTTGGTCAGAGGTTCAAATCCCAGGAAATACACATACTGATTAAAAAAATGCAAAGCTAGACAATTTAGATTTCTGTCAATGCATAAATGCAATACCACAAACTGCATAAGCAATTTTACAACAATATTTTAAATTATTAGCATGACATTGCCTGAATAAGAAGAAAACAACAGCATTTTAGTGTGATTTAGCTTAACTAAATCTGAAAAATAAAGTTACTACAAAGGTTCCTTATAACAAATCCAATGAAAAATAATGTATGCTTGCCCAAAGAGCAACTGAGTCTTTTATAGTCTAAAGAACTTTTTTACTACAAAAAACCTTCAGTAAAGTGACAGACAAATTTGCAGCAAAAGAGCATAAAGTTGCACACAATGTTCAACTTCAACAACAAGAAATATACTACACTCTTAAAAAATAACGGTCATAATTAAAAGAACCATTTCATTCTTACTTTTTAAAGTCCAAAGAACCGTCTAAAGAACCTTTTATAAAACAGAAGGTTCTTTGGCTGTTGAAGGTTCTTTATGGAGCCATAAAGCCATAAACATGTTTCTTCTATGGGATCATGAAACCTTGTTTTCCTTGTTTTGAAAGTGGATAAGCCTATTGTTTTTAAAATGAACTGTGCACACTACGGATATTTGCAATTTATTATTAGCATTTACACTCTTAAAGTTTAATAAAGATGTTTCAATGCCATAGAAGAAGGACCTTTGGCTGAACGTCCCCAGTACCCCAGTTCTGTTTTAGATAGAAAGGATAAGAAAAAACAGTGAATGGTTCTTTGGGGAACCAAAAATTGTTCTTCTATGGACTTATATCGCAGCGAAGAACCTAAAAGACCAATGGCATATTTCTGGATGTCAACCCACCAGTTGAGAACTTCTGTTTTTGGCAAAATCCAGAAAGTATAGCAACCAAGTAAGAGTGTTTGTTTCTCTACGGCACATTTTCAAACCTCTCGTACCTCATACACTTTTTACCAACCGTGATTTGTGATTGTATTCCATGTGAGGGACAGAGAGACAGAACACATTATTAATTCAACGAATTTGGGTTCCTCTATAATCCTGTCAGTAGTTTTGCTAAATTAAACAGAGAAGGAGAGACAGAAGTAGCTCAATGCTGTTGTCAGCCATGTGTCAGCATGGTGCAGTCTGACTGACAGACCAGCAGGGCCTCTCAGGGCCTCATTAGGACACCATCCCCTCTGTGTGTGTGTGTGTGCTCATCTTATTATGTGTATACATACATTTGTGCATGTGTGAGAGTGTCTTGATGCAATCTGGCAGGTGTGTACGCTCACACCTCTCTGCCCAAGGTGGATCGTTTGCTTAAACAATAGAAGTCAGCTCCAGCTTAAGTTGCAGGTATGTGAAAACTAGCCTGTAGGGACAGTTTCCAATATCTGCTACATTTACAGCTGAAAATCTAATACCTTTCATTGTATTCAAAACGGCAAACCAGCACGCTCACATATTCTGTACGCGTAATCGATCATCCTTCCATTTTTGGCTCTTCTGTTGTCTAACTTTTGTTGATCGCATAACTACACCATATCATTTACATTTAACCGTACTCAGCAAAACCGGCCGCATAGAGCTTTTAAAATTGCGAATAGGTAGAAGCAGGTTGTAGGTACAAGTGTTTGTGGGAAACGACTGGTGTCTTTGTGTGCGTATGTTTAAATAAACACGTATATTTGCATGCTCATTACATATTCGGTCCCTACTGACATCATTACCTGCACACGCGTACGCACACACCCGCACGCTTAAACCCACATGAGGATTCCTGAAACTTATATTTTATTCAACAAATCCAATGTTTCATTTCCTCTCAGGCAGTCACTCATTCAACAGACATTGCTCTTAAATTATGAATGTCTGGTTTGTCTCTTTAACACACACACACACACACTAGCAGGAATACACATCTGCGTCATGGCCAGAGACGTGCTCATAGAGAATAAATAATGTGCTGGTGTGAACTGACAGTAATGTGTTAAAGTTAATACCATGCACTGACTGTCATGCAGACGGCTGGTTTTACCTCTAACAAGAATACAGTCTATACAAACATTGCCTTAATGTGCACACAGGCATTTCTGTGAGGATTTATAACCAAAGTTTGAGTTTTGCTTGATATTGTACTTTTAGTTACACATAGCATATGCTTTTTCAATGTTAAAATAAATGTGCTTCATGTTGCCATATAAGAACCAATTTTGTCAGAACCTGTTAAACCTTCAACATCCAAAGGCAGAAATATGAAAGTTTCTTTGTAGTGGAAAAAAGGTCCTTTAACCTGATAACTATCACGGCATGAATACAGATGAAAATGCACTACCCGAAATAAATTTTTCATTCATTTTCATTTTTATTTTTTAAAAACGTTAACATGAAATTTTTGTTATATTTATTGTTATGAAAATTTGTCAAATGTTTATTCTTGAGTCTTAGACCTTTCCATCAATACAGTATATAGTTTGTCATGATTAGATTAAAATTCAACCATGAAATATTAAAGTGAATAGTGACATAACCTAAGTGTTCCACCTGTGGAACGCTGACAGTTAACAGGTAAAACTATAAAAAGATAAATAAATGGTACTTTTTTTAACAAAAGGTTCCTTGGGGAACCAAAATGGTTCTCTTACTGTATGTTATTGTCTGTACACTGCCATCTTTTCTTGAGGTCAGTGGAGACGTATGATTGTACACCTTGGCAGAACCGTGTTTGTATGCGGCAGCGATGTGATTGTCAGTGTGTGTGAGAGGAGGGCTGTGCATCCCCTCTTCTTTCATGTGTTGCCAGGATGAAGTCTCATCAGGAGTCACCCGAAGGAACACAAATGTAAATGTAATCTGGGTATAATTAAGATTTAAAGCTAGATTTAAGCTATAAATAAACTTTTTAATAAGATAGGATGATATCCACCAGTAACTAACCAGCCCAACTTTAAGCTCTTAGGAGTATAGACACTAACCACTCAGATATGGCTCACATGCAGTTTTATGCAATACATAATGATTTGTTTTTGTATTTGTTACATAACAATATGCATTACAAAATGCATTCGGTTAAGAATAACATAAAAGGAATGTAAAACACTAAACAGCAGCATGAAGTACATCCTTACTAGAACTTACATGCTCGCAGATGTCATTGGTCATAATCTATTGCTCATGGATTTAAGCAAACCCCACATTTTAAAAGTAAAACCCAGTATTAAACCGTAATATGCATCGTGTGTCACAACACTCAGCAATGATGCAATTGGTCAAACCGTGTTGAATATGTTACTGGCTGAAGTAAAACCAGCAGAACTTACAGTTTATTACAAGAGTCATGGATTCAGAACAGTTACTGTAATAGCACAGTCAGATATGATTCACATTGTAAATAATTTCTTTACTTAATTATGTACATGATGTCATACTTATAAGTCTTTATTATTTTAATGGATGAGAACACACCCACATCCAAACAATAGACACTCCTACCTTAGTAATAACTGTTGAGAGCTCAATTGATATCGATACATAAATGTTCTTACATTTACATTTACATTACATGCTGATGCCATATGTTAATAAATGTTATGGTAATAAACTTTGATTAGGAAACTAATCCAATCCAAAGTGTGTCAAATAACAATCCAGACTTTAATGTTAACACTAAAAATCTCTTTGCTGCCTTAAAGTTTAAGTACAATCAAATTGGCTTTACAAGTCATTTCAACTTACTATTTTAAATTTTGGCCAAAGTTGAGCTGCTATAACTTATAAAAATAAGTTGAAATTGTTTAACTTAATTTAAATGATGTACAAGCTGTTGAAATGTATTTTAAGCCAAGTTAATTGTAATTATAAATTTCAGACAGCAAATAATTTTTTACAGAAGCAACAAAAAAGAAGCATCAGTGCTTCCCTTCCATAGTCTGACAGGCATCCTGAGAGTCAAACTGAACTCCAATCCTGTGTTTTATTAAATAATGTCACATTTAACTCTTTGATGGTTTCTGAATGTTATAAAGGTCATAGTCGACAACACTTACAATCCAACGGGTATAACAGAAACTGCAAACTGATTAGAAAATCACAACAAAAAATGTTTAAAATGTGTTTTATTTTGTTAGTGGTTTGCGTTTCTCATTTACAAGATGCTTTGATCCGACTTACTGCTGACAAAACAAACTGTAAAACCAAGATGGGTGTAAACTTTCAGTTTGATGGTGAAAGGTGATTATTTTGAGGTAACCCTGAAAAGCTTATTTCACTTGACAAATATAGTTTTAACCACAAAAAAGTAGAACTCAGAGCCATAATAAATACTGAAAGAAAGAAAAAAAAGAAAGAAATGTAATAATAATAATAGTTTATCAGAAGTCTTTTCAGAATAAAATACCCGCTTGTGCTCCTCAGAGGTCATGGGCTGCTTTTTAGATACATTATTTTCTGAGGCTTCAAAGCTTGCCAAATGCAGACTGTGTGCGAATGCGAGGACACTTGAAACATTCTTGTGTTTCCAAATGGACACAAAGAGGTTTGGGTTGCTGTCGCTGAAGTTTAATGTGCTTCTGCAGCTTGTTTCACCCCTAAATATTGTTATCTTGCACCTTCGTTTTTTCCCAGAGGTCCTGTTTTACAATCTTCTTTGAGGCTTTGAAGGCTTTGAAATATTGCAAACATCTCAAATGAATAGAATATGTTTAAAACTCTATGAGAACAAATACAAAAGAGCACTTATCAAATTCATCTTTAAGACCCACATAACCCCTGTAAAAATACATTGTGGGGATTCATTAAAGTGAATTTCTGTGTAGGAACTTCTACGAGCAAATAAATACAACCAAATTAACTGAATTTTACTTTGTTCAACACTTTTTTTCAATATTTTCTCATCCACCTAACATTTTTTGTGATCACAATTTTGTTCTTAATCTTGTGATATTGCTTAATTATATTGCATGTTTTAGTATAAAAAACCACGATCTTATTTTTCACATGTCCTGAAATGAATTTCCCTGACATTTGTGCTACTATTGTTAATTGTGTTAATTCTGTGTTCATTTATGTTATTTTTAAGTTTTACATTTAATCACAGAAAGGATGTTAACAAGTAAATTAGACCGAAGAAGACCAAGACCTTCAAAAAATTATCGTAAGACCAGTCTTGAATATTACGTCTGATTTACCCTCATGATAAAAGCAATTTTAGCTGTCAACCACAAATAAATATTTAAAAAGGTCACTTTATTTTTTAATTGGATTAAAAACTGTTATTATTGTTTTTAATGTCTCTGTTTGTGTTATATATGAAAAAATGTGGTTTCTAATGACATGATGGTCAATTAATAAGTATTTCTGGGTGAACTATTCCTATAGCAAATAAAGTTATCAATCAATTATTATGTCCTTCAGTTTGTGTTTCCGGTCACCACACAGTCAGTACTGATGTAAATATTCTTGTCTGTTACAGCGTCAGCTACATCTGTGTTTTCTCAGCTGAGCTTATTCGGTCTGAAAGTTGCCATGGGATGATGGACTGGCCGCTTGTGCGAGAGGTCTTTGACCTTATTTGAAGCCTGTGCAGAACCTCATGAGGCTGACATACACAGGATGTTTAGCATTAACCGGTGGCCATACGTTCGAGTGAAAGCATGGATGATAGAGGACAGCTGGGAGCAACTTTATACCTCTCTCTCTCTTTTTCTCTCCTCTGCCACTTTCTTTTCCCATTACCACATTTGTGAATTCAACCTTTGTCTTTTGGAAACTGTAATGGATACATAGACAGATGCAGAGGATGGGTGATTAGTCCTGGCTGACCATCATCTTCCTCTTTCTGTCTTATGTCCTGATGTTTTCCATAATAGTATCAAATAATTTGTTAATTGCTCAGTATTTATATGATTAATCAGAAATTAGATTTAACCTTGTGTGCATAACTGAATATGCAGTTATTATGATCAGTAATGTTTTTTTTTGCTACTCGGATAAAGTCAGTAGCGTGTACATAAAGCAACAGCACAACATCAGGTGCATGTTAAGCGTTTCACTGACAGCATTCATGCTGCTTAAAGGGTTACTTCACCTCAAAATAAAAAACGTTTACCATTTAATCACCTTTGTGTCATTCAAAACCTGTAAACTTTTATCCTCTTTGAAACACAAAAGAAAGTATTTTGAAGAAAATTACTTTTATTGTATGGATACAAAAACACCAACACATTTCTCAAAATGCCTCCCTTGTGTGTTGCAAAGACGAAATATATCATATACAGGTTTTAAATGACATGAGGGTGGATTTATGAAAATGTATGGGTTTCTTTTTGGATTTAAAGAGACAGAATCTCTTTAACTGAGCTGCTTTTCTATACAGAAAAATGTGTTGATGATTTATTTGGTTTCTACATTGCATGTTGTTTTATTTTCAACAGCAATAGATCAATTGTTACAAACAATTGTTACAAACTTGAATTTCATTAAATGTTATTTTCATAAAAAAACTGAATCCAAACCCAGACATGTAGGATATGAACTGCTTGATCATCTGGATTCACTCACATCTGCTTAATCTTTTTACGTTGATTCTTTAAATCTATAATGCAAAAGATCTTGTGATCTATTCTATGAAACTATGATATTATGAACTATATAAACAAATCCAATAAACTTCCAACATGCTAACACAACACATAACATCTTATTAACCAACATACAAATTGTCATCATGGTGACGGCCACCTTTTGTAAAACAAAAAAAGGTTTTTAGAATTAAAATGTCAACAGGTTTCTATAAGGGTTAAGTGAAGGAGAATGTAAGTATATTTGTAGCACATTAAGGTCTTGCACCTGCCCTTTAGGTCAACATAGACCCTTGGGTCAACCATGGAATTAAGAGTGTCCACCTCCCAGCTGGCCTGATTGGACACACACA
This sequence comes from Beaufortia kweichowensis, assembly GCA_019155185.1. Classification (NCBI taxonomy): domain Eukaryota; kingdom Metazoa; phylum Chordata; class Actinopteri; order Cypriniformes; family Gastromyzontidae; genus Beaufortia; species Beaufortia kweichowensis. The sequence goes on from CM032806.1 coordinate 12,982,326, forward strand.
CACACGCACACACACGCACACTTCTCTGCTTGAGCACACAATGAACTTCTCTTCTGTGTGGTCCTCAGATTAGCTCTCCACTGTGCTGTTTTAGACCTAGCTTAACTTCCCATCAGCCATCTATTCTTCTCCTCGCTCCTACTCCGAGTTTAGCCTTTCCAGGATGTGTTTGGATGGTCTGTTTTAAACATCGAGACAGGAACCCCCCAGGGGGCAGTTCAGGGGATGTCAGGGGGGCAGTTGAGGAGGTCAGAGAGATGTAGTCGGTCTGTTTCCTACTGCTGGCCTTGGGAAATGCTGAGCCACCACAGCTCAATGCCTGTTCCCATGCAGTCTCTCTCTCTCACTCTCCACCAGCTCCATTTTACAGCATATCATTCCCAACATACAGCCAGACCTTCCCTATAAAGCAAGCGTGTCTGGAAACCATCATTTTTATGTGTTGCTGTGTTAAAAGTCAGGACCATAAAATTACAAGCTTACAACACAGCCATTCAGGCATGGGTTGGGTTGAGGTTTAGTTCTCTTTCTGTGACCTGGGCTCTGAGTCAGAGATGGGTAAACTAGAGTTAACCTGTTGCTAACTAGCACTAACATATTTCTCTCTCTCTTTTACACACTCCTATTCTGTCACTTTCTTTTTCTCACATTCATCATTTTGGAAAACCGTGATGTGGACAGAACAGGAAACAAACATTCGCAGTGGGTACAGTTCAGATTATATCAGGGCTATTTTTGAAAGGCGAGAATAAAATGCTTTTGTGCAAGAAACACATCACTAATTTGTTTTCCTTATGGGTAAATCTCACTAAAGGAACATGCCCTGAGTTTATTTTACAACAAAGTCAAAGCAAAGAACAATTTTTTTTAGACCATTAAAGGTGTAGTTTACCCAAAACTGAAAATTCTGGCATTTTTTCCACTTTCATGTCGATCCAGATACATATGCTGTAATGTTCTTTGTGGAACACTTAAGGAAATGTTTTGTTCAATTTTCATTTCTTCGTCTGTATTTTGTGCAGAAATTTGTATTTTTAGTTATGTGCGAACAATTCCTTCATACAGTAATACAAAATAATTTCTTATTAGATCTTATACATTTTATTTTTGTATAATAGTAGTTGTTGTACATTGCTAAGACTTTGTAAGACCCACCTGCCTATGAGGATGTTTTAGCTGAAAAATCATAATATTTTTATAAAATAGTGGGTGGTTTGTTAAACCCTACCTTGCTAATTTGGCAGTTACAGAATATATTTCACACCCATGTCTACCACTCCTACCTTTACCTACAGTTAGCACACACATACGCATACACACACGCACACGCACACACAGACGCATCTTTGCATGTTTTATTGGCACTTTCCATAGACATAATGACTTTTATACTGTAATAACTGAATAAAAACGCACACCCTATATCTAAACCTAACCCTCACACAAACCTTTGTGCATTTTTACATGTTTAATAGACATCATTTAGTATAATTAACATAAGCCGTGTTCCTCATTGGAACCTACATATGTCCCCACAAGGTAATGGATATTTGGTCCCCACACTGTAGGGTTTAGCAGGACACACACTAATCACCCTCATGTTGTCTAACTGACCGATGCTGCAGTGATAGGTGAGCATGTTCGGCCTGTTCATCTACATTCTTCCACACAGATTTTCACAGCTGCACAAAGGCTATCTGAATCCCCGTTCAAGCTGGGTTTGGCTCAGGGATTGGCTGAGAGCAGGTTGTCAAGTGTCTGATTTTGCCATCATTTGTCTCAGTTTCATTGAGTTTTACGGTTTTGGGTTTCCTTGGGTGAATTCTTGACACAACTCACCTCTATTGTCGCAATAACCTGTTGCACCACATTTAAAACAAGGTTTAGACTATAATTCTGTCCCAATTAGTGATGTCCGGTTTGTGAACTAATTGTTCTTGTGAACCAGCTCTTATCAGAGAACAGATTGAACCGGTTCTCCAAATCAGACATGTGACACTCCAAACTTAAATAAACCAAGAATCAGAAGAAAATATGATCTTGTTAGCAAACTGTTCTGCAGAGGATTCTTTGCACTTGAACATTAACAGTACACTATGAGTTACAATGGGTATCTATTAATAAAAGAGATTTTCTCCGAAAGTAAGTATAATAGAAATGTAAAAATCAGTCAAAGCTACTCAATGGCGTAAGTTGGGTGGAAAAATATATTTCCATTAGCTCTTTATTAGTTATCTTTAAGGTGTAAGTTATCTGTTGTACAGCAGTACAATTATAATTCAAAGTACCTGCCAATGAAAACAAGCTTTGTACACATGTAGATGTCTGTCACTCTTTTTCTTTATCTCTTTTTATTTTCTTTATCGTTCTGTCTCTCTCAGTCTCTGCTTTAGTGCAGCTGTGTTAAACAAACAGCCTGGTGCAGCTGGACCCCTGAACATGGCAAAAGAGGTATTTTAATCCCCTGTTTTTCTGTTCTTTGGCACCGGTCAGATTTATGTGCTCATAAAAGCAGAAGAAAATCATTCACCCTTCCACAGTGAAGCAGAGGCGATGGAGAGGGCGCTGGAGGATTAATTGACCCCTTGCAACAGTTTGTAGTTTTTTCGAAGAGAGCGAAAAATCAGGTTGCAATGTCACTGCAAACGGCAGGATTTATTTACAATAAATCGCTATTGATATTTTGTTGTTACATTAAGCAAATGCAGTAATGTTTTATTCATTCATTCATTTTCATTTATTTATTGCCATGTCCTCACCCCTGCATTTCAAACTATCTTTTTATATAAATATAAGAAAATATTTAATAAATTTAATAAATATAGAAATTCTCTATATCTGGTTTGCTTAAAGTGGAAATAAAATATTATTAAAAAGTCAAATTTACAAATAAAAAAAATTATATATACAACTCTTACCAGAAGCCAATGTTTACAGTTCAAGTTAAAGCTTGAAATATGAATATTTTTCTTTATTTTTATATATTAATTAACCCAACAGATTTTGTTGCTTAAAAAATCATTAAATGGCATTATAAAGCCACGAGGAGCCAGGATATTTTTTTATATAACTCTGATTGTCTTTAGCTGAGGAAAGAAAATCATATGGATGGCTTTAGGCTGAGTAAATTATGAGAGAAGTTTTCTATTTGGACAAACTGTTCCTTTAAAATGTATTTATTTGGTGTGAGATGACACAATACAATTCACTAACTTTGAACAACACATTTAAAATCACCCTAAAAACTTTAAAAGTCACCCCTTGGAAACTGGAAAACTCAGAAAATTGTCATTCAGTCAGATCAAGTCTAAAGACTGATGTCAGCATTCAGTGATTTAATGTAGTAATAATTGTGTGTAAGGTGAGTTAGAGATACTCGCAAACAGACATGTTCTGTGTTTGTGACTTATGAAATATCTATCACTGTCAACCAAACTTGCATAACAGCCTGAGTTTTTTTCACTCCTGATGTGAAAACAAACTCTGCAGCACACCAAACCACTTCCAGCTGTCCTCGAAACCCACACAAACACGCAGCACAATTAGCATCTGATGCCAGCGGAGCAAGATGAGGTGATAAATTAGGCCTGAAGCGAGATTAAAACTGTAGTGGCTCTTATTGTATATGACCTTTTCTTCAATGAACCACAAAAGAAGATATTTTATAATATTTTAAATGTGGTTACCAACATCAATCAAAATAACTTCTTTTGTGTTCTGTAGAAGAAAGAAAGTCATACAAGTTTGGAATGACATGAGGTGAATAAATGATGGAAGAAATTTCATTTTTTGGTAAAGTATCTTTACAGGAAGCTCTAGTCTCCATCTGGACAGCCACGCCGTCTTAAAAAAGATAAATGAGGTTCAGGTTGAAATGAGCAGACAGAGAGAAGCTACTAAAGTCCAGTCATCTTACTCCTGAGGGATCATGGGATTTAAGGAAGAACACTTCGAATAAGCTAAGGCCACTGATAGCAGCTTAAATTTTTTTATAAATCTGGTCAAAGAGCAAACACGGTCGAAAAACATAGCGCATTTGCCAAATCCACCAACATTCTGGGTACATGCTGATTTAAATAGCAAATTTACAAGATGTCAAAAGCAACACCAAATAAGTAAAGTAAGTCTGTGGACTGTATGATTATTATAGTTGTACTGTTTTTGAATGTTGCTAAAACCCCAAAGTCTGCAATTAAATGGTTAAAAACAATTTTCTCAAAGTTTGTCAAGACTTAAGACCAAGTGAGCTATGCTGTCAATGTGAAACTGAGAACTCAATAAAGACTTCTGAGCTACAGTAACCTCTAAGCACACAGTTCTTTTGGACACACACACACACACACACACACACAGTCTTTGACTATTGTCAGAACTGGTGCAAAAGGTCCCAGCAGTCTCCAGTTTACAACAATCACGCTACAAAACTGTTCGCTTGTCAATCAATGAAAATGTACACAATGTACTGTGTTAGAGCTGTTCTGTCTTTCAATTCAATTATTTATTTGTGTTGACTGAAGTTCTCTGTGAGCATTTTGTTATGTGAAATCATTCTGGTGTGTGTGTGTGTTTTAAGCTGAAACAGATTGATGAACAGACAGCAGTATATTTCAACGTTGACAACATTCATGGCAGGGGTAACAAATGATGATCTTGTCTGTTCATGACTATGATGGAACACGCTTTGAAAGCAGAATAGAGAAACCACATTGCAGTGGTTTGCCTACACATGGGATCATTCAAGGTTTAAGCCAAGAGAGAAAAAACATTTCTTATGAGTGTACTTGGTTTGTGTTGCATATTTGTTCAAAGTTTCTTAACCTCTTGCTATTAACTTTTTCGGCTCTCTATAAATATTACCGTATAATCCCTGTAAAATTACATTTTAAGGTCAGTCTGTCAATCTTTCTGCAGATAACACCTTGATCTGGAGTTTGATTCCCAGCAAATGTATGTACTTATACTATACTTATATTATATTTACAAATGCAAGAAAGTCATTTTGGATAAAATACAACATTTATTGAATGTTATCATGGCTTTCTCAATGTCCCATGGGTTCATTAAAAAAGTATCTTGAGACTTCGTGTTCTAATGGTGCCATCAGCCAATCATTTGATTCCCGACTGATTGGTCATTTATGTCACTGCTGATTGGTTAAAAATGTGTCTTTGGAACTCATAGATCAAACACAACAACAGGCCAGATACAAGGGTGCTGTATGTGTAAACCTAACAGATGAATGGGAATGTTAATGTATAACTCTCTCCAGGTATTACTACACTCTAAAAAATAAAACATTGGTTCAACAAAAAAAACGTTTTCCACTAGATCCAATGGGGAGAATTACATTAATTCAAAGCAATATTTTGAGTTGATCCAACATAATGTTTTAAGTAAGGTGAAGGCGTTTTTGCCACAATAAAACACATTTCTAAGTAACATGAACTGTCAACATGTATTCAAGTTGATCCAACATAATGTTTTAAATAGCGAAGACAGAAAATCAGACAGTAATAGTCAAATGATTTAGAACCATTGATTACCGTCCATTCAAGGCACTAATTTAAACATGAAATGAACAAATATTCTTTCAATCAACTTTAAAAGAGAAGATTTACAGCTCTCTCTAATGCAGACATCAAGTTTAAATATTAGACCAACTAATTAGCTGCTATTGCAGACCTGGTGTGAAAACCGCAGTTAAGCTGCTATTGCCATGCCACAACAACACAAACCTTTCACAAATGTCGGCATTTTTACTTTAAGCTGCTCATGTTTGCTCCCTCGGCCGCATTTTGGTCACCATAAACTTTTTCACGCCATTTACTCCACAACCACAACACGCAATTTACAGCTTTTCACAAATGTCGGTATTCGGTTACAGTATCACCAACAGAATTTTGTAATTCAATGTAATTAAGCAAAAATGACTTACCATTCACCACATTAAGTGTCAAATGACTTAAAGCTGATGTCTGGCCTTGAACATGCCGCATTGGTATCAAACTGTGGGCGTTTAGGCGTCATAAGATTGTATTTTACATTAACAGAACTTAAAATTAAATTTTATTGATTAACTGAAAATGTTAAGCTATGACAAGTTTTTATAGTATATTGAATCAATATAGGCATAATTTGTGTGTCATCCAAGCTCAATTTAACAATTAAAGTAAAAGTCTAACAGCATTTCAGAACTTGATTTTTATGTCACAACAATATATATATTTAAGTAATGACTAAAGGTCCCCTGAATTAGTTTTTAGAGTGTAGACCTGGTGTGAATGCACTTATAATGTCTATTTTTTATCTTTTTTCACATTTTTATTCGTGGAAGGTAATAGTAAAACCTTGATGTGTGAAGAGATTGGTATCAGTATTACATTTTAAATGTAATATTTTTTTATAAATGTTACATTTATTTTTAATTCCATATACACAATTGCACATATGTTTTTTAACCTGATAACTGTCACTGCACATATTGGGTTTAAACATGAAAATGCACAATTGAAAATCTAAACAATTTTAAATTTGAGATATTGTAATTTATTAAATGTTTTTAAAATCTTTTTTTTTTTTTTTTTCAGTAATAACATTACTTTTATATTATTTTTTAATTTACTTTTTAAATTATTCATGTTTATTGTTGTTAAAATTGTTAATAAAATATTAAAGTCAACAATGAAATAACCAATACCAAGTGTTCCACCTGTAGAATGATGACAGTTAACAGGTAAACAAACTAATTATGTCATAGTTATGGTAAATGTTGCTAATATCATGCGATAGAACACACAGTGAATGATGGAGACACATTTTTATTTTATATCCGTAATGTATCTACCAACTCTGTTCCTCTGTAGGAAAGCTGATATCTGTCTCTGTGCACATAATGTGCAATAATAAAGACATCCAACAGCGAGCGAAGAGTTCAATACAGAGTCAGGATAGACTGCAGCCAGTCAGGAAGTTTATGGTGAATTGGAGAGTTGTGCCATTGTGTCAAAGAAGCTTCTCTTTTTGTGCGTTTCCAGAACCCCACCCGACCGCCCTCTTAAAAGGGCAGAATCTGATAATCAATGAAAGAGAAAGAAAAAAGGAAAGACAAGGCTGAGAGAAAATGAATACATTTAATGTGTTTTTTTTCATGGGGGGTTGGACAGGCCTCTTTATCATGACTCGCATCCCACCTCTCACCTCACTTATTGAGCGCTTTAGAGAAACTTCATGACCTTTGACCTTTAGGACAATAGGGACCGGGATGTTTCCCAGTGTGCGCAAACCTGGCCAACAACAGGAACACGAGGGTGCTCATGGGAAAGCAACTGTTTACTGGGGAACAGGATGAGAGGAGCTCTCTCCTGCACACACTTACACACACACACACACAATCTAATAATCACATTCTTACAGTATATTAAAATATACTATTACTAATAAAACACACAAACGTGTAAGTTGCAATTTGTTTGCAAAAACAGAATCATAACTTGTACTTATAAACAGAAACAAACATGTACTTGAAATTGTCTTGTCATCAAAATTGTGATGCAAATGCAGATTAGCATTAAGCAGTTCAATACTTTCTATGCATTATATACTACATTATTTACGCATCTTATTTAAGCTTGTATGACTTTCTTTTATCTGCAGAACACAAAAGAAAAAACCTTTTGAAGAATGTTGATAACGAAACAACACTGGCCCCCATTGACTTCCATTACATGGACACGAAACCACTGATATTTCTCAAAATATCTTCTTTTGTGTCACACACGGGAAAGGGTTATATACTTGTACAGGTTTTGAACGACATGACAATGAATAAATGTTAACAAAATCATTTATTTTTAGGTGAACTATCCCTTTAAATCTCACACTGGCCAAATGACAGCCCTTATAAATGTATTATTTATTTAGTATTTAAATTAGCATATGGCTACCCAAGACTCAACAGGGCTATATGACATACATTGAGCTACCTTTTTCATACAAGTTGTTGCCACCTATGTTACACAGTTTAAAATAATTGTGAAATGCTGTTCATGAACCTGTTTTATTCTCATAATGTGACATATAGTACCGTGAATTGACTGGTAAAAGTGGGTGTTACACACCAGAATAGAGTCAAGTGGTTGAGAGGATGAAAGTAGGAAGTATCTGTCACATAATTCTTGAAGAGAAGGTTGTTACTTGATTATTTCTACCCAAAATAACAGATATTTTTGACTCGGAATACCACCAATGCCATCTGAACACTTCCTGAGCATTAGGAAATGTTTCATTTTGTGTTGAATTTGACCATGTTTTCAGCATTAATCTTGGCTTATAAATTAGCTGCTTTTTCATCCTTTTTCTGATTTGATTGATTTGATGAGAAAAATCTCTCTCGCTCTCTCTCTTCCTCTTTTGTGGACTATATCTAATAAAGCACAGTCTCTCTCTTCATCCATTCTGGATTTCAAGGGCACAGTCAAAAGGGTAGTCATGTCTTTTATCCACACATAAAGCTTGTTTTTGTACAGAGCCCTTCTTCCTCCTGATGAAAGGAACAGTAGCAGAACCCTTTCAGAATACAGAGTACCACATAAATGCTGTCTTTGACTAAAGTACAGTTTTCAGGGCACATATACACGTTTCTTCAGAGCATGAGACCAGTCAGAGCTCATTACATTAGAGAGTTGTTTCATTAAACGTGTGTGACTTCACATTTCCGGCGAGCGTAACAACACATTGTGGGTCATGAACGATCATTCCTTGTAATTGTAAGGAATGAGTATTAAAAGTCATGTCGTAAAATACAATGACAATAAATTCTATTATGTTTCCTGTTTCATCTTGTATGTTTGTGTGTTTTTAAATGTCCATTGCCCACAGTTGTGTATAAAGGAGGATATCCCTCTTTTGTTTCTTAAGGAAGCTCGTGGACTGTAAGAGCTCTCTGGATGACCTGTCACTCAAACAGCTGAAAGGCAGAAATGTTAAACGTAATATTTGCGGGTTTAGTGAAAATAACCTAGAATAAGGAATGGCATTAAGAAGTCTGCTACTTGAATCTGTGTTTTGACAGTATGTTTTAATGAACCGGTTCAATGTTCATCACTTACTTTACAGTTTCGTTTTATTCAAATCAGTAAAGAGAACCAGCTCAAAGGAATGGTCAGACAGCAGTTACAAATGTTGGTGACCTTGGTAAAAAAAATATTTCTACTGTATATGTACAGTCCTGGTCAAAAGTGATGTATTTCCTTTTAATTAAAATATTTTATGAAAGATGTATTTTAACGTTGTATTCATGTTGCATAGCTGTGTTTGGGACGTAACGCAAAACTCAGTATGGAAAGAATTTACACATGTGCAAAGCTTATTGAGCCAAAATATTACTAAACAAGAGGATCAACAAATACTGATAATAGATAAAACTATCATTTTTAATTATAATTAAATTAATACTTTTTTATATATTTATATATTTGTCCTTTGGTTGAATAAGGCTACAAAAACACATTTCTGACTGACTGTAAAATCGAAAACGATCACATTAATAACCATAACAGTTGCTATAGTGATTTTTTGGGCAATTATAGATAGTACATTTTCACAAAGGAGTATGAGAAACCAGTTTAAACCAATTTTCCAACAAACGAAGAGCTAAGTAAACAATCCCACACCCTTCCTAATTCTGTCTGGTGTAAAACAGTAATTCACCCTGTTTTGTGCTCGTCATTATAGATTTTAAGAAAAGCTGTAATGAAGCTCATGTTGGAGGGTGGCTGTATTTCCTCATTCACGTGTTCATACCTGCTAACACTGTGAGTCACATAGTTCATGTCTCATTGAGTGCATGAGGGAGTGAACAAATTAATGAGCGATTGGATGAGCGATAATGTGTGTAAGAAAAGATTCAGACTGCTATTATTATAATCTCTTTTTGATGACGTCAATGATTATGTAATGCTGTATGAGAAAGGTGTTTTCTGTGGGGTGTTAAAAGTTTTCCCTATAGCACTGTTTGGACCCCTACAGCTTTACAGATGCCGCTGGTGACTCGTTTATTTTGTTAACAAGGCAAAATCCTCTTTAAACTCGCAACTTGTAACTTTGTCTCCCTGAGACACAGAAACGAGACATTGGGTCAGTAGTTGATGTTGTGGGAAAAACTCTATCTCGGATTAATCCTGAAACCAATAAATGCCACCTGAGGTCTAATAAATAATCAGAGAAAACCCAGTTAACAAGGAATAATCCCGGAACTTTGCTAACATACTCTAAAAGTTCTAAAATGTTCTTACAGGAACATTAAAAGAGCGTATTACAAACATTTTAATGCACAGTGATCTGGAATACTTGATTCTAAATGGCTAGTCACAAATTTCAAAGTACATTATTCCCTGATAACAACAGTTCAAAATTATTAACACAAGCTCATCCGGGTACTGCGAGTCAATTTAACCTTGAAAATAATCTACTAATAATGACCCTGTGAGAGTTTATTCCACAATAACAATCTTATCCCTTAGATATGTCTTGTTAAAAGGGTGTATTATTAACGTTATATGTCTTGTAGAACATTCTAACAATGTTACAAAAACGTTGGGATAACGTTTTTCTTTCATTGTAAGGGAAACATTTTAAAACATTCAGAAATGTTTTTATAATTTTTCATAACAAAAAAATCTTAAAATATATTTTTATTAATGACCAGCCAGCAGCATATAGCATACAGTTACTAAATACGCCTTAACCGTAATTATATATGAGAAGCTGAATGCGAAAATGTAAACGTGTGTATAATTTTTAAGATCTTCTACATCGAGGTTTATGTTAAAGCAAAGCTTAATTCTTGTCTGCATATTCAGTGCTGTGATTCAGAAATTCCAGCTGTAAAAGGTTTCCCATCAGAAGACCACAGCAATCTCTCTTTAACAACCTCAGACGCTTTAATAAGCATTATTGATAGCCAATCATCAGTGACAATACATCTTTCATTAAGCACAAAGAAACTGCTTCACTGTACATTGAATCACATGTGCGTCGGAAACTATGATGCATAATCAAGTAGTGCGCAATTATCATTAGCAGTCCCTAAGTCACATATTAAACACAAGGGTCTAATTCTTGGCCAACCTTCTCCACTATAACGCTCACATTCATGAAACACCAGCCTACGTCGGCTTTCTATAAATCACGTAACTTGTGCTAATTGTGTAAAATGAAGGAAATGAGGAGTTATTAAGTGACGACCCCCCATCGCTAATTGAGCTCTCTCTGTAAGCCATGAATCACTCAGGACAATTAAGTGCTGGGTAGAATTGCTTCTGCTGGTTGTTAAAGTTAAACAATGTCGCTTAAGTGAGCAGGTTGCCCCGGGCTGAGCGTTTTTAATTGGCTTGACTTATCTGCGTGCTGTGAAGAGGCTGCTGGAGTTAATTCTGAAGTGTATAGGCGTACTGGACTACAATTCCCAGCATGCCTTGGGGCACCAACTCTTTCTTTGAAAATACAGTGTGGCAGTAATTTAATCCACGTATTTGTTAACATTTACTATCTGAAACTCTAGCAGGTTGTTTATGGGACAAAGAAATGGTTATTTTGATTTCTTTAGGTTATTTTCTCACATATGCCATTATAAAGAGATCTTACACATCAGCAGATCATACACTCTTCTTATACCATGACAAGAAGAGATTAACAAGAAAAAGTGTTTAACATTTGTTACTTGTTGCGTGTTACTTGTTTATATAACAGTCACTGCCACAATGACAATGAGTGTTGCCAAAACACAGCTGAAGTGTTTTTTACTATTTGTTACCAAATGTTTCTACCAGGGCATTGCAAAGTATGACTTAATTTTAATAGTAATTAATACTCATTTTAAAGTTATGATACTGATCAACAGTAATAGTCTTATTATATAAACCATATTAACAGTATTATACAACAAACTATAATAACAATATGAATAATACATGCCATTAATAATAACATAAACAAAACACTTTATTTTGAAAATGACAACAGTGGGAGATATGCTTGACATCACATTTCTGAATTGCTCATATTTTTTAATTATACATTACCTGTGTCTTTGTTATTCATCTCGCTCACTTGAAAAAAAGAGTCACGTTATAGTCAAGCTACACCAGTCAACATGTGATTTATCTGTTTGTATCACTAAATACTTTCCACACAAAGAGTTTCTCAGTTTCCATATCAGTTGATCCCACGTAAGTCCAGATGCACCTGTTTTCTCACTGTCAAAGCACTTGACTTCTAGTATAAAGCTTTAGGATAATGCACACTGACGTTAACCAAATGGCCTATGAGGAAGAACAAACGTCAAAATCATTTAGATGTTCAGATTAGGTTTATATTTCCTGCTCATTTTAAACCGCATCGCTACAGAGATTTTCACTGACACTGATGCTTCTACTGATTATGCAACTAATGTATGATTATATATGACTCACAATATTAAAAATACAAGAGATTGCTGATGGTTTAAAGAAATAGTTCAAATAAATGAACGCTATGTTATATTAACAGTAATCATCTTTAAAAGTAGTCATCCTTTTCTAGAATTTGTAAAATCATACTCTTGCCATTTTATCATCCAGCTTCTTGAGCTTTTTAAGCTTTTTAAAGAGCACTAAATGAATTTCTATCTATGCTGGACTCTTATTGGGTGTTTTATATTCATTGTTTTGGTTCAAGTAATCCATTTCAAATATTTTTTTAAATAAATCTTAAAGAAATTAACATGCTGGTTATATGTTTGTCTACAAACTTAATTTTAACATTGAAATATACACCTTCAGACTGTAAGATTTTTAATATCATGATAAAGATTTTGACTGGTACTGTACATTTGTGAACAACATCAATACCGAATAAACGAAACAAAGGTCTAGACATTTACACAAGTTCCAAAACACAATTAAATCACATATAAAAGAGGTATCTAGCACAGGCATGACTGCGGTTTACAGACGGCCTCCTCTTCATGAACTAGCCAGCAGACAGTCTGACATTGTGCCGTGGGTTGCTGAGAACCATAAACATGAGAACGGCTCTCGCTCTTATGAGCTCATAATCAAATCAGTCTCATTGATAAGAGCTGTGGACAAAACTCTCAGTGTGGATGCAGAACAAAGACGCTGTAGCTGCTCTTTACTGCTGTCATGACAATAGGCCCAATTTAATCAAACCACCATTAGAATAAATGCATGGCATGCCAAACAAAATATGATTTTCCCACACTTTTTCCAGCTTACGTGAAGTCTCGTATATATAAATGTAATCAGATTTAATGCAATGGGCTTTTAAAGAGATGATTGGAAAGATTGCAGAAAGGCACAAATATAAATGGACAGTTGTCACCACTAACTAGATCATTCAGACTCAATTTAAACCTATTTAGATTATTGTGAACATGCGTGCTGTGTTTAAAGTAATGTGAAATTAAGAGCAATTTTACATTGAGTGTTTTCAGCTCGATGAATGCTTTACTTTTTTGTTACTTATTTACACCAAAGTTACTTTAAGGAAGTTAGGAACTCGCCGGCCATGTTTGCAATGTCTCCGGGCAGCTATAAGACCACAGTCCTGTCTGCTAGAATGGGAGAAAGACTGATATATCTAAAATCGCTGGCTAAAATTGAAATTTAATAACATATTTGTGACCAGCAATTTAACCTGACATCAACTCTGCCATAATATGTTTCTTCAGATCAAACTGCTTTAAAAAACCTTTTTCAAGGTCGCTTCAGCTACTGCATATGAGCACAGTATAAGGTACGTTTCAAAAAAGGAAAAATCTATCTCTTAAGGGCACTTCGGAGTCACCAAAGTGTTTAAATAGGACTTTCACAACTACTTCTCCATTTTATTTAATGCGGCTCAGATGTTTCCAGTAACACCTACATGCGGAGATGCTTTCATCATGGCAGATTATTTCTATTTTGTAGAGTGTTCACTTGATTAAAACAATAAATCAAGTTCCTGGCTTTAATGTGACAGATCTCAAAATAGCTAAAATTGTCTTTTTCTTTTACTAATTTACACTTGAGTCCTTATTAATAAATCAAATGTATCCTTAGCAGGATTTAGGGATGGTGGTAAAGTAACTTCTATGAAATGGTGAAATGCTATTGTTCACCAGCCATTGCTTTCTCAAATTAGTTTAGTGCTAAATTAAAGCTTTGATTTTTTTACTTTTGAAGATGATGTACCTTTCTGTGCTTATGTAACTGTCCCCGTTCAAAAACAACACTGTTATTTGTGCAAGCACCTCATTACAGGCTATAGTTAAGTTTTTAGCGCCCGTAGTTAAGTTAAGCGGCCTGTAGCTGTTTTAAAAAATGACAGTGTGGGGTCGTGATGTCATTAAATGACGTTTGACTGTTGCCACCAATCAAAATGTAGATTCGTTTATGTGTAATGTGTGAAGTTTGTAGACGATCCCTTACCCACAATGTGAACATACCCTGAGATTTGGAAATGCTTTGAAAAGATTATTAGGCAATAACAACTTTTAGCCTCACACTACATTTTCATATGATTTTAGAAGACTTTAAATATACAATTCATTTATGCGTTTTTAATCAGTTTGAATACGGTGCCGGTTTAGTTGTGTGAAAAAAAGCACAACGATGACATTCCCCAAATTCTGTATTCCATAGAAGAAGAATAAATATGTTTGAAACAACACAATAACACAACACATATTCTCTCACCTAATAAGCGAACAGTCTCATTACAGTCTCTACACACACAACAACAGTGTCATAATGTAAAGTTTAAGATCTTTGGATGTTATAAAAGGGGCTTTCTCGTTCAGATATGGCCACTGGGCTAAGATCACCCACAGGCCTTTCTGCTCACATTACAGTGCCACTTTCAATTGTGTCGAGTGTGAGAGAGGTCAGGCCTCTCCTATAACACACAAACACACACTCGTACAGCACCCCAGGACCCGGGGGCATCCATCATTACTAGGGTGGTGAAAGCAGACACTTTAAAATACTGCAACGTGTTTGGTCTACGGTAACCTAACACTGAGAGAGAAAGTGTGAGACTCTCTAATATTATGAGCATTTACACACATACACTGACACACATCTACTGCTCCGGCCCATGCCTGAAGTGTTGCTGCCGTAAGAAACATTTCCCTGTTCAACACAGGCCTGGCGAGTTCTTTAGCCTCTTTATCTGTTTTGATTACATAATGGCTGTCTTATCAACACTCTGCTTTTTGGCACTCTACGTTTGCCCGAAGCGAAACAGAGGATATCGCTTTTAACAGGACACTCTATTGTTCTTGATAATGAGTTCAAAGTTCATGTTTGTTACAGAAAACCTTCAAAATCACCGTATTATTAGATTTTCAAGCCTTTAGTGCACATTGAACGAAAGACCTTATATCAAATGCGCGATATCAAAATGCATGACATACAGTTCTTGCACAATATCATACTGTGCACAATATATGCACAAACAATACACAATTAGTGTAAGTTTCTTTTAAAATGAAAAAGATACAAAATGCTAAATAAACAGTCTGGTCCAAAAGTATCAGGCCGCCAGTGTGAATAATGCTGATATGCGTCATTTTAATTTACTACACATACAAATTATAATTTCCAATACTAATTTGTGATGCTGCCTGTAAAAACCAAGCTAAAAGTCATTTTTTGTGATTTACTGTTTTCTACATAAAATCATCCTACATAATGTTAAGAACATTCTGTGAAATATATAACCTTGATATCTTTAATATTGACTGTGTAACGATATGTCAAAGATTGAAATCACAGTGATGTTAATAGGTGACATAAAACTTTGAAGCTCATTATCTCAGAATTTTTATACTTTACCCTGCATGGTTTTCACAGGGTCACATTTTATTGTAAGCAGATCAACTGGAATGATAATGTGTGTATATATGTGTATATGTATATGTATATGTATATGAATATGTATATGTATATGTATATGTATATGTATATGAATATATATGTATATGTATATGTATATGTATATGTATATGAATGTGTATGTGTATGTGTATGTGTATGTGTATGTGTATGTGTATATGTATATGTATATGTATATGTATATGAATATGTATATGTATATGTATATGTATATGAATGTGTATGTGTATGTGTATGTGTATGTGTATGTGTATATGTATATGAATGTGTATGTGTATGTGAATGTGTATGTGTATGTGTATGTGTATGTGTATGTGTATGTGTATGTGTATGTGTATGTGTATGTGTATGTGTATATGTATATGTATATGTATATGTATATGTATATGTTTCTTTTTCATTTTACATCAGTGTTTCCTTTTATATATTTATATATTATACAAATATAACCTTGATGTCTTTAATACTAACTGAGTAGGTACATGATTAAAACCATAGTGAAAATAAGGATGCTTCTAATTACATTATGAGACTTTGACCTGGTTTTCACAGAAGGTTTTCACATATATGCAAATAATACAGTACATGCAGGGTGGCCATGAAGACTTTTCATTGCACATTTTAGTATCTGGGCAGAGTTTGAGACATTGTTGAAATCTCTAGAGACATGTATTTATGTCTTTATGACATTGCAGGGAGACATTACCAAGAATCTTCTTTCCTGTTGAGGTGACAATATTGATCCTCACCGGCCTTCAAACGTCGGGTGCAAACCCCTGCCCCATGCAGGCCCGGCCTATCCCCGGCTCTTCTTTGCCATCCCGCATCTGACTCGTCCAGGACAGTGGACTTATTCAAAGAGCAGGGATGAGCCCTGACAATAGCATATTATCAGCAGGAATCTCTAGGTCTGCAAAAGGAAAATACTCCGTCTCAGTGTCACATTGAAGAGAGGATCCCTTAACCTGACACTGAGGCGAGCCATTTAAGAGCACTGAATAGTGGCATCTATTCATGAAGGCCTGTGAAGAGAATGGCCACTCTTCTGTCCTCGCCTTGTTTAAAACACAGAGAGAGAAACTCATGAGGGATGGAGAGACAAGGCAGCGCAGAAACTCGAGCAGCCAGCTGACTCGCACATGAATAGAGACAGCACAATCACCCTCACAATCCCTCGGTTTATCTGCGTGCTGCTCCGCTAGGCTAAACAGATAATGAAATGAAGCATCTCTAGACTCACTAACTAATGGAAGACGACCTATTATGCGGCCTGGGCGAGAGATGACACACACATCTGTGTGCTGTTGATCATTCAGATATGCACTTATGTAATTCGCAAATGATCGAATCAAATCGAATTGTCTGCAGAATCATATGAGCGCTGGTTGATGCTGATGGAATTTGCAACTACCTTTTATTGAACCGGGCCTGTCATGCTTATGAGTAACAGCGTAAACAGATGGACGTCTAATATTTAATAAGTGCAAAGAATTTTCAGCTGACATGATAATTAATTTATGTGGAAACACACAATCTGTATTCACAGAGAAGCTTTTGTTGAGATAAGACATGAAGACATTTAAAAGGCAAAGCATCTGATTTAGCTGGTGTAAATTGTTAGGCACAACACACAGTAAATGTATAGCATATTTATATTTAACAAAACTTTTTGACCTCTTTACGAATGCTTATTTTTGTATGTCAACTTCTGTAGACACATACATGTCTTTTGAGGTATTGCCTACAAAAGTGTTGAACATTAAGATATTAAGATGTTTGGCTTATAGCAGTGTAAATTGTGGACACACACAAAAATAAAACAAATAAAATTATGAAAAGAGCAAATGGATGAAATAGAAAAGATAACACACAAGACTAACAGATTTAATATGATTTGTTATAAAATTGCTGATTTTTTAACACATAAATCCTCGCCCAGAAAAACAGCCTGCTAGCAATCTATCATTTATAAAAAAAACTATAATAGGTCAAATCTACCTTCTTATCCAGTAGTGACCCTTTGATTTCTGTAGTGATGATATTAGACATGATACTGTGTACATTTGTTTTATTTTGTTTGCAATTTTGACCCAAACCCTGATGCAATATAATAAAATACATAACATATCACTTAAACATTATATTTTTAGGCAAATTGATTAAAAGCCATTATTAGTAGGCTATTATTCACGAAAATTTAATAGGTGATCTCTATAAGTGCTCTAATTTATAACAAAAAATAAATGTCATAATAAAATAAAACAGGAAATAAAATAAGATGATGATATCCATCCAGTTTGATCCAACTGTGTATCATTTCAATTTTGAAGACGTGATCTTTTCTTTCAAGATCGCTGCTCACTGATTTTAAGGGCAAAATAGAGTCACTTTACAGAGGAGAAATTGTGAATGATTAGCATAATAATAAAATGTGTTATTAGTTATTAGTTTCAGTTATTTTGAATAAACATGAGTTAATATGAAGCACTTTACAACACAAATCTGAAACTAGATTCATCAAGGCATGAAGAATATTCGTGCACGGCGCAAGTAAATATACATTCATTGACTATTGAGCAATTTAAACATTTCTTTGAAAATCTCTTTAGAGCTGATTATATTGAATATATTATTCCAACTTCCTGAAGCTTTGTTAACTAAATGAATTTGTTACAGAAATATAATAAAAATATAAATATAATATTGTTTTCCTCTTCGGGCTCAAGATGTTTGCACACAGTTCTTTTTGCCGTGAGTTAAATAGTCAAACAGCGCCATCTTGTGGAAAGAGATCTTAATAACTGACCACCATTTCTATCATATTATATCTTTATTGTTATTATATTGTCGTATTTTTCCTAACGTTATTATCATGTTAAGGACAATATGTATGTAAATAGACATAAACTCAAGCTGTTCTAAAACACAGTGAATGTGATTATGGAGGGCCAAATTACTTAAAATAAAATAAGAAATAATTAAATGTAATGTGTGTTATACTTATTTACTTTTGTTTCTGGTTAATGTAATAATATCATTTTAATTAGCTATTAATTACTCCTTAAATAGTAAAGTTATTTTTCTCAAAATAATTTTACATCAAATATATGTAGAAACCAAAAAACGTCAATATTTAGTTTAAAACTATTTTATTAAAAATACAGTTATTTTCTGCATACCTTTATTGTAAACAAATATAGCATGTGTCAACGCATTTTATTTTATTTTACTTCATGAACTATTGTGAATATACATTATGCATTTGAATTAATAGTATCCAAGGGTGAATTTATACACTTATACTACATATACTACTTTGTGTTTTTTTTTTACTAAATTATTTTCATTTGCAATTATTTCCAACTACAGTGCTGATAAAATTCCAGCCAGATTGTTATCTTTTCGTAAACAAAAAGAGGCTCCTGTTTTTATTTACAAGCACAATTCTTTCCACATAAGTCCATTGGTATAATGAAATAAATTTATTTTGTGTATATACAAAATTGTTATCGGACTACAGTTATTCAGCAAGCAAGGATGCTGTTTTATCAGGGATTATCATGTTTATATTAGGATTACTGTTTCTAAACACAATTGTACACAAAATAAAACGGTATAGGACTACACTTCCCAACAGCACACGCGATGTTACCGCGGAACGTTGCAGTTCTCGCGATACTAGTGTATTGATGTCCAGTACAGCACTAGAAAGTGTCAGTGAGGTTAGAGAGGGTAAGAATTTCTCAAATCGGACACTGCCGTTTAATCGGCCGTGTGAATGTCAAAATCTAAGCTTTGGTATTTGTGTTATTACAAGCGGGACGTGTGACACATTGTGAGAAAGACAACAGCAGCGATCTCATCCAGACTGTACAGGCCAACAGTATCTGAGCTACATCAAACATTGTGTTTGTAAAGCGAGCAAATGGCGTTGAAAAGAATCCAGAAGGTGAGTGTGTGTTCATTGTGTCTATCAGTGTCCTCGTCATCGTTTCCTGAGGTCTTTATTAATGTAAAGCAGTCGCACTTTTCTTATTTTGTACCCACCTGGTTAGACAAAGACAAATGGTGGTTACGTTCACTCGACAGACGCATATTCTCTGTCTTATATTTTCACTGCTTGTTTGTTTATAACCCCTTCCGTTACTTACATTAGACCGATCGCAGGCGTTTGCTTTGCGCAATCTGCGAATGACAACTTATATTGTCGTTGTGCGATGTTGTCATATAAGGATCTGTAGTCATGGTAACACGCAATCACGGGTTTGACAGGTGCTGCTATGAATCATTTGTGGTGTTTGTGTGTGAATGAGCAGGTGCTTTAAAGATTGTTAAAATGTATGTTTTTAGTTGTCGGTTATCATCGGGAATGAGAGAAGCGCTGCTGTTGCGCATGCGTGATGGACGACAACTGCTTCGAGTTGCCAAACGCTGAACCCCAATGTCATGTGTCCATATATGGCTCTGCAAATAGGGCACTAGGACAGTGGAGGGTATTTTTAACACATTCGCCACCCTGCGTGTATAACAGGCGACTCTAATCACACTAAAACTGGTTATTGCTTTAAGTAATTTCTGTGTTTTATATGGTGTTTATTATATAGAGATGTAACTTTATGTTGTCGCACAACATATCGCGATAGTACAAATTGCCTACGGTACAGTTTTTTTGTTTTAAGTTTTTATTGGTTGAGTTACCAACACGTGACCTTCGTCAACATAATGTTTTAATTTAATTTAAAACTTAATTTAACATTTTTATTTAATTTGTTCTTTAATTTTGTGCTTTTGGTGTTTCAAAACTCTCTCTCTCTCTCTCTCTCGCTCTCTCTCTCTCGCCCTCTCTCTCTCTCTCTCTTTCCTGGGGTTTAACGTTTTTTTTAATTTCTTAATTTTATTTTTATGTTAAAATTCAGTTTTATTTTTCAGTGACTTTCTGTACTGAAAGCTCCTGACTCCAGGACAAATTCCTTTTATTGGCCATAAAGCTCTTTCTAATTCTGACAGACCTGTTTAGTTTTTATTCATTTACATAGGGAAGGTTCACTTAAACCTTATAAAAAAAGATAGTCCAGTCCTTGATTCTGATTGGTTAATAACTGTGTTTTATTCACAGTAAAGCACATCTATGAGCGCTTAACCCAACGATTGTGTGCATCACTGCACAGCACCCTTAGCAACATAAACATATATCACAGTTGGACTATTTGTTTCCCGTCAGAAGGGAAGCTTTCAGTAATTTGACTTCATTAAAGTTGCTTTCTATGTATTTTTAGGCTTTAATATTTGTATTTTGTGGTAACGATTTTACAAAACCAATAAGGTACTTGAGGCTAGTGCATAAGTGAGTAAGTCACGGCTGAAGGGGGTTACTTCGCCTTAAACTTCAAGTACCTTTGTTGTCAATAATTTTATATTAGTCGTAATTTATTTATTTTTTGTGGAGCATTACATACATGGTAACTGTGTTGTATGGTGTAAAGATTCTTGTAGTAGGCATAGTTGTATAACAACATAATTAAGTTTGGAATTAACTATTTCTTTAAGGGCAGCAAATTATGGCATATGCAATACCATATGGCATTACTGTGGCATTAACAAAGATGTTATGAAAAAGTAATACAGTAATACATAAAATTTTACTTAGCCTGTGGTGTTTCAGCTGTACCAGAGTTCATCTAAAAATAATTTGCATTTGCTATATCTTAATTTCACTTTAAAGTGGTTTTATTTTCATGTAATATAAACTGTTTTGAAACAAATCTGATCCCACATTGTACATTGATTCAGCATTGCTTGGCTACTACAAACCGCCTGCAAATAAAATAAACAATTTTGGACCCCTATTTGCTTTAGAACTGCCTTAATTTTATGTGGCATATGTTTAATTATAAAAACATCAGATATTTTTGTACATATCACAACCTAATGCACTTGCTACATTTGTAGACATCACACCTTGATATACAAGTCTGAGGACAGAGTGAACTTTAGTAATAAGGTGTATGCTAATGAAAGTAACCCTTAGAAGACATGTAGACTGTGGTCATCAAGGGATAGATGGTTGTAATATTACTGTTGCTGTCTGTCAGCTTGAACCAGTCTAGACGTTGTCCTCTATCATCTGCCTTTAAACCGCATTTTTGCCTAGAGAAATGCCACTTACTAGATGTTTGGAACATTTTGGATTTAAAGGTTTGAAATTGAAATTGTTTTATCATTTACTTACCATCATGTCATTTCAAACCTGTATGACTTTCTTTCTTCTACAGAACACAAGAGAAGATATTTTGGAGGAACATTGGTAACCAAACAACATTAACCCCAATTGACTTCCATTGTAGATATACATAGACATTTCTCAAAATATCTTCTTTTGTGTCCCACAGAAGAAAGAGTCATATACAGCTTATTTGAATAACATAAGCGTGAATAAATTATGGTAGACTTTTACCCCATTCTTTGTGGCGGTGCTTGATATATATATATAATATCTCAGTAAATAGTACCATGCTATCTTTTCTCACAACTCTCTCAGAAAGTGCTAGACATGAGACCTAAACTTATTTTTAAATCTGTTGTACGAATGAAAATGAATCTGTTTACATGCCCAAATAAAGGAAGTGTTTTATCATGTTTGGTAGTTGTATATAGGACAGGTTGAGGTATGAATTATTAGGGTCACTTATTGTGTGTTGTGTTATGTTTGCTGGAATATATTGAAAGTTCTTTTGGTTAACAGCTGACAGCTCTGTATCTATCTTTAGAGAGCTCTTTCAGGCACTGTGAGTCAGACAGCAACTTCTAGTAATACACAGAACCCCTCATGAGGTGAATAATAGTGGTAACATGGTCATGGGACCGAGATAATTCAGGTTAATGATTCAAACATGCACCTGATTTCAATACTACAAGTTTTTTACGAAAAGTGTTTTTAAGTTTTTGCATAAACAAACTAAGTAATCATTAGACTACAATATAAACATGCATTATAGATATTTTAACAAAATACAACAAAATACTGATACATGTTATTTTATGTGTTTAGGTGTTTGTTACTGTGTTTATTTAGTGGTATTTGTTGTCCTTTCATTTTGGCGTATTTACATAATAAATAAATAATGTTAACTCAATGCTCTGAGTGTTGTATAGTTACACCATGTGTTTATACAACAGTGTTTCATTTTGTAAAGTAATCTCTGATGATTGTCATAACATTGGTTATACTGGCAGAGATCCTGAAATCAACTCCAACTTAATATGGGAACAAACCTCACAGCCAAAGCTTTATGAGTGTGTGTTGGCAAACACCGTCCACTACCATGAGCCAAATTCTGTTTTTAGAAAACATTCTGAATAAATAAACGACCTAGGTACAAGTGTGCTATAAATGTGAACTTTATAGGTAACGCATGTCTTTTACCTTTCCAGGGTGGCCTTTTATTTGCCCCATGCCGTCCATCTTGGAAAAAATAAGTGGTTTAGAGACATTAAACAATGTTTTTGCGCAATAAAATAATTTAGTATATCTGAGCTTAAACCAAGGCTTTTTGCTGCTGTACTTAAAGAATTATGTAAAATGTAAAACTAATGCATGTGAAAGGAGCAGCAGTGCTGCTAAATACTAAATTGGGTGTTATAGGTGATATAAAATGAACAATGTTCATATGTTAATTATCTTACTAAGACATCATATGACTTTAATATGTCTCTCTGACCTTTTTCTCAGGAACTGACAGACTTACAGAGAGATCCACCAGCCCAGTGTTCAGCAGGACCAGTAGGAGAAGACTGTAAGTACAGTAATAGAAGAAAGTTTTATTTGAATTTGTCAGATCTGTCATTAAATGAATAGCTCGCCCTCATGCTGTTCCTTAACCTTAAGTTTTTTTTTTTGGAACACAAATTTATTGACTATCCTGATATTTTAACTCTTTTCACCGTAAGGTCATGGAAGCCATAAAATGTGTATTGCTGGTAAAAGAAATGAGATAAATATAATTATTGAATCATTTGCTGCAAAAGAATATACATTTTGTCAGAAATGCATAATGTGCAAGATATGTCAATACACAAACCAGAATTTGATTATAATAATCACAATCTTACTCTGCTTTATTGCTGTTGGTCTTTTGGTTTTATATAATCAAATATGTTTTTCAGTGTTTCACTGGCAGGCAACAATAATGGGGCCGGTAAGTAGCTGATTTCTCTCTCTGATTCTTGATTTTTTTATTTTAGATAATAATTTTCACCCTCCTTCTGACTTTTAGAATTGAATGGGCTGTGCCTTTAAAATGTCCCTGTACAAAGCCACTCTGTTTTGATTGGCTAATGCTTATAATACATTAGAGCACTACTTGGTCTATGAAAATATATAAACTATTGTCTATTGTATATATAGTATCTATTTGTATATATAGTATAACTAGTATCTATTGTATATTGTCTATTGACCATTGCAATTCTGTAAAATACTATAGAACAATAACAAAATACTTTTGATTTCTTTTAGAATGACAGTCCGTATCAAGGAGGGGTTTTCTTTCTTACAATTCATTTCCCAACAGACTACCCCTTCAAACCACCAAAGGTCAGTTGCTTTGTGACATTTAGAAAACCATTAGTCAAATATAGACTTGTTTGTGGTGTTTCTTGCTGTAGTAAACTGTAATCTGTGTTGATCCTCAGGTTGCATTCACAACAAAAATCTACCACCCCAATATTAACAGTAATGGTAGCATTTGCCTGGACATCCTACGATCTCAGTGGTCACCTGCACTAACTGTATCCAAAGGTAAGTTTACAGTTGTTATTTCACACAGCATATCAGTGCATGAAAACACAAGTGCTTCAATGTACAAATAAATGAAAAGAGTGGATATTATGTTAATTCAGCCTTGCTCAGTTTGGTGACATGGTAACTACTGAAACACTAACAGTTAATCTAATGTGCAGGTTTCAGGCAGGAAGCACAACTCACTAATGATATATTGCATTGGACTGAATTTGGCTTTGCTCTGTTTTGCTGTGCTCAGTTTACGGTCATTATTACGAGCTTACAATCTTGAAGCACATAATAAAGGTGGATGTTATATGCAAACTGATTCAAATGAATTTTACAACCTGGAAAGCTTTTGGTGCCAAAAAAGAAGCAATCTGCATGCTTTTAATTGTAAATGAGTGTATTTCTTAGTAGCAGGCACATTCTCTGGTCTGAGATATACGATACTGGGTTCACGATTATGATATTTTAAACAAAATGTAAAACATAAAGCTGAAATTTATGTGACATTTATTTCCAAAGCATTAACAATTTTCTATAACATTTGTTATTTTGTTAAAAAATTGACAACATTTAAGGTATATTTGAGCTTTCTGTATGTATATTAATACAAATTGAGTCAGTCACTGAAAAATACAACTGAATTTTAACATAATTTTTTTGTAACATAATGTTTTGTATTGCAATATGTAATACATCAATATTTCTTTACATCCTTACTTTATAAATATAAATGTAATTTTAAGTAAATAAAAATCAATAAATAGAAATAAATAAATAAAATGCTTAATTTTAAGTCCAGTATATGGTATGTATTATGGTATTAAAAGAAATTGAATTGATTAGTGCGCCTGTTATTGAAAAGGTGTGTCGATTTGTTGGAAATTATTTTAAAGTTAATAATAAATTAAATGTATGATAAAACAATAAAATAAATAGTTAATGAAACCATGCTGCAAGAAATGTTTAGGAATCCAAATACTACGATCTATACCATAACCAGATGAATAATCATTTTTTCCTGGAGAGAGAACGTTTTTTTAAAGTAGGTATAATTCATGTCTCATGTGGCATGAGTGTTTGTTGGAAACACTGTGTGTTTTGTGTACTGTAAATCCATTAGCATTTATGACTAATAGCAGAGCTCTCACTGAGAGCTGATCCCATTGTGGTAGAATGCTGTTGGACCTTAGTGATTACTCTTTGTTCTAAGCAGTAACCTAGTTTGGATCACTCTACGGGAAGCTCTTTGTCTTACGACAAACAAACAGAGAGTAAGAAAAGGTTTACGAGTGATAATAGCATAGAATAATAATTATGTATCTAAGTCCTACTTTGTAGACATGAGCTCACCATCACATTTGAAATTGGGCTATTCTTTAATTGATTCAGTAAGTTAGTGATTTGTTCAGATTTTTGACAATATATCTAAAAGAGCCAGCATATATGAGTGCATCATTCATAAATTATTTTAGCACCGTCTTCCATTCACATCTGTAAAACAACAAGACAATGCAAACCATTCAGTTGTCAGCTTCTGCTTTGAACACAAGAGCTTTTCCAGAGCTTTTTCCAGTGATGTTTTAATTTTAATCTGTTCTCATTGCTTTTTATAGTCCTGTTGTCCATCTGCTCCCTGTTATGTGACCCAAACCCAGATGACCCGCTCGTACCTGAGATCGCACATACATATAAAGCAGACAGAGAAAAGTAAGAAACACTTCTTCGTCACACAGATCGATCACGGACATAAAAAGCTCTTTAATGTATTTGTGATCAAAAATATAATTGTGATGATGTGAATGAATCCAGTAAGTTGCACAAAATGCTTACTTCTGTAAACAAATGAATTGTAAACAATGAAAAGCATAACTGTCATCAGAATAAAATCATAAAGGTGTGTCCTTTCTTTCATACACAGGTACAACAGACTAGCAAGAGAATGGACACAAAAATATGCCATGTGAGAGTGCCTGTGATTAAAACACTAAAGAAGCAAAAGGACAAAGAAATGTGTTTTGACTTTTAACAAGAGGAGTAAAAAGTGAATGTTGAGGGGTGGGGACAACTAAACAACAAACCCTTGGAAGGGAGGCAGGAGAAAGCGGAGATGAGGAGGCTGGCGAATCCGCTGTCACGTGCTGTTCTCCCAGACTCGCCGTCACAATGGCTTAGCCTGGAATATTCCAGGAAAACTGTCAAACCGGACAAACCTCGGGATACCGCAACCCAGGAAGTTAGACTTGTACTACTACTGTTAGTTCTATTATTATTGTTATTGTGATATTGTTTTAATGTTATCGTGTGTTAATGTTGCCATTTTTTCCTCTTGTCATCTCTGTTTGTCAATGTGCTCTTATCGATGTCACCGTTATGTTTTGCTGAATAAGGAAATGTCGGACTGAAGTTGGAAGGCTCGTGGCACAGGCTTTGGTCATCTCTGAACACTATTTTTATGTTTGTGTTTATCAAAATTGACATTTTCATTTGACGATTTGATTGGATGTATTTAGTTTGAGAAAGATTTGGAGATTGAAACCGGTTTGAGAAAGACTTTACTTGAGCCTCTGCCATCCAACTTCATGTCATATTCTTGTTATTTCTTGATACACTATGAATGTGACGAGCAAACGGAAGGAATTTTTGACTATAAAGCTGGTTTACAACATTGTGCTGTAAAAAAGAAAAATTACACATTTTATTTGAAGGTTTATTTAAACACACATTTAATGATTTGATAATCATATCTCCTTTTGAACATATTTGTGTTTAATCTGGAGTGTCCAGATTTAACAACTTTGAATTCACCTCAGCCGCATGTGCATGATATGGCAGATGTGTAAGTATTTGTTTTGATAAGTATTGTAAAATTGCTTTAGAGGTCAAGGCAGATTTTTATACGTGTCTTAAAAATTCACCCAATTTGCTTGCAAAAGAAAAAAAGAGGAGCAAAAATTCTGTGGGATTGTATAAAAACGGAAACGCCACCATTTCTGCCAAATGTGATAACGCCCTTCATATTTGCAGGCAAAGGGTACGTGATAGCGTATGAATGCAATATTTTTCACCTATTTAGCGTTGACCTCTTCTACAGATCTGTCTGCAAGAGTGTAATTCCTAATCTTTAGATACTCTTGTTACTGTAGTTACTAATATTACTAACTGAGTAGATGGTACGTTTAATGTGTGACCAGCACAGGTGCTGGATTGAAGTACTTGTTACTGTAAATGTATTATTATTTTTTTTTTAACACGCTCGCCAGTTCGTGACTGCCTATTTTAAAGTGGATGATTAAGATGTTTACACACAGCAGGGACGGAGCTGTAGGCATGTGTAGTGTTAGAAAGTCTCTGAATGCTCTCTGTTGGACAGTGTGAACATCTCGCTTTCACCAGGTGCTGCTCTTCAGAAGCCCATGTCTCCATTTCACCCAAGACACCCTGAAAAGGGCTAATATTGTCAGGATTATCTTTAGCAACACATTCGTGTACAGCTGCAAAAGACGTTTGCATCGAATTATATTGGACATTATTTTTCTCTGTTTTTTCAGTTGTTACAGAAAATGTATGGAGACCAGGGGCTGTCAGGCTACAAAAGAACAAACAAAAGTAGCATAATCCATAATAGTCCATGAACTCTGAAAGTAACTTTGCATAAGGATTTGAGATTGAAACTGTTAAATATTACTAAAATCATGCTTGACAGCTGTGGTCACCATTCACTACCTTAAAATGTTGAAAAAGCAGCTTATTGTAAAAAAAACATACAGGAATTCATAAGACATACAGGTATCAAGATGCATGAGATGGAGTACATGACAGAATTTTCATTTTTGGATGAAAGATTCTTTTAAAGGTTTATTTGAGACATTTAATTGTCATTATATTCTCTTAAAAGTATTCTTTTTTATTTTAATGGTAAAATATATATGTCAACTTTTCCTTATCTTGACTCAAACCCTAAGGTACTGACTTCATATCTGCAAATGTTTCATTGCATAAGTGTTTCTTACTAATTAAGCATCCGGTTTTTATTTATTTATTTATTCACTATTTATTTGTTGTCTTCCAGTCATCGGCTTAACTGCAGTTAATCTGGATTTATGAGTTGCTTCTCTCTAAATGGTTCATGGCCGTTCGAGCGACTTTATGTCAGTATAGCATGCTTTGCACTCTGGTAGGCAACAAACTTTTTCCGCAGCCGTTTGCAAGATATCAGGGATTTCTTTCCATCCACCTCCCCCAAGACCTTCAGTAAAACCTTAGCCTTAACATCAATGTATAAGCAACTGTACTGTACCATTTACCTTTGGATTTGAGTTTAAACTGTTGGATTGGTACTGTACTTTTTTGTGTAACACATACACAGAGCCATAATTACTTCTCGCTAACTGTTTGTGCTGTAAAGCCCCTTTCATCTAACCTGCTCTCTCCTCATGAAAACCAGACTCGGTATAGCTGAGACTAACCTCCAAGGTGTCAACTTTAGTGAATAAAGCTCCTTTTGTTTTATACACTCTCTTGAATTTATTTTATGAGTAATACCAGTGGTTTCTGAATCTATATTCTTTCCAAATTTATATTCTAAATTTGACACACACACACATATACAGGGAGTGCAGAATTATTAGGCAAATGAGTATTTTGACCACATCATCCTCGTTATGCATGTTGTCTTACTCCAAGCTGTATAGGCTGGAAAGCCTACTACCAGTTAAGCATATTAGGTGATGTGCATCTCTGTAATGAGAAGGGGTGTGTTCTAATGACATCAACACCCTATATCAGGTGTGCATAATTATTAGGCAACTTCCTTTCCTTTGGCAAAATGGGTCAAAAGAAGGACTTGACAGGCTCAGAAAAGTCAAAAATAGTGAGATATATTGCAGAGGGATGCAGCAGTCTTAAAATAGCCAAGCTTCTGAAGCGTGATCATCGAACAATCAAGCC